>JACEVL010000494.1:857500-917500 GCA_020284085.1 Aporrectodea caliginosa | reverse complement strand
ACCGAAATCAGATTCTACAGCTGGGTGACATAGATAAGATTGAACAACTTGTACGATGTGCGTGTGTGTGTGTGTGTGTGTGTGCGCGTGTGTGTGCGTGTGTGCCTGTGTGTGTGCGTGTGCGTGTGTGTTTGCGTGTGTGTGTGTGCGTGTGTGTGCGCGCGTGTGTGTGTGTGTGTACGGATTTTGCTCAACAGGCTCGGACCAGCAATCGTTGAGGCATAGTCTATAATCTACTGAGTACACGATACAATACATACACACTAACAAACATGTATACTGTATTTAGCTGGCACCCTTTATAACATGAACCATTATGTCGTAACGAGCAACTCTGTTCGAAGACGGGTTTACAACAATGGCAAAAGAGGTATACAGGTCACCTGTAGCCTCAGCACTGCCAGCAGGGTATGGGAGGTCTTTGGACTGAAGCACAGACACGACCAGAACAATCCAATAACACGGCGCCTATTAACCTCTCACCTTGCGTTGACACTAATTCCGACCACTGAAGACTGGTGAGCTGAGTAGGCGCCAGGTGCCTTTCTATTCCATGATCATCGAACCAAAGACTAATTGCATTCAACGTTGTTTAATCATACTGTGCTCGCCACCGTCCTATCCACAGCATCAAGCCATCAACTAGCAAATAAGTTATTTGCAAAAAGAGCAAAAGACGAATGTGAAACCCCTACAATACACCATCACCTGAACAAATAAGTAAGTAGGCCTACCCTTTGTTGCATTACATCGTGTAAATACATAGGTTTAGGCCTACATGTAAAAAAATATAACAGGAGAAAATTATAAAGTCACACATGTACAATTAAATATAACTAAAGATAAATCGATTAACAAAACTAATTTTAACTGAAACAGTTTAGATTTACGTAAGTAACGTAACAATAGGTAGCATGAAGGGATGTCTTCTCTTGCAGAGTGAGTGTTTGTATTCACTAAACGGTGGCAAGAGCTGATGAATGCTGTGGCAGAGGAACTTCCATTTCTAGAAGAGCTTCCTCTTTGTTCGAGCAATCAGCTCTTCTGCTCTATAATTCTGACCATATATCTGCCGTCTGCGACCCTTTTCAGAGCTGCATTAAATAGCACAATATAACCAACCCCATCCAAGCACCAACCCCATCCAAGCACCAACCCCATCCAAGCAACAACCCCATCCATTGCAAGCACCAACCCAATCCAAGCACCAACCCCATCCAAGCACCAACCCCATCCAAGCACCAACCCCATCCAAGCACCAACCCAATCCAAGCATCAACCCCATCCAAGCACCAACCCCATCCATTGCAAGCACCAACCCAATCCAAGCACCAACCCCATCCAAGCACCAACCCCATCCAAGCACCAACCCAATCCAAGCATCAACCCCATCCAAGCACCAACCCCATCCATTGCAAGCACCAATCCCATCCAAGCACCAACCCAATCCAAACACCAACCCCATCCAAGCACCGACCCCATCCAAGCACCAACCCCATCCAAGCACCAACCCCATCCAAGCACCAACCCCATCCAAGCACCAACCCCATCCAAGCACCAACCCCATCCAAGCACCAACCCCATCCATTGCAAGCACCAACCCAATCCAAGCACCAACCCCATCCAAGCACCAACCCCATCCAAGCACCAACCCAATCCAAGCATCAACCCTATCCAAGCAACAACCCAGTCCATTGCAAGCACCAACCCAATCCAAGCACCAACCCCATCCAAGCACAAACCCCATCCAAGCACCAACCCCATCCAAGCACCAACCCCATCCATTGCAAGCACCAATCCCATCCAAGCACCAACCCAATCCAAACACCAACCCCATCCAAGCACCAACCCCATCCAAGCAACAACCCCATCCATTGCAAGCACCAACCCCATCCAAGCACCAACCCCATCCAAGCTTCAACCCCATCCAAGCACCAACCCCATCCAAGCATCAACCCCATCCAAGCACCAACCCCATCCAAGCACCAACCCCATCCAAGCACCCAGGGGCGGCGCTGGGTTTTAGTTCAGGGGGGTCCACGAAAATGAAATTAACTTGCAAGCTGCGTGGCAGGCGCCCGAGTGCGAGGCACTGCGAGCGCCGAAGGCGCGAAGCTGCCCACGATTAGGGGGGGGGAGCGTCGTAAGCTCCCCATTGCAAGCACCAATCCCATCCAAGCACCAACCCAATCCAAACACCAACCCCATCCAAGCACCGACCCCATCCAAGCACCAACCCCATCCAAGCACCAACCCCATCCAAGCACAAACCCCATCCAAGCACCAACCCCATCCAAGCACCAACCCCATCCAAGCACCAACCCCATCCAAGCACCAACCCCATCCATTGCAAGCACCAACCCAATCCAAGCACCAACCCCATCCAAGCACCAACCCCATCCAAGCACCAACCCAATCCAAGCATCAACCCTATCCAAGCAACAACCCAGTCCATTGCAAGCACCAACCCAATCCAAGCACCAACCCCATCCAAGCACAAACCCCATCCAAGCACCAACCCCATCCAAGCACCAACCCCATCCATTGCAAGCACCAATCCCATCCAAGCACCAACCCAATCCAAACACCAACCCCATCCAAGCACCAACCCCATCCAAGCAACAACCCCATCCATTGCAAGCACCAACCCCATCCAAGCACCAACCCCATCCAAGCTTCAACCCCATCCAAGCACCAACCCCATCCAAGCATCAACCCCATCCAAGCACCAACCCCATCCAAGCACCAACCCCATCCAAGCACCCAGGGGCGGCGCTGGGTTTTAGTTCAGGGGTCCACGAAAATGAAAATTAACTTGCAAGCTGCGTGGCAGGCGCCCGAGTGCGAGGCACTGCGAGCGCCGAAGGCGCGAAGCTGCCCACGATTAGGGGTCTGGGGAGCGTCGTAGCTCCCCAGCGGGGTCTGGGAGCCCCAGCCGCCAACGCTTTTTGGAGTATAATGTTGCCATATGGAGCTCATTTTAGCCACTCTGAACTAAACATTTATAGCTTAAAAATGAACTTGATTTGTTAGTTGTTACGTTGACTTGGTCAAAAATTTGCAAACATGTAATTACTATTTTATCTTAATTAATTTGATTTTGTAAACATCCAGTTAAAACATTGAAACAGAAGAAAACATCAAACATCAATATGTGTCGTGACAAGTTTAAAAGATATTTAACTATTGCTTATAAGTTTTTGTCTCTCTTATAGTGGCAAGCCTCAACCAGTTCAGTAAGCGGATTTCTATTTAATGATGCCATAAAAATTATTATTGTTATTATTTTCACTAAGAGTCAACACTGTACACACGGACCAATGACGTACCAATCATAAGCAGTGCAGAGAGGTTTAGTAAGTAAGTTAAATATAATTTAAAGAATTTGAGTAGACCTAATAAATAGTGATGATCATAATATTAATTTAATATATTGGAAAGAGTTACAAAGTCATGACATTAGTTGCAAGGCTGTCAGCGAAACCAGACCCCCACCCCCCCACCAAAAAAATCTATTCGGATTTACACGAATTGGAGAAATGGTCTGAACGACAGCTAGGGGTCCGGACCCCAGGACCCCCCGGCCAGCGCCGCCCCTGCAAGCACCAACCCCATCCAAGCACCAACCCCATCCAAGCATCAACCCAATCCAAGCACCAACCCCATCCAAGCACCAACCCCATCCAAGCACCAACCCCATCCAATGATCCAAGCACCAACCCCATCCAAACACCAACCCCTCCCAGCACAACCATCCTTCGAATTTGTTGATTACGATTCATCCAACGACAGTATCGTCTTAGTATGCTGCTGCAGCTGCAGTAGAATCAGACTGGGGCTATATCGGATGTCGTCCGACTCTTTTTTCAGCACGCTCTCTTCCCACAGACGACTGGAGAGCACGCCCATCCTTCCTGTCTCCCTCCTCCTCCTCCTCCTCCTCCTCCTTCTCTCTTCCTCCTCCTCCTCCTCTTCCTCCTCCTCCTCCGTTCTTGCCTTTCTTCGCTCCCTTCCGCCCGCGCTCCTTCCTTCCATTCCTCCCTCCAGCGTCCTCTCCTTCCTCCTCCTTCCCTCCTCCCTCCTCCTCCTCCTCCTCCCTGTCTTCCTCCTCCTCCTCCTCCGTTCTTGCCTTTCTTCGCCCTTCCGCCCTCTCTCCTTCCTTCCTTTCCTCCCTCCAGCGTCCTCTCCTTCCCCTCCTCCTCCTCCTCCTCTTCCTCCTCCTCCCTCCTCCTCCTCCCTCTTCCTCCCTCCTCCTCCTCCTCCTCCTCCTCCTCCTCCTCTTCCTCCCTCCTCCTCCGTTCTTGCCTTTCTTCGCTCCCTTCCGCCCTCGCTCCTTCCTTCCTTTCCTCCCTCCAGCGTCCTCTCCTTCCTCCTCCTCCTCCTCCTCCTCCTCCTCCTCTCGTCTCCTCCTCCTCCTCCTCCTCCGTTCTTGTGCCTTTCTTCGCTCCCTTCCTCCCTCTCTTCCTTCCTCCTTCCTCTCCTCCCTCTCCTTCCCCTCCTCCTCCTCCTCCTCTCCCTCCTCCTCCTCCTCCCTCCTCCTCCTCCCTCCTCCTCCTCTTCCTCCTCCTCCTCTTCCTCCTCCTCCTCCTCCTCCCTCCTCCTCTCCTTCTCCTCCTCCTCCTGCTCTGCCTTTCTTCGCTCCTTCCGCCCTCGCTCCCTTCCTTCCTTTCCTCCCTCCATCGTCCTCTCCTCCCTCCTCCTCCTCCTCCTCTTCCTCCTCCTCCTCCTCTTCCTCCTCTCTCCCTCCTCCTCCGTTCTTGCCTTTCTTCGCTCCCTTCCGCCCTCGCTCCTTCCTTCCTTTCCTCCCTCCAGCGTCCTCTCCTTCCCCTCTTTTCGGGTTTCGTGCAGAGGCAGATGGCGAACGAAAATCGATGCTGTGTGCGAATGGTGCTTAGATGGGAAGGTCGTTAAATAATTGAACTGAACACGTATATATATACATATAATTATATATATAGTTGTATATAATATACATACGTATATTTCCACGCTAGACGTTGGCATATATACATAAATTATATATATTATATATTATATATATGTGTGTGTGTGTGGTGTGTGCATATATATATATATTATATATATAATATTATAGACATAAAATAGTTAGAATCTAGATTCTACCTTTATAGCCACATAGGCCTACTAGGCTATAGGCTATAGCCTACAGTTCGTCGTGGGCTACTGAAACCACGTCTTATAGGTCTAACTGAACGATTTATCAAATTCTCAACTCATAAGAATCATGGCTATTCTATGGACTTTAACAACATACTATTCTTATAATTCACGAATATATATATATATTGTGCATGTGTGTGTGTGTACGTGTGGATGAAAATGGAAAGAGTCAGGATACAGGAATGTATAGGAGGAAAAGAGGGTCTACTGTCCATTAGATATTGGGCAGTGATGGCCACTGCAGTATCTACTCTGTCATCAACTGCTTCCAACCCATGTGCACTCTCCTTCCCTATAGTTGTTCGTCCTCGCTCCACATTTCCCTCCTCGCCTTGCCTGCTTTCCTCCCTCATTTCTGACTTGCCTGTTCCTTCCTTTTCTCTCGAACTCCTGACCCTTTCTTCCAATTTCCTCCTATCCTCCCTGACTTCTGGCTCTTCGTATTCCCTCTTTATCCTCTTTTCCCCTCCTGTCTTCATTGCCTCTTGACTCTTTCCATCCTTTCCCCTTGTCTTCTAACGCCCTCTTTTCCTCCAATCTTTCCTTTCCTGTCTCCTGACTCTTCCCATTTTCCTCTTATCTTCCCTAACGCCTCATCATTATCCGTCCCTCTTCACTTCCCTGCCTTGTGACCCCTCGTCGTTTTCTTCTGTCCTCCCAGCCTCTGACCTTTCCCCGTTGCCTTTTTATCCATCTAGTTTAACTTACGGAAATCTTGCTTGCTTGCTTGCTTGCTTGTTTGAGCCACAGGCTAAAAAGTCAAATCTTGCGACGACTAGTTCGATCACTTACAATCATTCAATCGTCCTGAAACTTGGCAGATAGACTCGCCCTCGCAGACACTTCATTCTATAAAAATTTCAGCTCCCCAAAAAAGGCTAGCTTATAGAATCGGGGACTCAACTTTTCGAATCGGGGAATCAACTTTTCCCAAACGCAGCGTTGTCATTGGCCGCAACAAAAACGGGCGCGCTGCCTCATTAAACGCACGCTATGACGTAAAATGAACGCGTACTATATATTTGTAGAGGTAACTGCTTCGTAAGACGCATTATAGGATACTAGATGGATATAGTAAAAAAACTTTGTTTTTACGGGCTGTATTTTATTTCAAACCCGCTTCTGATAATTTCTAGTTCCTTCCCATGCACTTATGACCCGTTCTCCTTTTCCTTCAAACCCGAAACCCATGGCGGCTTCAATCTGCGTCTCGCAGTGCACACCGCTTATTTAAATGTCATACGAATCTAGCCAAAAATCTTTCACCAATTCGAGCGTGGACTTCTGATGCGTAGTTGTCAGTTGTTGGAATCTATTCAGAAACCAGCGTTACAAAATTTGATTTGATTTTAGATTAGACAGCACATAAGTTGGTACAATGCTGAACAACGCTGGGAAAACATTGCATACCAAATCCACAGCGTGTGTGTGTGTGTGCGCGCGCGCGCGTGTGTGTGTGTGTATGCAGGTGTGTATGCAGGTGTGTGTTTGTGTATGTGTGTAACTGTGTGCGTGTGTGTGTGTGTGTGTGTGTGTGTGTGCATGCAGGTGTGTGTGCGTGTGTGCTGGCTCAGCCTCTCAGGTCTGACAGGGAAATATTGTACCGTTAGTTGAAAAGCCAATTACGACTAATAGGCTATTATCTCAAATCCCCAAAACACGGCAGCGCTCGGTTTGCACTATTGACTATTCCTTCGCTTTTAGATTACTGCAGCGGTTTCACTCAAACATCCAAATAGCTTAATTGCTTGTAATTATTAAACATTTAGGTACTATAATTATTATTAGATTAAACAAATTTGGGCCTAATTATAGACGGCACCATTGGGTAGGCTACTATATATCACTGCACCTTAAAAATTAACGGTGGTTAGTTTATAGGGCAGACGGCGAGAGGCAGACTGCAGATGCCTTAGTGTAATGTAATGTACTTGAACATTTATATAGCGCCCCTTACAGTTATCTACTCTGCGCTAGTGATACAAGACGCTGCTACGAATGAAATCAAAGAAGGTAATTACATTTAAAGAAGACGCTATTAATGAGCAATTATTAGTCAGAAGAAGGAGGCAGACCAGAAAGAAGTTAACGCAGCGGTCGACGATGACGTCATACTCAGCATCAACTCGTCGCAGGTTTATAGAACTCAGCCACTGAGTTAAAGAAGAATACTTCGTGAATTATAAGAATAGTATGTTGTTAAAGTCCATAGAATAGCCATGATTCTTATGAGTTGAGAATTTGATAAATCGTTCAGTTAGACCTATAAGACGTGGTTTCACCGTTTCAGTAGCCCACGACGAACTGTAGGCTATAGCCTATAGCCTAGTAGGCCTATGTGGCTATAAAGGTAGAATCTAGATTCTAACTATTTTATGTCTATCACCGTAGGCGACAGCATCGTAATCATAATCGTAATCGTAATCTCCAAACTTCTAAAGCGCCACTCGAAAGCCAAGCGCAGGGCACCAGCTTATTCACGAGCGCGCTGGGCTTATTCACGAGCGCTGGAAGGCACTCAACAGACAACTTGGCAGCGTCCTTCTACAAGATCTGACCGGCCAGAAACGCTTAGCGAAGTTGCTATAGCAATATAGACCTAGGTCTACATGTAGGGATCGAAGGTCATTTTTCCTTGCGGAAAAGACGAGTATTAATCGTAGTTCGCACGACGGCTTAGGCTATTAGTTATTACGCCTTGCTTTGACTGTAATTAAAGATTCATGAATAATGAGCAAGCGAGAGAGAGTCACAGAGCGTCGGACGCTTAGAGCCGCAGCTCCCCTCCCGAGAAGATATTAACCGCTGACCTTAGGCTACACCACGTCAAGAATCCTCCGCATCTCAAGCGCCTTCTTAACTATGGCAGGCCTACCCGTCTCTACACTCGTTGTTTCGTGTTCGGATATCCATCCCTATGTCTGAGTGCGACTGCATGACTCTGTGTGTCTGTGTGTCGGTGTATCTTACAACCCGTCTCTCTGATAATTATATAAAATATGGCCAGCAACTCCTCTGTCTCCATCAAATTTATATGCAGATAGAAGACGGGCACAGATCGACAATAACAGAGCAAAACTGAGAGTAAGAGAGAGATAAAGAGGGGGACAGCCACACAAAGCGGTGACTATAATACGTCTCTCTCTTATCTCGGTATTTCTTTCCTTCTACACGAGTTTCTCAGGAGTTTCCTGTCCCACAACACAAGGCATTCGTTCACAAATCATGTGCGGCCAAGATTAAATATTAACACTGCCCGGTCCGCGGTTAAACCACGCTGGGGGCGGCGGCGGTCGGCCGGCATCTCGGCCGCCGCAGCATTCCTATCGACAGGACCGGCCAGGCGATCATCTGTCCCAAGTCAACCGACCGCCAACGCCAGAGATTCTCCATAATTCACCGCTCAAGACCGACCCACGGGCCAGAGACATCGGCTAACGGCTACTGCATGCCATTCTGAAAGCGGTTGCCAAGAAACCTGCCAATGAGCTTCTCCCCCAAGTCTTTCTCTGCCCGTATTCCCTTGACGGGTAAAACCAGTTCGTTCGCCATTCTGTGCTCTCAGGCCAGGAGCGCGTTTTCTGAGGGAGCTTTTAGACGTGCCATTACGATTCCTCGCAGAACACTTCTTAGACACAAAATGCAACATTTTCTGGTGCATTGCAAACGCTAATGCAAGAAAAACTGACCAGCTATGGCTTTATGAATAAATTCCCACGCTTCATATAGGCCTATTATAATATGTGTCCGTTCTTGTACAGAGGCGATCAGTAGGCCGCCTATTATTGCCTATTTTAGCATAATTTATTCCTGGCCCTTATCTTCAAGGCCAACTTCACTAANACTCCATCTTTTGTTGAAAACCAATGAGGGGTATGACGCATTTAGCCAATTTTGGTGCCTTCGTGTCAAATCATAAGTAATATTAAGTGTTAGTATAAGGTTTAGGATTCTTCAGAATTAGACTAAACCGCACTTCTCAAGCAATCGCAAAACTTAGATTTAAAACAAAGTTTTACTATGTAGCTCGCCGTTGTGTCGCTCTTTCCGATGTGAGACGAGAGTTTTGCACGTTTAACATTGTATTCAGGGTGGAGTAGGCCTACAACTATTGGCCTCGATAATTGTATACAAACACAATTTAATATAATGAAACTATAATAAGTAAGCAAGTAAGTTTATCCTTTATTAAGCCAATTGCTAACCGCACTTTCGTGAATAGCTATGCAAAGAGCCAGTTCACTTAATCTCGTGTGTTTGTGCGGAATATGCATAAATGAATAAAGGGTAAGCTACGGTTTGGCTATATAGTTCTTATTAACAATAGCAAGTGCTGTTCATCACAGGAACTTCTTGTAGTTCTTGAAATCACCATGAACTATAAAGTGTACTATTATGAGACTTGGGCTGTTCCCAAGCATTGCTTGCTGTCAGATCAGTAGTTCATTACTATTCTAATCATGGCTTTAATGTAAACCTGTGTGCATAAGACATATCTAAAGCTTTTGATAAAGTCAATCACTAAGCAAGTAAGCATTGTTCATCAAGTTAATGGATAGATCAGTCCCTCGTGAGCTTTTATGCATCCTCATAAGTTGGTATAGTGTGAGTGCAGTCTATGTCAGATGGGATAACATGTTGTCTGATATGATCATTCTAGTTTGTGGAGTTAGGCAGGGTGGTATCCTCTCACAAATAGTTTTTGTTGTATATAATTGTGTCAGTGACATTATAGAGAAGTTGAGTAGGTCCACCCATGGATGTCGGATTGGGGAGCTGTTTATCCGAACTAGAGAATCTATACTATAAGGCTGAAAGTTTGTCATTCTGCGCGATATTAATATTTTAGAAAACGTTTTTATGCGATTTTTTTAGGTCAACGGTACTATTTTCAACACACAATTAACTTAAATTCAGATTTTTGGACAATTTTAACTTTCGAAGTGGTGATATTTTCAAGACCACCGAAATCTATGTCAACATCATAATTGGCAACCAATCAGAGGACAGGTCGAAAACGGGGCTAAACCTGGACGATATATTGCCTAGAGCTACGCGCAAGCAATTTCAAGGCAGCGTCAAATTCAAATACTCGGCCGTTGAGGAAGATGTCGTTAAATTCAAGAACACGGGAGCTGAGGAAGATGTCGTTAAATACAAATACACTGATGCTCAGGAAGATGTCGTTATCTTTAAGTACACGGTCGAGTACGAAGCGGTGGGGCCGCTTAGTATGACATTAAATTCAAAAGCGAAGTAATTTTTGGATTTAGCTGATGTTCTTTTCTTCGACATAGTGTACGGGAAGCGCTAGGATCTGCAAAACAAACGTTGCCTCTTGCCACAATCAACGTAAATTTAGCAAGAAACACTGAATGGATGATAATGCACATAGCCTACGTTATCGCTGTGTAAATCGGAAGAGATCAACAAAGTTAAGTTTGATTGCAAAGATCGCCTGGGTCAAAAGTTGTAAACGAATTACAGGATGTGATTTAATTAAAAGTATGCCTATAGTCAAATTAAAGATTCAAGCGAAGCGAGCGAATATTTGAAACTATTGATGATTCATTCATCGTAGTGGATCCGTTCACGCCCCGGGCGTTAGCGGAACCCCATTACTACATTCACGCCCGTCGCATTATTGGCTAAAGCCTGTCACGTGAACTTGTTGTCTTCCCTTGGAATTTCGAAATGGCGGACATCTTGAGGGTCGGTTAGGATCAGGATAGGATTCGTGTGGTCGTTTAAGGTCAGATTAGGCGTCGTGAGGGTCGGTTAGGGGTTAGGTTAGGCGTCGTGAGGGTCGGTTAGGGTCAGGGTTAGGGTTAGTGTCGTCATTAGAAAACACGGCGAACAACCTTGCACCGCAATCGGAAATGTTTGTCGGTCGGTTCGTTTCAGGTACTCAAAATCATGTGACATGCATTGACCAATTGCGAGGCGGGCGTGATTCTAGTCCCAGGTATAGGCTCACGTCGGGCGTGACTGTATCCACGACCTTCATTCATTCATTCATTCATTCAGAGGACTTATATAGCGCCCCTCCAAGATAACCTACTCAGAGGCGATGACGTATTGATACCATAAATTGTTATGTCACACAATGAAGTCAAAATTAGAAGATCATTACAATAGTATGATGAATAAATTACAGTTACTAGATTCCTATGAGTGGCCTACTATTAATTTTTGTCCTTACATTTATTCTATACAGAGGCCCGGGAGCCATGGTACCAACGGCTGAAGTTGCCTCACACAAGTTTTAAACACTTGAGGGCCACTGCATATTCACCGATAATGGACACCGTCACCGTCTGAACCTCAGTACCGTCCAACTTCCCACTTCAGGCTTACGAGGCGCGACTTAACAATAGACGATTACTCGGAATCCATTTCGAATTTCAAAAGCGCTAGGGCCTACTCAAGAGCGAAGTGCAGGGCACCAGCTATCACGAGAGCTGACTCAGAGGGATTTCCAGATATACGAAGCCAAGAATAAAGTCCCGTTGACAGAAGTTCCATATCAACTTACGACAGTGTGATTCTCCTTACAAATTTTATTTTAGTTATAGTTACAGTTATAGTTAATGGTTTTTATTTTAGTTAATAAAAATATCGCATTTTTTCGTTCTCATTTATGTCGAATCATCCATATTGCACCTCCTATTTTTATTTTTTGTACTAACGAAAATAAAGATGAATTTTCGTTATTGTTATTTTCGTTATAGTTAATGATATTTTTTAGTTATAGTTATAGTTATCGTTAACGAAATCATTTTATTTTCGTTAACGAACATTTTCGTTATCGTTATCGTTAACGAGAATCAACTTACGAACATGTTGACGCACGCATAATATTATCTATCTACAGTCTAGCATTGAAAACTCAAAAGCAATACGTGGACCTCTTGGCTCAGGCTTCTCATGCTTTTGCTCATATCGCCACCGTCTAATCTCTCTGTTACGGTCGACCGTGATCAGCAATACTTAACCAAACCTACGCTGATATTGTGACACAATGTCATGAGTACACGAGAATGCAGTATAGTGCTACTAAATCAGCCTTAATAGCCGTTTAGGCCTATTGTTAGTATAGTTTACTGCAATTAATTGAATGACAGTCATAGGCATACAATCAGCGACACGAGATTGGTTGCTTAGTTGCTGTTTAACGACACTGCGTCATAGCAGAGATGATTAGCGTCGCCCTCCTCCTTTATCTAGGCTTGGAGACTGGCACTACCAGAGTAAGGGCAGTGGCGGGGTTTGCGCACGAGATTGACGTCATGAACGCCTTTTCATGTATAATTAGGCCTACCAAATAACGAATTGAACACCAATTCAAGATTCCTCATTGTCTGAGCAGTTTAGTGTGAACCCGGTTGATGTACCGTTCAAACTTCCGGCTACATTTAGAGGAAATCCGTTCAATCAAGACTCCCTGACCGGAAATGAAAACAAAGCTTCTTTTCGGTGATTTCGTTCTTCTACTTTTGTCGATTGTCATCGTCGATGACATAGTTGCAAAAACAACGACACAAAAGGTTAGTTTCGTCATCACTTTCGTCGCAGTCATCATCATTTTTTCTTCGTCGTCATTATCATCTTTATCATCGTCATTCATTTAGCGCTCCTTCACGTTATCTACTCAGGAGCCCCTTCAAGGTTATCTACTCATGGGCGCAAGGTTAAGTTTTTTTCTGTTTCGCATATAAAAGCATATAAATATTTTCGGAAACTTATTTGGGGGTTGAGCCCGTAAAGCCACCCACAAATACGCCCATGAATGATGGCGAAGTAATTCTTAAGCCGGTATCACGAAATAGAGTATACGTCCTACAACTATCCGGGGATGTATGAATTTATCCCCCCGGATGGAATAAACCGGTTTAAAGTATCCGGGGGATAAAACATTCTATCCCCCATCGGTATACGCATCACGATAGCCTCGGCAAAAATCCAGTCAAAATCACCAAAAATGAAGTAGTCTAAATTGATTTCAGGTCGACTTACAAACTAAAGATACGCAATTTTAAAATGTTATGTGTACAATAAATCCAAACAGTACGACTGAATACACTTAGAAACCGCCAAAAGTGCAAATTAAACCGAATACTCCATTTCGCTAAGGGGGATACTCATGTATGTGGGATACTCTATTTCGTGACACCGGCGTTAAGATTTTTGAAAGGCGTTATACGAACATAATGCCATGCAAAACAGTGCAATTGTAAAGCAATTCAATGCTCTTCTATGCAATAAAGCAAGGGTGTCGAACCTTTTTAATGGCAGGCCAGTGACAACATGTTCCAACAAGTGGCGGGCCAGGGTGCAAAATAGGGGTAGGGATCTGGAAGGGGTTCGATGCATCCCTCCTCAAAACATTTTTATAAAACTAAATCTTAATTGGTGCATTGTTAAGTACACAAGAAGTCGAATTAGGCTAACAGTCCAATCTGCTTACTTATTTTTTTATTGTATCTCTATTTCTTCTAGGCGTTTCCAGTCCATGATCTGAGTAATGTTACAATGTATCTATGGACTGTCTATGAGACTCTATGCATGGTCAAACTGGTAGTTTCATTTTATGCAGCTCTCCAATGTGACTACGTTTCTTGGTTACTTAGGAGACCGTCTGATTCTGGAATCCGGAGTTAAACAGTGAATGCGTCCTCCTTTGTTCTCCTTTCCGGTTGTCTGTGTCTCCTTAGGCTATCTATGTATCGGGAAACGTAGCTTTAACAAGACAGGTCTCTCACGAGAGCGCGTTTTGCTAAACTCATAGTCATAGTGCCATGTAAATAGATGAGTTTATAACATTTTTAAAAATTGGGCAACAGATGTGCACTGGCAACTGAATTTGGAAGAATGTTCCATTCTAAGGATCCTGAGACAGAGAAAGCACGATTTTCAAACTTCCGGTTTGTGCGAAGTTCGGTAAAATCCTCTCGCGTTGATGATCGGAGTCCTCTAGTATTGTTGACAGAGCATGGCGTGACCATGGATGCCGTGTAGGAGGGAAAGGTTTCAGAGTGCATGTGATACATGAGGAGGGAGATTTTGAAGGCGGTACAGGCGCGAATTGGAAACTTGGAAGTTGCTGCAGTGTAGGCGTTATGAGATCTCTGGGACCAAGACCTTTTATTAGGCAAGCGGCAGCGTGTAAAACTGAGGATAGGGGTGTAGTGTCGATGAAGGAAGACCGGATAGGACAGAGTTGCAGTAGTCGAGGCAATAGGTGTCGAGAGCTTGGATAACAATGCGAAGGCGAGTTTCATTGAGGCAACGTTTCACTTGTCGGATTCGGAGAAGGTGAAAATAGCATGCTGCTCTGGCGACGGAAGAAATGTGTTGAATCATGTTTAGACTGCAATCTAGCACAGGGGTCTCCAAAGTTTTCCAGCGGGGGGCCACATTGCTGACTTTCTAAAGTTCCACGGGCCAAAACTCCGAAGAAAAAAATTTCTCTGTGCGCAGCGGTCCAGTGAATTGTGAATAATGCGATGTATGCTTGGATTCATAATGTCTCAGAATATTGTACTCTTTAAGCACTGCAATGGTGTCGTTGACTAATTGCATAACAGGGAAAACAGTGACATGGATTTTGGCAATATGCATGTCAGAGTACAGCGGCGTTAAAATTTCAATTTTTCCAATTTAGTTTGTTTCTTCAAGGAGAGTTCCGCGGGCCAGATTAAAGGCCTTAGCGGGCCGGATGTGGCCCGCGGGCCGTACTTTGGAGACCCCTGGTCTAGCAGAACACCGAGGTCAAGAATCACATAAGATGGCAGAATAGCACCGTTTGACTCGAGATAAGGAGTTTTTATTTGTTTATCATCGTCCGGTCGGCTTCGACAGTCGAACCAAATGAGTTCTGTTTTCGTGGCATTTAGCTTCAGACGCATAGATGCCCACCAGGATTAGATCTCCTATCAACACCCATACCAAACCATTATACTTAAAACTTAACCTCTTAAAGATATCTCGAATTAAATTTATTCAAACTAGCATATTTATGTACCAATATGATAATAACCTTCTTCCACCTACCTTCTCATCCTACTTTAAACCAGTCTTACTTTCTAAGGTCATTTAGAAATAATAGAGAGTACACAAGTATTGTTCCTAGAACAAATACTAGAAAATTCTTTATCAAATACCATGCAGGGTCCTCTTATATGGAATAGTCTCCCGGGAACCATTCGTGCGGCCAAGAGCCTCGCTTCATCTAAACACCAAATTCGTGCACACACAATAGAAAATACTATGTAATTTTGCAATAATAATTAACTTGTCGTCCTTGTTTTGTTGTTGTTGGTTTCTTGTTGTTTTGATGCGTAGGGAAGGACTCCCGACGCAATTATTGACTAGTCTCCCAAGCGAGCGCCACTGTAATTAGTCATGTGTAACTACCTTAGAATTGCTGATATACTTATTAAGGTGGGCCCCCATCTAGCGGGATTCTTCCCTTCGGGCAAGCCTGATGCTCCCATGCACTTACAGTTATCAGAATCTACTATAAAATAATACCAATGTACATGTAACTTGTCTGCTAATTGTAACTCACAACTATCTTGTTTCTTGGGAACAATAAACGACTTGAATTGAATTGAATTGAATTGAAATACCAGTCATATTCGATACATACATGGCTGCTGTTCGCATGTACATGTTCCCAGCCACAGGAGGTAAAGACCACGTCCTATAATCCGCCATCGACGTCTTGTGCACTACCATGCCCTGACGGTTACTACTGCGTAACTGGTTCAACAGCGACAACGATGAGTCAGATTACAACGAAAAAGCAACGAGTTCAGCGGCAGCACCTATGGGTAGGTAAGCGAGTCAACTCTGCCATCATTTCCAAGGGCATTAGCCTATAGGAAATATATCTATATATAGCGCCACTCCCGGAAAACAATCAGGCTCTGCACTAGCCTGAAAGATGTTAAATGTGAATTATAGTACAGAACATTTTATCGTGGGGCGCGATGGTGTAGGGGTATGTTCGATGCCTTGCAGCCGGAGGGTTGGGGTTCGAATCCACCTCAAGCCGCCGCGTAGGGACCCTGGGCAAGTCCTTCACTCGCAATTGCTCATGCGCTTCGGCGTGAAACTCCGATTCAGTGTCCGCGTTGTAGTCGGGAGCGCCTCTGAGTAGAAATCTTGAAGGGGCGCTATAACAAGTAATCATACATACATACATTTATCAGTTAGCAAACATTGCTCAGGTAAACTAGAAGGTTGAAAGTGGCAGGTTTTCGCACACACGCAGAACGCCAGCAAACAATCTTCAAATGAAGTTGACTAATGATGGCCAGTTCAAAGTTCCTGAAGCACGTAGACTACAGACTGAGGAACGACGATAGACAGTGAGATCCGCCGCTGATGGCTCACGGCTGTTTCATCGTCCAAGGCCTCAGGGCTAACTTAATGGACTGTTCTTATTCTTGTTCTTGTTTCTGTTCTTCGTCATGCTGTTATTCTTGTTGTTGTTGCTGCTGCTTTTGTTGTTCTTGTTGTTGTTCTTGTTGTTCTTGTTGAGGTTGTTGTTCTTATTGTTCTTGTTCTTGTTCTTCTTCTTGGTCTTGTTCTTTTTCTTGTTGTTCTTGTTGTTGTTGTTCTTGTTGTTCTTGTTGTTCTTGTTGTTCTTGTTCTTGTTCTCGTTGTTGTTCTTGTTGTTGTTCTTGTTGTTGTTCTTGTTGTTGTTCTTGTTGTTGTTCTTGTTGTTGTTCTTGTTGTTGTTCTTGTTGTTGTTCTTGTTGTTGTTGTTGTTGTTGTTGTTGTTGCTGCTGTTGTTGTTGTTGTTGTTGTTGTTGTTGTTGTTGTTGTTGTTGTTCTTCTTCTTCTTCTTCTTCTTCTTCTTCTTCTTCTTCTTCTTCTTCTTCTTCTTCTTCTTCTTCTTCTTCTTCTTCTTCTTCTTCTTCTTCTTCTTCTTCTTCTTCTTCTTCTTCTTCTTCTTCTTCTTCTTCTTCTTCTTCTTCTTCTTCTTCTTCTTCTTTCTTCTTTCTTCTTCTTCTTCTTCTTCTTCTTCTTTGAAGCAACCTTCGATTGATGCCTTTTGGTAATGGCGTCATTGGATAAGATTATATTAGATCGGACCACGTAACAGATGAAACTATAGATTTTATTTGCCTGGATTGGATCAGATAGATCAGAATTCATTTGTAGTAGATAGATTAGATTAGATATCGTTTGGTTAGGTTAAATTATGTTATATAGCCTAATAGTAACAATAGATTATATCGCATTAGATCATTACAGATTAGATTAGATTGTGGGTTGCGTTGCGTGACCTCGTCTCACGTCACGTGACCTGGTCTAACCTGAGCACTGTGTCCGTTTGCTACAGTTACAGCTCGCATAGTCTACAATAACGATCAAGGACCTGCAACAAACCCTCCGAACGGCACTGATCTCCATCCGTGGTGTCGCGAATGCAACGACGAGATCACCAAATGTGAGGAATGCTCCGAGAAGCAGTCGATCGTCTACTGTTCCAAGTGTTCCGACGGTTACACCATCTCGACAGACATGACGAAATGCACGAGTTCCAGCTCCACGGAGTTTTCCGAATGGAAGATTTTGGTGATTGTCGCTTCGTCGATAATGATATTGGCCGGAGCAGTAGAAATTATAATTTATCTAATTGGTTGTTTCCTTGCCTAATTGATTAATTAATGTGGCCATTATTTAAGGGTTTAGTATAAGCTAGTTAATTACAGTGGCGTTTAACTAGAAGAGTGGCGCCATAATAATGATAATTTTATTTAAGCGTTGAAAGAGCCGTTTGTATCAGTAAAATATGGTACTACAGTGCTGGACGTCAATAGATATGCGCTGGTTGAGTAATGTAGTCTCTCAGCTTTTCTTCTGTTTTCTTGGCAAGCGATGCCCAAGACCGTTTGCATTATTTTTGTGTAAGAAACTTTGCTGCCACAAATGAAGCCATGCTCTCGCACTAAAGACGATATTCTGCTACTCGGAAATATCGATTTTCTAACTGCTGACCATTCCTCGACTGCTTCCTCGGTCTGTTCAGTTGTTAAAGCGCCGTCAGTTGTTGTATTTATACAGATGTTTTCAGGGCCGGATTAAGACTTTCGGGGCCCTAAGCCAAGGGCCGGGTTAAGACATCCGGGGCCCCTAACCGGAAAGCCAATGCAAATTTTTTTTCCAGATTTGCAGAAAAACCATTGTTTATTACTTTGAAAAATTTCTAATGACTTTTTTCCTTTTCCGTCTTTTTTCAGAAGACAGTTGTCAAATAGGACCTTTGTACCATCTGATTTTTATATTTCCTGACAGTTGGGGGCCCTCAAAACGTTTGTACCATCTGATTTTTATATTTCCTGACAGTTGGGGCCCTCAAAACGTTTGTACCATCTGATTTTTATATTTCCTGACAGTTGGGGGCCCTCAAAACGTTTGTACCATCTGATTTTTATATTTCCTGACAGTTGGGGGCCCTCAAAACGTTGTGGGGCCCTAAGCCATGGCTTATTTCCCTTATAGGTTAATCCGGCTCTGGATGTTTTGCATGGAAGTCAGTCGTTTGAGATCACAAATGCCTGTGCGCCGTTTTCATCGGTTTATTTCAGAGAGTACGACCGTGATGATTCTTCTTAAGGTTGTAGTCGTAAACTCCAGAATTCTTCAGACCCCAAGAAAGTCAAGTCGCGCGTATTCACACGCGCTTAGTAAAAAAATCGATGACGCAGTTAAGTTGAGTCTTTCAGTTTCAGAGGAAGATCCGATGGCCTGGCAAATAGAATGGCAAATGGCTACGGTTGATGGTCATTTCTGAATGCCGCTTTCTTTAGTTTATACGAAGTTGAGTGCATTAAGTAGGTTATTGTCTAAAGACTTTCTATTGCTTTATTCATAATGGTCTTAGTCCGTGAATATAGAAATACTTACATATATATCTACTTTAAATTATACAAACAAGCATAACTTTACATAAATAAATCTCTACGATATGCACACTCAAGCCTTCAGGCTCAACATATCTTAAGAGACACTTTCCTAAATATGTAACCGTTATGATTGAGCACTGTTCAGATGTTTAAAGACACTACATATATGATGCGAACGCTATAATAGGCGCTCATTTGTATTAAAAATTCCATGATGTGACTGGGTTGTTTACCTAATTTGTTTAAAGGTTTAGCATGCGATTGCAGTAATGTGCCCCTAGCTGACAAGCAGTAATTGCCTACTTTGGCTTGCTGAATACATTTAGATTACCATGCATCGAATACGTAGTGGGGTATAGGAGAACAGTACTGTTGTTTTTCTTCTAATGAGTCAGTGGGTGTTTGAAAACATCCACGCTTGCCCAATAGCTGAAAGTTTGGAAAAATCAACGCTACTACAACAGCGAGGAGTCAAGGATCGGTCTAAATATTAAATGTTCTGAAAACTTGGCAGGAAAGAGCCTATGAGAGCGGACGCTGGACGCAAATACGTAGTTGGAGAGCGTCTTATTTATGATTTTATTGAAGGCTTTAGTTACAAATGGCTTTGGTAGGGCCAGTACAGATTAAAAAAAGTTAATCGATTAATCTCCTAAATTAAACTTCGATTAATCGATTAAATTCGATTAATCTGCGCGAAAAACTGTTCAAAATGTAGTCACTGAGTCATTAAATACTTTCTTTCGTATAGAAAGGCTGTTCCGCCTCCTCCCACAGAGAACTTAATCAGTCCAATTGCTGTCCAACTGTTCAAAATGTAGTCACTGAGTCATTAAATACTTTCTTTCGTATAGAAAGGCTGTTCCGCCTCCTCCCACAGAGAACTTAATCAGTCCAATTGCTGTCCAACTGTTCAAAATGTAGTCACTGAGTCATTAAATACTTTCTTTCGTATAGAAAGGCTGTTCCGCCTCCTCCCACAAAGAACTTAATCAGTCCAATTGCTGAAGGTGATACGTCAGCGATGTGTTTGAATGACGGTAAGCGAACTGCTTATTGCAATGAAGACAGTTGCTTGTGTCGCCATTTTAGACTTTCCATCAGCGTTAACCTTAAATGCAAAATGATCGCTTAATTTTCCACTCAAACGTATCACATTATCATTGTTCGCCATATTATTAACTCCGGGAATGGGCAGTTCGACATCATGAACTTTGAACTTAGAACTTAGTCCTTCCCGTGCAGGTCTGCACATTGGGCAACTGATCTCCTCCACTCGTCTCTCCTCATCGCCAGCTGTTCCGCCTCCTCCCACGACTTTTCCAGGCATTTCAAGTCGTCGCTGATGGTTCCCGGCCAGTTCTTCCGTGGTCTTCCTCTCTTCCTTCTCCCTCCAGAATTCCAGGACATCACTTGCTTGGCTCTTCTATCTTCATCCATACGCCACACATGCCCCATCCACTTCTGATAATGTTTTCCATAGTTTCTTGCCCCGTCCTTTCTATGATAGTTTCGTTTGTTATCTTGTCGCGCCATGATATATATGCAGGATTCTTCTCTGCCATTTTTGATGTGCAGCTTCCAATCTTTTCTTGCTTGCTACTGTCGACATCATGAAATAAGTAAAAAAATTAATCGAACAAACCGAAATTAATCGATTAAAATCCGCAGCCCTAGTCTTTGAAGGATTCGTGCGTGTAGAGAATGTTATGTCGAACTCTGAAGTATTGTTATAAATTGGACTGTTTGTTAATTACTTGCACGTAACAAAATCCAAGACTATGTGTCACATCTCGAGTTGACTTTAGGCTGTAAATTGGGTGAGTTGGTTGTCCGATAGGCTAACATGAAAAGTCGGAAGGTCATAGACACGTGATCAGGTGTATGTGAACATGCCAGCTCACCTGGGCGTATTTAGGGGATTAACTTTCAAAACTGACCTCTTACTCTGCGACCATGTCCAACGGAACACCCAAATGGAAAATCCCCGAAATTGTTTCCTGGCTACGCCCTTGCTTGAAGCATACATGGCCGAGACCTTCCCCCATATTGCCTTCTCGCTTACTGCCTCGTGACCTTGGGGTGACACTTGATCAAGAACCTAGTCTTTCGCATGACGTCATCCTGGTCACACGAAGCTGTTACTACAAGATCCGTCAGTTGCGTGTTGTCCTGCGGTCCCTCTCCCATGATGCTGCTGTGGTACTTGTCCACGCCTTCGTCACCATCAGAATTGATCATTGTTGCTCGGTTCTTGCTGGTCACCCATCTGACTTAATCGGGCGTTGGACCGGGTCCTTCATTCTGCTGCTCGAATTGGTCTCGCTTGCGTTACGCTTACTGCCCCGGACTAATTTGCCTGCTTTCTACCAACTGCTGAAGTCCTTTCTGCTTGGCCGTGGCTGTGAGCGCCTCTGAGCAGGCTTCTTGAAGAGGGTGCTATATAAATCTCCGGAATGAATGAATGAATACATGCATACTCCGATTGAGAACAGTGGAAGGTAACCTGAATCCACTGAACTTTGGCTTGCACACGGCATGGAGAAGAGCCGAGGCTCGAGACGGATGGCTGAACGTCATAGAAACGACAACGTTCTGGAGAGGAGTTCTCCACAGAGCGGTGCTGATTTCTGAGCAGCGCTATATAAATGTTCGATTACAATTACAATTACAGATTACAATGATGATACATACACACAAACATGGAAGCATACATAATATATACATACATGCATGTGTGTGTATGCGTATCAAAAGGTAGGTTTTGTATCATCGCGTTAGTGTATTTCGTCATATCATGTTTGTATACTAAAGGCAAACATACATGCATGCAATTATACCTGGGCCGGTAGCAAGCCATAAAATGTTCTCTCCTGGAGCCAGAACCGTCTTGAGCTTAAGTAGTGGCTCTACTACGATCAGCCTCCGTTTGAGAGCCTCCTCCGAGAATAATCCTGGGTGGTTGATTGATTGTCAATTCAGGTAAGGTTTCATCTCTGGTTAACTGTATCCGTTGTTCACCTTGGAATTGCTGCGTCTTGGTGAAGGTCGTTCCCTGTTGGTCTTTCTTTTCGGTGGCTTCCTGTACGAGGTGTAGACTTCATCCGTTTACTGTAGGCTTGACCTCATTAAATTTGGATGCATTCAGTTTCGAAAATGTTATTTGATAAAATTAAGACAGTGTGACAGCTCGCTCTTTTCACCTATATTCTATTTGCAGACCTTGGTTCTATCACATTTGGATGTTATGTCAGAGAATGGCTGATGACATCGTTAAAACAAAACAATTGCTTGCGCATGTTTGGCTCTCGATGCTTTGTCATCTATCCGCTTTTAATCTAGAAACATTCCAGACAGTTAGAAACTCTCTTTCTGGGATTGCTATATGTTCTTCTTTATCATCAAAAGTAAGTTACTATTGCGCCGGTGTCTAATGCACAAGACATGTACACCAAAACCAAGTCGTAACGCCTAATCAGTTCAATATCCAGAAGATCAGCTCGTGAGATATAGAGAGGCAACCGATGGTGGATAAACAATCTGAAAGAGGAAATCAAATCAAAAGCATTGAATCTCCGTCGTAAAATTTTACTGGTCTTCTGTTGAATGGCAGTAAACTTTTACGACGGCGATCCGATCCGATGCTTACATGTAGATAATTGCATAGCTCGCTTAATATAATACTACTAATAATAATAGATAGCACGCCTAATCTTTCAAAACCAGTATACCAGCCTACCATCATATCTCAATACGTCGCCAATTCCCGCTTAGACTGCTGAGTTCTTACGATGCTGGCTTGTTGTTGGATCTAGGTTCAGGCCTACTGTAGAATCACGTATAGTTACGGCTGGACTCCTTCACAGCAATAGGTCTGACCTGCCAACTCATTACCATAACTTTCGTAATTGTAGCCAAATTATAAGTACGACAATTTCTATAGCATAGTCAGTTCAAACTATTTCTAGGATGCTTTATACACGGTCAGCTGTCAGTGCAAATGCTAAGACTTTACATAGACAGGTTCGCATAGACTTGAGCAGCAGCAGTAAGTACAGTGTTAACTGTTTTTGAAACAAAATGGTATTGTCTTCCTGAATGAAAACTGTTCCAGGGCTGTGGGCCAGCGACCCGAAAGGCCCGATCACCTGTTTTAGCTTTAGTTTTGCTGGCACAAATAATTATATCAGCGGACTTGATGATCGCAGCGGTGACATTTTCAATCACTATTCAAGACTCGCTAGTTTACTTTGGGTTATTCCTCGGATTCAGAATA
Organism: Aporrectodea caliginosa; assembly: GCA_020284085.1. NCBI lineage: Eukaryota > Metazoa > Annelida > Clitellata > Crassiclitellata > Lumbricidae > Aporrectodea > Aporrectodea caliginosa. Next base: position 894,121 of record JACEVL010000494.1, on the reverse strand, counting down.
GCTAACCTTGCGCGAGTATTAAGTACTTAAAAATATACAAATTATGGTGCGCACGTAGAGTACTCAGTGTGTGTGTACATGAATGTCTTTATGCGAGACGTGTTTATTGTTTACTTAGTAATTTTCCCTTCTTCTAAACAGCCTCAGCTCCCTATAGACTTGAGCAGCAGCCCTTTGTCCGAATATCATCTATAAGTTTGATGGCCACGTGTTGAGCGCTTCTGAGAGACTCTCAAGTGGCGCTTCTGTTTTGTTACATTACTAGGCCAATGTAAACATGCATCTGAGAATTTATGTATCGCATTTATGGAGTCTCCTCATAGCGCTTAAGGAAATTGAATCAAACGGCGTGGAGAAGTAACGCATTGCTAAGCAGCCGACGGAGAGCGCTTCAGTCGTCTTGGCAACAAATAACACAACAACAGTAATTCCCTGAACGCATTCGGCGTCCAGAAAGAGAACAACAGTGTCAGTTGGTAAGCTGCATCGGGTGAAATAAGAAGCGCAACTGACATCATATCCAGCAACAATCGATGGGGCGCGGTGATTTTGCGACTCCGTCTTCTTGGCCTCACTGCCGGAGCGGTCACCAGTACACCAGCGTTACCACAACAACTGACTGAGTGACCGACAAGTTTTTATTTCCAGAAGCTGCGTAGGGACCCTGGGCAATCCTTCACTCGCAATTGCTCATGCGCTTCGGCGTGAAACTAATATTCAGTGTCCGCGCTAGTAATAATAAGCGCCTCCGAATAATAATAATAAGGGGCGCTATATAAATAATGAAATGAAATGATTTTAACTCCGTCTTCTTGGCCTCACTGGTTGTGACGCGGTCACCAGTACACCAGCGTTACCACAACAACTGAGTGACTGACTGAGAACATTTTATTTCCAGAAGCACAATGCATATAACAATTAACAGCAATTATAATCTTGACTTTTACATATCGGTGCATTGGCTAGGGCAACAGGGGAGACCCAAAACGGGCACAAGCCCGGTACCTAATCGCACTCACCCAGATGTTAACAATATTCAATTATAATAATAATATTTTCGTTTATTGAAACAATCCGGTTGACAAACCGCAACCGGTTACATTGTACAGTGCATGCAATTGAAACAGGGGACCCAAAAGGGGCACAAGCCCAGCTTAATTAGGGTCACCCTTTTAAACAGATAGCCAATTATGGCTGGTTAGTCATTTGAAAAGAAAGAAAGGTCAACCTAGATCGGATTATACCATTATTTGCGAATAAATTCATCGTATAGATGCTTGACACTGAGCTCGACAGAATGATGGTGTTGCAAACTACTTGACGGCCGTATCCTGGGGTTTCAAGAAATGCCAAATTTAATGTAATTCAAAGCTCACAATGGCTAAGGGGTGAAAAAACCAAGTTTTTTTAAAATGAAAATTGTTTTTTGTTTTCTCTGGGGTTTTGTTTTAAAGATTTTCCTATTTCGGATCATAAACTCCTAAAAATGGCATGAATACCGTTAAAATTAATTAGATGTATAAATGAAATTAACTAAAGAACAGTAGAACCGTAGAAAGTCATCTGACAAAAATGACAAAAATTGCCAAGAGAGTTGAAGAGAAGCCATTTTTGGCATTTATAATTTAAAAATTCATTTAAAAAACCAAATTTTGTGGTTTTGTTTTTTGGTTTTTTTTCAAACATTTTGCAGTCCTGCAATGGCTGTAGATGTCGTTGTAGTCATTTAGCATTCCATTTGGTGCGGTTGTTCTATTACCAAACAGCGCCGCCTAGCGCCATATCGATACGTCGCGCAAGAAAGCTGTCGCTGTCTGTGACGTTAATCCAGGCTTAACTGGGTCCGGAGGGCGATTCCAGGACCATCAAGCGTTCCGCGAACCCTTCAGAGCAGCTTTCATGTTGCGTTTACGGGCAATTCCTACATCATCGTCGGCAAGCAACAGCTTAGAGCCGCCGGCCGACGGTGTGGTAACAAATTGGTTCCTTAGCGAAAACTGTTCCGTCACTTCCGACGGTCTTGTTTGAATAACCGGATGATGGGAATTTTAAAGCATCTTGTTACCGTGGCAAGAAAATTAGACAGGAGACAATCCTTATATAGAAATGAAAATTAGAAGAAAGAGCAGTCGCTAAATCAATTAGGCTAATATTTATTTGCGCAATTGTAATTAGAACAAAACATGATTTTTGTGAACAATGCGCAGGCAAATAGTATCGACAGAGCAATGTTGTTTTAGAACAAATACCTGCGTCATGGTAACACGAGCCAATCACGATATTTTTCGGATATATTTTCGCTGGACCTAGTTTGGCACCACACCGGCCACCAACTGTCCGACAAAGGGATAAACGCCGTGTTAACCGCTGCTTAATAATCCGATACATTGACCTCATCTGTCTTTGTTCGATGCCAACGGCATAAAACGGTTTGTATCCACTTATAGAAGGCGCTATTTCTGGGCAATTTTTCAGGCGCCTGTTTTGTCCAAACATCTGAACTATTCGCAGCCACAGAATGCACCGTTTGGACGATATTTGAAGCTCCTTGAGCCTTATCGTATATCTGTATTATAGAAGTAATTATTATTAGATCTACATGAAAATATAATATCGTAGCCATTCATGTACGTGGATTTCCTGCTCCAGCGACTTCATTTTCTTAGCCTCGGCATATGAGGGAGGGTGGACAGTTATCTCCCTCCCCGTGTCATCGTCCTATACCGAAAATGTACGGTCGGTGCACTAACTATTTCTGAGCTGCCGAGAATTTATTTGGGGCATAAATCGCCCTGCGCTGGTTACTTGTATGATTGCCCTGGTTGTGCCCTGGTTACAAAAATGTCTGGCGCCGCCGCTGCTCCCTCCCCGTCTCATCGTCATGATCGTCCTACCGAAAATGTACAGTCGGTGTACTAACTATATCTGGCTGGCTAGGGTTGTAGGTGGAGCAGAAATCTCGATTCAGATTTCTGCTCTGGCGGGGATTTGAACCCCCGACCTCTCCAGCACGCTAACCACTACACCACTGAGCACAACGTCCCACGATGATTGGAATTGGGAATAACCAAACGCCAAAGGGGAAATCTACCAGATGCCCACATCTCAGACGGAACACGGTCATTAGACCATTTAGACTGAGATGAATTGGCATTCCTAACCACGAGTTGCGCTGTATAACGAGTGCTTTAGTTGAAGTCCTACACTGAGTTCGGCGCCACTTGCAATTTACTGGCGACACATTGTTTTGAGAAAGAACAACTTTCGCTTTCTTCCTCACAAAGATATCACTTCCTTCGTCTGGGATCCTCCTCCTTCTCCACCACCTTTTCTTCTACGCCTCATAGCTATCCTCCTTTCCTATGTCTGTAAAAACTGCGGATCCATCTGCCGACTAATTACACCCATAGAGATGTACAATATATAAATATTTCACTAGAGCGAGCATCTACCATCTATGTTGAGGCTGCCGATTCGAAACGGCTTTGGCCCTTAAGCTAGGCAAAAATGAGCGTTGACTGACGTCATAATCGAGAAATCGACGTCATCATCGACGTGAAATGCGTGGACACGTCAAAAAGTATGTTAATGAGCGCTGGTTGACGTCGTGCAAGCTTCATATCACAGTACAAACTTCAGCTGTGATAGGCTACACAAAAGTAAACATCGATATCTATATTTAATGCCTAGCTTGGGGTCAAGGTCGCTTAGCGATTGTGGCCTCAATTCGACCTGTAAGAAAGCTACGTCATGCTCCCTCTAGCGCTAATAATATATCTAATTGATTACACCCTCCTACTAGTTCCATCTTCCTATTAGTTCCTCTTCTAATAGTTCCATCTTCCTACTAGTTCCATCTTCGCAGTAATTCCTTTAGCCTCATACCTCCTCCTTCTCCAAAGTTCTTCCTGGTTCTACATTATTCACACAGTCCTTCACTCTTCTTCTGCTTCACATATAATCCACCTTCTTTTCTGCCACCTTCTTACCTGCTTGCTCTTCCTCTTCATGCTCTGGATTTCCTTGACCTTACTTTCTCCTATCCTTCTATTTCTTCTTCTTCTTCTCATCTCATCAGCATACTTTCTTTTCAAAATCTGTTAATCTTCCATCTCCACCTCCTCCACCTCCTCATCTTCCTCCTCCTCGTCCTCCTTCTCCTCTTACACCGCCTCCGCTATCATCATCGTCGACGTCTTCTATTTTTAGCATCCCGTTGTTTTAAAATCTTTTCATTTTTTCTTTGTTTCTTCTCCTTCTCCTCATCTTCCATTAACAGCAACCTGTTCTGTTTTAATATTTCAGCATTCCTTTCCTCTTTCTCATATTTTTCTTCGTCCATTTTCCTTCTCCCTGCTTCCATCTTCTTCATCCTTTGCCTTCTCCCTATCTTCCATTCCATCCTGGTCTTATTTCAAATACCGCTCCACTTCCTCTCCTTCCGCTCCTCCTACTCGTCAACCTTTCCTCCCTCCTCCTTCACGCTCGTTCCTCTTCATCTTCATTATCTTCCTCCTCTGTTTCTGTTGAGACTCTTCCTCCTTCTCTTACATCCTCCATAGAGCCCTCGGGCGAACCAATAAGACGTAACTCTGGAACAGAAAAACAGCGGTGAGCCAAATTGAAAAAATCATTCGGATTTTAGTCTATCGTGCGCTAGAGACGTTTCTTCAGTTGCCTCAGGGAATGGATAATTTCCAGTTTTTTTCTTTCTGGACATAACATAGCAGCGCATTTGCTTTAGTTCTTTCTGCTTGTTCCGTAACAACGTGTGATTAACCCCGCTCATGTTTCCTGTATTATATTCGTAAATTGAAAGATACAAGACTTCGTTTTCGCTTTGGAATACCTTGTTTTTATAGCGCTATTTACATCTGTCTATCGCTTAGATGCGAATATTGTTATCAATATCATCAAAATTCTGCTATTCATATTATTCATTCGCACAATTCCGCCACTGCCGGTACTCTGGCAGTAACATAACATTACATATTCGTGTTTATTTTTCCAACTACACAAAGCAGTATGAAAACAAGTCATCGTATGAACGGATGACTACAAGTAATTACAAGAATCGAATTTAACTGTTTGGCAGCCATGCAAGGCGCCCATCACGTCCTATGCTGCTCATTTTACGAATGCCATCTGCTGAACAAAAAGCTGAGTCAACCTATGGGAGGGTATACCGGGAATCGATCCCGGTCCATGCTGCTCTTTTGCTCTTCACGCCAGAGTGTTGCCATTTCTCCATCACACCCCCTCCAGTCCCAGTGCCATTCCCAAGCCTGGATAAAGGAGGAGGGTGAAGCTAATTGTCGTTGTTCTGACACAGTGTGGTTAAGCAGCGACAGGAGCGCAGTTTTATAACAAGTCATAGTATGAACGGATGATTACAAGTTATTACAGAAGTCGAATTTGACATGGTAGCCATGCAAGGCGCCCATCTGTCCTATACTCCTCATTTTACTAAAGCCACCCGGCGAATGACAGGCTGAGGCGACCTTTGGAATGGTAGCGGGAATCGATCCTTCCTACTTCCTTCCTACTTCCTTTGTAACGGATCTTGATCCTCTATAGCCTCCTCCTCCTCCTCCTCCTCTCTATCCTCCTCCTCCTCCACCACCTTTTCTTCTGCATTCCATGCTCTTCACGCCAAGGAACGCTATAGATTCATTTATCGAGAGTAGTCTTCCTCTCTGCTTTAATTCAAAGATCCCCTGCCACTACACTGCCTAATTTCCAGTGGTAATCTCACGAGCTTCAAGTCGATCTTCTCTGCTTATCCTTTTGTTCAGTGTTGCCGACCCATAACATTTCCACCTTTTTCATAGCTCAGATCCTTGTAACCCAAAACATTTTCTTAGTCTTGGTTTAGCTAGCTGCCATTTGCCATGTTTCAGATATATTTTTCATGCATGGATGCAGTATTCCAACGGCGGCTTCACCAGTGATTTGTGCAACCCGGGTATTGCATATTTGTCTCCGCTGACTAGTTAGTGTCTTATCAATCCTACCTAAGTATGAGTTATCATTTTGCTGCTTCAGCACACGACCTTGAAGGTTTTGCCCTCCCGTCCATCATCAAATTCCAATCCATATTCCCAAGTCCATTTTGCCCCAATATCATTACTGAGCACTTTTCCAAATTAAAAAATCTTCAAATTCTTTGACCGTCTGAACATTTTTCTTGGATCATCTCGCAGTATTTCCACTGCTTCATCATCATCAACTATTCTGCACAATCTTGCATCATCCACAAAATGGAAAGTCTAAATAACATTCCATCATATATGTTGTTAATAACAAATTATGAGCAGCACCGGGTACAATATGATATTCTATATAATAATAACAGCTCTATAGAAATTTCCAGTTTAGATTAATAATAATATTCGTTTACTAATTCAAACTGACAAGTGAGCAGTAAGATTATACCAAGGGGGTGGTTGCCATAATTTTTTCATCTCAAACTTTTTCCGTATAATAAAAAGACCTTTAGGTAGCTGTAGGGGTCATTTAACATTTTGAGGTAAAATGTGAGATGATATCTCACACCGTTCAAAAGTTATACCCAATATACCCGAGGCACCAGGGGGGGTGGATACCACCCCCTTTAGATTTTCTACTATATCTTATCCGTCATTTAATATTAAGAGACACAAATTATACCATTCTATAGAGAGAATGTCGGGCTACATTTCTATGGTCACAGAGTTGACCTGAGGCAACCGGAACTGCTCAAAATAAATAATAATACGCGTAATATGCGTGAAAAATGGCTGAATGGAAGGACTCCCCTTTAGTTTTTGTCTGTAGCGTATTCATTTATCTTCCTGGAAGAGAAACAAAGATACCATTCTTTAGAGGGAATGAAGGGCTTCATTTGCTTACCTACATCTTTGTCTTTTGAATACCGGAAGTGATCAAAATAAATAATAATACGCGTAATCTGTGTGAAAATGGCTGGGGCAGCATTACAACGTAAACCGATATATATGTATGGATATATATGTATGGATGTACATTTATACTATATAAACATGTGTAGGGATGATTTTGTGTATCTTTTATACATAGATTAGTTTCAAAACACACATAATCTTATATTTGTTTATCCAAAATGTACAAAATGTACGCAATAATATACAATAATTATTGCTAATTAATGGGTTCCGTTGTTAAAAGTGATGTAATTTCGAGGTGCATTCACATAATGTACAACTAAATATACCATTCTGTGCAGAAATGAATGCTGAATCCATTGCTATATTACAAGTTATGATATGTGAAACCAAACACGAAATCCAGGGGGTGGTAACCACCCCCTTGGTAGTCCGTGTTACAAAAAAAGCTTGGTAGCCCTAGGGTTAAATGATATAATAGTAACAGATAATAACAAGTTTAACAGGAGTTGAATTTAACTGTATGGCAGCCAGCAAGGCGCCCATCTGTCCTATTTTACAGTCGCTCCTTAAGGAGTTGAAGGCTGAGTCAACAGTATGGGGCAACCGGCATCGAACCCACGTCCGTCTCATCTTCGTACCAGCGTGTTACCATTTAACCACCTCCCCGCCATTAAATGCAATATGATGCAATATTATATATAACAGCGCTATTATAATATAAGTATCCAGCATAGATTAGATTCTCTGCGACCGACTGTGGCCCTAAACGGTCAGTGATCTCGGTTCTTTAAACAAGTTGCAGCTTGGTGCAACTACCCCTCCGCGAAAAAAACATCGAGAAAGAAGCTTGTCAAAATATTAATATCTCTTTTCGTACCGCCCCCTCCCCTAAAACTAGACCTTTCACCGCAGTTAAGTTTTCTCTCATCTGTTACTTTATTTTTTTCTTGCCACTGGTGTCCCCCATTCATCATTGTCTTTTCTCAATAACAATATATCAGAATTCTTTCGAATACTCAGACATTCGGAATGCAATAAAACAGGATGCTTTATATAAAGGAGTCAGTGAATGATGCGTTCATATCGTCTTCTTTGTCATCAGATCACACCCTCCTCATCTCATCCTTCTTTCCCGTCTCTCCCCGTGAAGAAGAAGGAGAAGAATGAGAAGAAGAAGAACGAGAACTTCGAGAAGAATGAGAAGTAGAATGAGAAGAAGCAAGGCCGTAGCCAGGATTTTGTTTCGGGGGGTGTTCACTCGTTGTTGAACATGCCGACAAGCAACCAAGTCAACCGTCTATAAGGGGTTTGAAGGAGCGCTGTGAGCTCTCAAAGCACTGTAGACCTGCATCATCTAAGTTCACATGAGTGCTCTTATTTCTTACACCGTATTATGTTAGTAAATGCAATATTTATATTATACATTATTTAATTTCGAGGTGTGTTTAAACACCCAAAACACCCCCCTAAATACGGCCTTGAACAAGAAGAAGAATGAGAAGAAGAAGAATGCGAAGAATGCGAAGAATGCGAAGAAGAAGAATGCGAAGAAGAAGAATGCAAGAACAAGAAGAATGCAAGAAGAAAAAATAAGAAGAAGAGGAAGAAGAGGAAGGAGGAGGAAGAAGAGGAGGAGGAGGAAGAGGAACAAGAAGAGGAGGAAGAGGAAGAACAGGAAGAACAAGAAGAGGAGGAGGAGGACAAGAGTAGGAAGAAGGAAGGAGGAAGAACAAGAAGAAGAAAAAAGAAGAAGAAGAGTGTGTAGAGGAAAAAGAAAGAAGAGAAAAAAGTATGTACTTGTATGTGTGCATGCATGTGTGTGTGTGTCTATATCAAGACACTTAATGTAGCGCAATTCAAGAATTCTACAAAAGCGCTGCACCAAGTTCTGCGATGCATTGGTCTCGTATTGGGACCTTGAGAGTCGTCCACTCTCGGTTCAAGGTCAGCCTTTGTCCTAATTTTGGGGGTTCCAGAATTTTTGCATCAAGTTGCAGCATGACAACAGTCGTCCAACAACCTAGACAGTAGACACACTTTCTTTCCCCGAAGCATTACGTCTTCAGCATATTATTGAGAAACTCCTGTCTGGCTTAACGCTGCTGTTCTTCCGAATGCGATTAATTAGGCCGCTGGCTCGTTCACTTTCAACGCGAAGATAAAAGCAATTAAAGGGAGAAATAGCCTACGTGTGTAACGAATCGAGTGACGATTGAGTTTCGTCACTAACGAACCCTCATCACGTGTCCAAGCCCGTGGGTGAACAAACGTGAAATGAACAACGATATCACATGATAGAGTCAGATAGACCATGGATTGCAAGGTATAAGTTGCAGATGTGAAAGGCGAATGTTTTAACCGTGTTGGCTGTTGTACCGCCAAAGTAAAATTCTGTTATGTAGTTTGCCTCTCCATTGTCCCTGTAGTGTCGTCAAATTTTAATCGGCTTAAGTCTCGTGTGCCAGAATACACTCTGAATTGCACATCTTGGCTTAAAGGAAGAACAGAAGAAGAGCAGTCCCTCAAGCTAGCCGTGAGGGACCCATGGGTATGAAGTTTTAACGACCTCATTTTCTTAGCCACGGCATAACAGGGCCTGTGACCAGTCCTCTCCCTCACCGTCTCATCTTCCCATCGCCTTAAAGGGACTGAGTTGAATGTATTCCGAAGACCATGGTGTGCGTCGATAACTTTTCTGTAGTCTTTTGACTAATGCATTCGGTAGGTGACACAATCGGCTACACCGCTAGCAATTCCAGTAGAGAATTACTTCATTCAGTAGGTGGCGCTTTAATTTAACGTTCCAGGAAAATGTGTTGTGTCGTGTGTAGATCATCCCTGCATATCTTTAAGAATAAATTACGCCTTTATCTGATTCAACAAATTACTCGAATCAGTTGAATGCTTATTTTCTTTTTCATTGGGTGTGTTAGTTAAGTGTTAGTTAAGCTATGCTAGTAATCTTTTATTAATTAAGCCATTTCCTGATTATCAAAGTATTTCCTGTTATTATATGAACTGTCTGTTATGCATTATTGTGACTTTCTATTATTCACAATTACTAGGTGACCCTATTAGCGGGATTCTTCATCCCTTCTGAAATGAGGTCTTCCCCTTGATAACCACTAAATTACTAGAAGAAGAAGTTGGATGAGTGATGGAAATATGTTATTGTAGAAGTAGAAGTTGGATGGACAATGAAAAGATGTTTTAAATAATTTAATGACTCTACGTATTGCGATTTGGGATTATGCAAGCTGGTTTGTCTGACACAGTTTTGAGTGGCGCTGATAAATATTGGAAATTCACATTAATTTTGCTTAAGTTGTTTGATAAGTTTCAGTGCATGGCAGGTCGAAATGAGAAGCGCTGTTAAGTCGAAGACTAAGCTTAGAAAAGAGCCCAGGCACTGAAAAAAGAATCATCCATTGACAAAGGGGGTAGAGTTACAATTACTTGCACGGTTGGTAAAGTTCAACTGTAGGCTATACGACGCTCGGTAAAAGATGGTCATTAGGGGATTTTTGTCTGCAACACTTGCGCGGTTTTGCTGATAACAGAACCATTCGCTTGGTGTCGCCGGCGTCAGCGATTTTTCGCATTCTATTTCTCTGACGTAGGCTATCTGTTACAGTAGATAAAGATAGATAAACATACATACATTTACGAATCAGACACGATTAGGTCATTTCAGCCAGAGAACATTGGAAAAAGGCGGATCTAGAGTGCCAGAGAGACCATACAAATGTGGACTTGATCTGATAAAGCGCCGGTGAATAAGCTGGTCTCCCTGACGTGGCTTTTGTAGACGCTGAGAAATGTCGAAGATTTACATTACATTACATTGCATTACATTACAATTACATGCCTCCTCAGCTGAATTTAGAGCAAAGCACAAAGAGCAACGAACAGACTCGTCTTCGTTCTTTGCGACTTCCTCAACGAGTTTCTTTTAATATAAATAGACATCTACACGGTGATTCATTAAAAAACGTTCCCCTACATAAGTTAGCATAACTCATGTAGATGACCATCAATTTTATTGAAATTTCAGAACAATGACGCTTGATGTTCTAGCCAAGTGCTACATAAATTGTTTCAATCATTCAAAGCCAAAATGACGTAACGCGAATGACGAAACTAATGACGTCACGACTATCTCGACAAAATAGTGTTTACCGAAAAAGATAAACATGCTATAACATTTCTAAGAAAGAATAAAAATTACGGTGCAATATTACAGAGATTTTCTACTAAAACAGGGCCTTTTACCAGACATTCGTGACATTACCGATGAGTATTTCATCTTCCAGCAGGATAGCGCTCCTGCGCACAGAGCACGGGATACTGTTGCGTTACTGGAAACTGAAACACCTGATTTCATCCCGCCTACTTTGTGGCCACCCAACAGCCCTGATTTAAATCCAGTGGACTATAAGATATGGAGTGTCATGCAAGAGAAGGTCTACAGATCTCGAATAATTATGTGATGTCAGTGAGTTGCGAAGTCGAATTGTGGAGGCATGGGACGAAATGGATCAGCGCATCATTGATGAATCAGTCAAACAGTTGCGTACGCGTCTTCGCGCATGCGTAGCTTCCAAAGGGGGTCAATTTGAACATAAACTTTAACTTTCCTAATGTTTAGAAATAACTCCTCTGTCTTCCTGTAAAATTTCTTTCACATAGCATGAAATTTGACGGTGTTACAGTGAAATATGCAGGGGAATCACCGTGTATAATAATATTGAGCCTTTACAGTGTCGCTCGTCAGCAATGGAGCAACCCCGGCGTAGCAAGTAGCAACCCCGGTATAGCGTCGAACAAGATCTTTTCAGCCTTTGATGGTTAGCTGCTGTTTAACGACACTCTGTGTAACGAAGATGAGGCGTCTCAGCCTTTTACCTTATTACCTTACTGTTTATGGCCGTCCTGCACCTTGTTCGCGCTCTTTGCCCTTCCAAACTTTTTCCATCAGACCTTGTTCACGCTATTCACCACCACCATAAATAATCATGATGATGATGATGATGATGATGATGATGGTGGTGGTGGTGGTGATGATGATGATGATGATGATGATGATGATGGTGGTGGTGGTGGTGGTGGTGGTGATGATGATGATGATGATGATGATGATGATGATGATGATGATGATGATGATGATGATGATGATGATGATGGTGATAGCGAAAATGTCTAGGGCGCCGTAACACAGCACTTGCCGTTAGGTGGGCGCCTTGACAAACATAACAGTCAGTCAGCGATACGCCTCAGAAAAGACTGCGAGGTGCTCCCGACTCCAGCACGTTAAAAAAACAGTTTTCAAGCGCTTATAAAATGTGACAAAGAGTGACCTAGGGAAAAGGTTACGCTCAAGAGCAGGCACGTAGCGAGACTTAAATTCAAGAGGCAACTTCACAGACCATTGGCAAAATCCTGGTCATTGGGGTAATTGGTCAATAGAATTTCCAGTATTCTAAAAAAGCAAGAGGCGGCAACTGCCTCCTCGTGCTTCAATGTAGCTACGCCTATGCTCAAGAGGGAGGCCATTCCATACCGCCGGGTATGGAATGCATGCATACAGCAAAAGCGCACTTTGCATGATAGTGCTACGGGCAAACGGGACTGAGAGCATTATCTTCCCCATTGACTGGCACTGAGCTTAGGTAGCGACAACTCCGAGTACCCGACATATATTAAATCATAATATGGCAGCCTTTGTCACTGCATACAAATCTATCTCCCGTCTGGGATCAATCAGCGAGAGTTCCGGCTCTCCTTTGATTAGACTTACATCATTCTGCTGTTGATAATCTCAGTGGAGGTGAGATCCCTGGACGTCCCTGATGAGCTTTTCCAGAAGAAGCTCACTGTTCAAGTGCCAGTGCACCTAAGCAACATACTCTATTATAGTAACGAGTGGAACACAGGAATCGAAATTACACCTACATCCGCATGATGTTACGAATTAAGACATCACTAAGTAGGTTCTAGATTGTCGTAATTTCATCTACGTTATACGCGTAAGTGTATCATAAAAACTTGTTTGTCAAAACACGCAAGCTCTGAATTTTGAAACGAAAGGCTATGTGGTGTGAGTTGGAGCATTACGTATGGCGTTGTTTTGCACAGAAAGTATGCGTGCTGGAGTCAATACCTGTCATCGATAGTTAATATGTCACCGTAAAGAAAGAAAATTAGATTCGAAATTTGGTTTATGTCCTGTGCGAAGAGACATCATCAGAACGACAAACGACAAACGTCAACAGTAAATTACTCCATCGCACTTAGAAAACTAATTACCACTTCTCTGCCCTCCTCTCTACCTATATTTCACTATATAGGCCTATATCACTTTCTCTCCTCTCTCTCTCTCTCTCTCTCTCTCTCTCCCTCTCTCTCTTTCTCTCTATCTCTCTTTCTCTCTCTCTCTCTCTCTCTCTCTCTCTCTCTCTCTCTCCTTCCTCTCTCTGTCTCTCTTCTGTCTCTGTCTCTCTGTCTCTGCCTCCTCTCTGTCTCTTTCTGTCTCTGTCTCTGTCTCTCTCTGTCACTCTCTCTCTCTGTCTCTCTCTCTTCTCTGTCTGTCTGTCTGTCTCTCTGTCTCTGTCTCTCTCTCTCTCTCTGTCTCTGTATATATATATATATATATATATATATATATATATAACGTCTCTTCTCTCTGTCTGTCTATCTCTGTCTGTCTGTCTCTCTGTCTCTGTTTCTCTCTCTGTCTCTCTCTCTGTCTGTCTCTCTCTGTCTCTTTCTCTCTGTCTCTGTCTCTGTCTCTCTCTTACTCTGTCTCTCTCTTTCTCACTCTCTCTCTTCTCTCTCTCTTTCTCTCTCTCTCTCTCTCTTACTCTCTCTCTCTCCTTCTCTTTCCCTTTCACTTTATATATATATATATATATATATATATATATCTCCTCTCTGTCTGTCTCTCTGTCTGTCTCTATCTCTGTCTCTGTCTGTCTGTCTGTCTCTCTCTCTATCTCTGTCTCTAACTCTGTGTCTCTCTATCTCTGTGTCTCTCTATCTCTGTGTGTGTGTGTGTGTGTCTCTCTCTGTCTCTCTGGATATCTGCGTCTCTCTCTCTGTCTTTCCGTCTGCATGTTGTTTGTCTTCTGCATGTGTCTATGCGGATGTATGTATCTCTCTCTCCGCGTGTGTTTATCTACGTTGCTTTCATCCTTACAGACCTTACTCTTCCTTCCTGAGTCCCTGTATAATGTCAAATAGTTTAACTGAAAGTGAGTAAAATATAGGGTGGGATTGTTACGTGGAAGCAGATCATATATAGAATATACTTGAGCTTTTGCATAACGCCTTATAAGGAGCTCTCGTGGGAATACATAATTGTTTATGTATAATTATATACATGCATCAAGTATATAATATATATGTATAATACATTGTATATACAATTATACATCTTGGCAAATTGTTTGCATATATATTCATAGTTCTCGGCGTGATCAATACGGATGGTCGGGTCGAAATGACGTCGAGAGAATACGTAAGCGTCGACACAAGAACACCAAATTTATTCTAATTAGAAAAAATTAATCCCACAGATCGAATCTTAACACGCATGCTCCGGTGCACATGTATGCCTGCACTTCATATATATGTACGTTGTACTTCTCGCTATTTGAGTTTGCATGAAGGCGATTATAAGCCGGATACAGGTTAATACATTGACGCAATTCACTTAATTGACGCTCGCTGTTGAGTCACTGAATTTAAACTTCGGATCGGCTCCAGGATGTTGCGTGGATAGTCGGAATATTGCATTGGCTGTCTGTTCCTGCATGGCAACTGGGAGATGGCACCTGAGTCTTATAGGTGATACTGGGCCTTGATGTCATTAGGAAAATTAAGGAACAATTGCCCTGCTGTGCTTTCCTCTCATTAATTAAAATTTGCAATTTATTAAACGCATGTTGTGAACACGTATAGATAGAGGTTTTTAGGTCAAAGATGTGTCCATGGATCTTCGGAGACAGATTTTCCGAGATTCTGAAAGAACCAATAAATCTTTGGCATTAATCTTACTAACTGCCAGACTAGATTTTTATCTGATTCTATTTCTAGCGTTATTTGTGACTATACTCAGAATAATAAAACACAATCAGGAATTACTGTGATTTAAGGATTTCATTTCTATCTGTAAGAGCTCGACATCAAGGCCGCCGACACAAAAGAAGTCGAACTAATTGTTCGTTCCTGTGGCAAAGCGGTCGACGTTATCGTAACTGCAACTGTTAGTTTAAAAGCAACGTAACGAGAGATATCACATGTAGTAGCGATTACATCTCATCTTTGACTGGAACGCAATTTCGATAAAATATGGCCGCAATTATCACCAGATGGCACGCACACACAAACGTTTTACACTTCCACGTTCTCTTAATTAGAATGAGTTCAATTGCGGCGACTGGCAGACTAATGACCTGTCTTTAACGTCGATTCATTTATCGACGCATTTCGCTCTTTCATCTATCTGCAGATTGCGCAGCTTCTGAACGATATTGCCATCTTCGGCAAGAAACAATGGCAGATTGAAGGCACACTTATACATGTGGAATCCATTTCCTTATTCCAGCGTTCGCGCCGCCCCTTAGCCGCCTACTTTTCCCTCGGCCAACGTATACACCTCTGACCGGGGTAATATCCAACAGGTGCGGGTCCGCAGCGCACACCTAGTTAACGCTTCACAGGAGCTCCAGTCGGTATTCGCTCTTTTGGGTCGGATGGGTTAATATGGATATCGGCTTCACGCAAAGATAGATGGGAGGGCTCGCAATACACGATTTTAACTGCTTGATGATGCTCTACCGCCCTTCACGAAAGAAGCCTTCGATGTGCTCTGTGAAAACAGACGGCGTTGTCGGATAGTGGGATATAATTGCAAATTAATAAGCCGACTGAAGATCAAAGGATCCGCCCCAGTACAAAGGGGCCGCCCAGACTCCGCGCAGGGTGTCCCTATAATGCCGGCGACCCTGTAAAACGCCGAGAATGTGCAAATCAAGGTAGGGCCTATAACTGTTGTTCTCTGCAGCTATTGTTGTTCGCCGACTGGAAGGATGAGAGATGAACGCGGCTGTTAACAACGGCTAAACGCAATGACTCATGTAGCGCTACAACATTTGTCTCTCTGTTCGACTATTTAGGTCATGAGCTGCCTGTCACGGGTAAGATATATAGGCGTTCATTCATCTATTTATTCATTCATTCATTCATGCAGCAAATCCATGATTTTGGAGCAACTATACGAGTGGCTCAAAAAGAAAGAGGTCAGGTCGATCAGCAACCTTTGACCTCTGAACCCCGGTAATAACTGCTTAGCGCATCCTCCTCGCTGATAGTCATAAATTGTCCGATGATAAACAGGACAGTTGCTGTGTCCACGATTAGACACTACTGCACAGTGCTTTCGTTGTTTAGGCCTATACTGTGCCATACAGGCCACGATACTTACTCTAGGCTTGGTTGCATTTCGCTGCTTAAAGGAAGTATATGTTCTAATTGCTTTGCCATGGTTTTAACTGAAACTTTTCTTGAAATATACAGTGACCCGGTAAGAAAGCAAATATTGTTGCTCTACTCAAATCACTCGTTCATTCACCTAATTATTCATTCATTCATTCATTCATTCGGAGCCTTAACTGGTGACCATCAGACTAGAGAAGCGTTGCTCGTTTTGGATAGTATAAATAGCGCATGAAGATTTTCTGCTATTCATTGAAGTATTTTAAATATCGAAGACGACAAACTTATGCTTCTCTATATATAATATAATTACACGAAGTACATTATAAGACCAAACGTAACAAAAACCTCGTTAGGCCTATATAAGAGCCAAAAATATATTATGAGAACTTATTTTTTTATATATATATCAGCCATTTCACCATTATTACGCCGGCCTATTAAACCTATCTTATAATTATCTTGCCATGGATTCATTTATTAATATAGACGATAAAGTGCTGTTTATTATGACTGATGTTCGTTTCGTTTGCCAGAAGCAAATCGAATGCAATTAACTTTCAATCAAACCAAAAGAGTTTTGCTATCGTTCAAATTAAAAATGATCGTGACAAATTAATTTAAACTCACGATCGTCGTCGAGTATACGAAATTGACGATTGCACTAACTTTGCACTTGAAGCCCTCGTGCACTGTTGACATTTGCAGTTATTGATATCAATCATTGCTTAAAATAATTAGTTACTTTTATAGAGTACTCGATAGTGTTACAGTAGTGGTTAGCGTGCTGGACTGTCAATCGAGCAGTGGCGTAACCACGCCCGGGCAACTACATGCAGTGCCCGGGTTGTATTTAATTCTGCCCGGGTTGTGCAAGCAATACCCGCAATAGCCAGGAATCGAGAAATTGAGAAATTTTATTTTTGAGTTTTACATTGCCTCATTGGGACGAAGGTGCCATCGTAAGTCGAGATGGAGAATTAATAGGAAAATGACGTTTAACCCTGCGACTACCAGTGGGGTCAAAAATGACCCCAGAGGTAGTTTGCATTAGTGCTGCTCACCCCCTATAAGAGATATCTCAATGAAATTTTATGACTTTATAGGTAATCCTGTTTTGTACAAAATTCCAAGTTTTATTTTACATTTTCTATCACCAGATGGCGCTGGTATACCATTTATACACTGAGTACCAGTGGGGTCATTTTTGACCCCAGTGTAAACTGAATAATTCTGACATATGTAAAAATAACAAAATACATTTTTATTGAGCTAACATTGATTTTAAATGTATTTTAACAAGGATAAACTATTATATATTGTTTACTTAGTAAATTTATTGCCAAAAATATTGACAGTCTGCTAACAGGTTCAAACTAGTTGTGAGAAACCCAATTCTAAAGGAAACGGAAGTGGATAAATAAGGAAGGCAGTGCCATCTATGGTGAAACATGGAGTGATATATCTGACAAGCCAAGAAATGAAGCAGTACAGCAAAAATGTAGAGTTTAGACGTTGTTTCAGCGACAGCATGACTAGAAATCAGTTCAAGAAAATATCACGTGCCTTTAGATTTGACGATGTGGTGCGCAGAATAGAAAGTCAATATCCTAAACAACTTGCACTTATTTGACAAGTGGACAAAATCATAAGAAAATGATAGGAAGTCGAATATAATCTGTGCAAAAAGTAAGCGCAATTATGTCGTTCTTGCCGAGTATACCTGCATAAACTGTAAACAGTAACTGTAATGACCCGATATTGTCAATACTAGTTTTGAACATAGAACACTCGAACACTTTGAGTACTAATCTGAAAATATTAAATTAAAAATTTATTCATTTCAACAGCCTAATCATGTTCCAAATACTTTACTAATATTTGTTTTCATTGCAATAAATAAAAATGTAAAAAAACAAAGAACTTATTGTAAAAATTGTGTTGGGATCATTTTTGACCCCACTGGTACTCAATGTATCAAAATAATTCTGGTAGTCTGAGGGTTAATAGGTATACGTCAAGTATTTTAGAAACTGAGCCACAGATTGGCTGGAACAAGTCAAACATCAGCCAATCTGTATTGTTGATAAAATCAAACATAGTAGGCCTATAGTCATGAGTCAAAGCTCATGCTGCTTTAACTTTATCGAGTAGTCATTAAATTCACTTTTATCTTTAGATTCTTATATCGTTTCAAGCATGAATATATAACATTATAAATTGATGCGGTGTCACTTATGTAATTGAATACTTAGTTACAGCTGCTAACTCCCCACATCTGGCATTTTCGAAGTTTATTTTGTTAGTCGCTTAATTAGTAGTCTTTGTAAGTCCTACATGTTTGAACTTTGAACTATCTTACCTGGCTGCAGATTGATGGCTTTTTGCGTCAGCGTGATTCTCCTTACAGATTTTATTTTAGTTATAGTTACAGTTATAGTTAATGGGTTTTTATTTTAGTTATAGTTATAGTTAGTATAATATTTTAGTTATAGTTATAGTTATAGTTAATGGATTTTTATTTTAGTTAATTTTAGTTACTACTTACTTACAATAATTATGTCTTTAAGTAAGATTGTGCGTATTAACACCTGTTTCACAATTTGCTCAGAGCTTTGAAAGCCTTTGAAACATGATTGCATTCAGCTTCATGAATACATGAGTTTCAAAAGTAACTGACAAATTGCATAATAAAAATATCGCATTTTTTCGTTTTCATTTATGTCGAATCATCCATATTGCACTTCCTAATTTTTATTTTTTGTATTAACGAAAATAAAGATCAATTTTCGTTGTTGTTATTTTCGTTATAGTTATGTATGTATGTATGTATGTATGTATTTTAGTTGTAGTTATAGCGCCGTTCAAGATTTCATTTTAGGCGCTCGTTAACAGAACATTTTCGTTATCGTTATTTAACGAGAATCACACTGCAATTGCGTAGTGAAGGACTTGTAACAATGCTAATATTTTTAACTATAGTTATAGTTAATGATATGTTTAGTGGCGGCTTATAGCATATCGTTAACTGAAATCATTTCATTTTCGGCTCACGAACATTTTCGTTAGTGGGAAATCACTGCCAATGCCAGAGAATCAGAAAGGGAAGGAATTGGGGTTTCTAATGTAACCCCCCAAATATTTTTAACTCCTGGCGCTGCCAATGTATTATGTTACAGTCAGTGAATCATTGTAATTATATATATATATTCGTTTAATATTGAATCACTAGGTTGACACACCGCAACCCATTACAGAAAGTCGTATTGCCAGATAAAAAGAAGAATGTGAATAATTAATAGTTTTTAAATATCTGTTCCAGCAAAGGGCGACTTGGTCAACGGGGCAACATCAAGCTCTTAAATAGAATCCTTGGGATGTAATTCCTGTCATCTTTAAGCGGTAGGACGAAGTCATGTGGTCTGGGTCGAAGGTCATGGTGGCGGACAACAGTTGGAGGGAAAATCGAACGGAGCACATGAGTCCTGCATCGTACAACCGATCGTAGTAGTCCGTCTTCGGCGTCGCCCACCATCTCCGCAGCCCCCCGTGAGTCCAGCGGAAGATAGCCCGATCTTCGCATCCGATCCAGGAATCTCTCCACGCGGGCCCGATCGTCAGCAGTAGTGAATCCCCACCACGCCGGAGCCGCATAGAGAAGTTTTGCAACGGTTGTCGCACCAGCTACAGTGTGGAGGGCCCGAGTAGGAAGACCATGGGCCTTTAACATTCTCAGGGCGTAGAGAGAACTCGAGCATGCACACAGAACCTCGCCAACATGCGAGGTTGCTCGAAGATCATCGGTGATGGTAACGCCTAAGATGTTCAGGGAGGTCACACGTTGGACCCCCGGAGGCGGCGGAGGAGGGTCGACGCACCTGCGGCGGATGATCAGCATCTCCCTAGACTTTGACTGGTTGAGCCGAAGATTGTTAGCACTGGCCCAGGACGACACATTCTCCATCTCCTCACCAACAGTGTGTCTCATTGAGGCACCGATGAGTAGGTATGTATCGTCGGCGTACTTCCCCATTTTATTGGCCAGATGGATGGGATGGAGGTCCGAGGCGTTGACTATGTATGACGACGGGCCGATTCCTGACCCCTGGACCACGCTAGCGTTGATGGATCTGACCGCCGATAGTAGACTCTGAAATGTTGTTACATGCTTTCTGTCCTCTAAAAAATTGACCACCCAGTTGTAGATGTGATCCGGAATGTCAAGGGTGGCAATCTTATTCGCGAGGGTAGAGTGCCTAACGGAGTCAAAGGCTTTTGATAGGTCCAGTGAGATGATGGCCACGTAGTCATTCGTCTGAAGCAGCTGTGTGACCTGGTGCAGCAGATAGACCAGCGCCGACGCATGCTTATTATAGGCACTTATAATATAGCTTGTTATAATATAACAACATTATAATATTTGCTGACTTGCCACTTTCGAAATCATAAAAATTATGTCTACCAATTTCTACATTGAGAAAAAAGTATGATTAATGTTGATTTTGTTGAGTTGGTCTGCTGCAGCCCGGGTTCAATTTAGACTCTATGGTCTATAGGTATAGGCTACGCCACTTCAATCAAGAGGTCGAGGTTCAAATTTGATTCGAGATTTCAGCTCCACCTGCACATGTATACCTATAGATAGCCAACTCTGCTAAAAGCAAGAAAAGAGCATGGCACTTTAAGTGGTGCACATGTAAGCGCTATATATCCTGAGAGGCAGCCCTCCATGGGTATGAAGTGTTAGCGATTTAATTTTCCTTATAGCCTATAATAAGCATGCATATGAGAGTCCGTGGGTGTACGTATTTGGATTTGGGTATACATGCGACCTGGAGGACTTTGATCTTTGGCGCGCTCCCCGAAAATGTGAATTAGTTTATCGATTAATATATCGGTTTACTTCCTCCTTTCGCGACTCGATGAATGGATATATAGGCTTTAAGACTGCATGCTTCCAGTTAAGCTATCGATCACTAATCGAATCTTTCGGTGCTTGTTTGTCTTGCACTTACCGAACCAGATATAAGTGCAGCTTGTTAAAAATTTATCTGCTCCGTCATTCGAGAGGAATTCTCTCTCTCGGCACCGTCTCTGTATTTCAATCACAAGTCTTATCCCATCTGCATCAGAACTCACGGCGTCCACGCCTCGGCAGCGTCGCATAAAGCACAGGCGCTAAATAAATGTGGTTCGTCGTCTTCTCTCCAGATGGCGCCTGCTGAGAGCGAGCAAGCGAGAGAGAGAGAGGCAGGCAGAATCCCAGTGTGACCACTCCTTGAGATTTGTCCCAAGATCTGGGGATTTTGGGAGTCGACTTCGGATCTGGGGATTTTGCATAGCAATCTTGGGATTTTTTCTATGGTCTACAGACTAGTTTTTACTGTACTTTTGAACAGTGGCAGCGAATCAGATTAGAAAAAATTCGTTGGGTCTGTCCGAAATACGTTTATTATTATAGCTACTTGTAAACAGCGTAATTTTATTAATTCTATGCTATGCTCCGGTTTTTTCTTTGCCAGTTCTTAGCTATTCATTTTGTAAATAATTGTGATTGTTAAAAATCATTTAATATTTCAGCACAACTTTTTTCTTTTCAGTAACTTGGGATATTTTTGCTACACTTTTGGCCAATCTTGGGATTTTTCTGGCAAAGAGCTTGGGATTTCAGAAACTGGAGAGTAGTCCCACTGAGGCAGACGGCAGCGCGGTGTTGGCGCGCTCCCCGAAGACCGATACGGTTTTCATTGTTTCGTCTTATCGTCGCCCGAACAACGATATCCCTCCGCAGGGTGTGTTCCTAATGAGATTAATGTTGCGCTAATCCAAGGGAAAAATGAAGATAAATGCGCGATACGGACCATACACTGCAACTCAATTAACTTATCAAAATGGCCGACGAACATGGCTTTAATGCGATGATTAATCGTCCGCTGCCAACGGTGGAAGAGAAACCATCGCGCTACAGCAAACAATTTCGCCGAACGACAATACAAGATTTACAGGGAGAATAACGAGTGATCGGCGCTCCATACACGCCTCGCTTCGCCTCTTAAAACTTACGGCGCTAAATAAGTCGAATGACGACGACGACGACGATGAAGATGATTGGGTAGAGGTGCGGAATGATACGGACAAGGTAACGCGGTCCATGCATGAAGATATCGGCTGCGTTGAAAGATGATTTAGTCCCTTGAGAAATGAGTCCGCGTTTGCCACCCATGTATCCTCTTGTTACTGCTGCTGAATCTGCTGCTGCTGCTGCTGATGATGATGATGCTTGTGGTGGTGATGATGATGCTGACTTTGCGACGTTCAATGTTGCGTACATGTAGCCTAGATGATTTTCAAACGTGAGCACGTACATGTAGCCTGTAGATCTTTTCAAACGTGAGCACGAAACTTCGGTTCACGTATCGCATGCGTCTGGTAGGCTATGTATCGTGACAACATAAAAGAACAAACACAAAGGATTATTTAGTTAAACAGTAAAACTTAAACTAAGAATATATATTACACTTCTGGACTTATATAGCGCCTCTAAAGCAATACTCAGTGGCGTTGACTATAGTATTGCGGTTAAGAAGAAGAGGAAGAAGAGCAGTTCCTTAAGCCATATAGCATGCATGAGAGGGAGCCATATATGAAGTGCTAACACCTTCATGTTATAGCCTTGGCATGTTCATGAGGTAGGGTGGTTGGTCCTCTCCCTCGCCGTATGGTCTTCCCACCGACAGTGTGCGGTCAGTGTACTCATTATAGCTGAGTTGCCTATAAAGAAGGCGCAAGGTGGAGCTGAAATCTCGAATCAAATGTCCCCCTGATGAAGATTTGAACCCCAAACAGACAGACGGATGGACGGACAACGTGGGTGTCTGAAAAGACAGACACCCATGTTGTTGGTATATATAGTGGCTCACATACAGTGCTTTTTTCTAGAAAGAAAGGTTCCGGAACTCAACAAATTCGGAACAATAACTATTATAGGGGCATATTTATGCTAATATTTCTATTGCATATATCAATATCAATAAACACTGAGAGCAATTAAATTAAATTAAAGTATCTAAATAATTTAAAATAATTTTTTTATTAAAACTTAAATTAACTAAATTATTTTTAATAGCCGAAAAAGGTCCCGGAACGCCGTTCTGGACCGATCCGGCTGAAAAAAGCACTGCTCACATAACTGTAACTCTCGTATGAAATAAGCTGAAGACCATGCATGCAGGCAGTGAGACCCGAGTATGCATCAGAAATACACGTGGAGAGACGGAGAAAGACGGGCACGGATATATCCACACGGACAATATACATGTAGGTACAAGACATGCATGCTCGAAAGACAGATAAAAAGACAGACCACAATTAATTGTCAATTATAGAATCAACGTTGCGGTTGTTGACAACCTTATTAACTATTTGCATGCATAACCTGCACATCTTTCAATAAACTTCCATGCACGCTATAGGCTATTTATGCAGCCTTTATAAAGAAGTCTCGTTTAACATAACCAGTTATTACGGCGCAATATAAATCCCTCTTCAACGGCTGTATACCGTTAACCGAAAAAGGCGCGAATTACACGTCACGACAGCCATAATTAATCACGGATATTGTTACTGGGTCAGGTCAACAGACGTGTTGAATATTAATCATCCGACCTAATTACAGGTTCTTCGGGAACTTCATAGAGGCGAGACGACGCAAGGGTGACGAAACGGAGGGAAACACAGTCTGCAGCTGTATACAGAGTGTATACATCAGGGAGTCTATATGCATCCCTTTGCCTCATTATGTACGCCTCTGTGACCACCCAACTAACTCCTCAATCTCCTTAGAAGACCCAAGAAGGCATGCACGCCGTTGTATTGCAACCCTTTCATACTAATTGCAGTTCAGTGACACAACAGTGTTACAAGCACCCTCTCAGATTCATGGTTCAACTGAAAACATGAATAGGACATGTTCGTTGATTAATTAAGTATATATATATCTATATATACCATGGCAGTGTCTGTTTATCTGTCTGCCTAAACTTATTCTTCTTTCTTCTGGTTCTCTGCTTCTTAGGCAGGTTCAACTGTCCGACGTCGCCACTCCTCTCGTTGTTGCAAGGGCCTCTTCTTTCAGCTTTCTGTAACCGTCTTTCATCCAATCCAACATGAAACTAAACTTAGGGTATATATATAAACTTATATATATAAACTTATATTTATGTATATATATATATATATATGCATAGTCGTGTTGGAATGTACATGGTCGTATATATTTAAACGATTCCGGAATATTAATTACATCGCTGGTGTAAACGAATGCAATGATTTACAACCATCGGTTGTAATCGATACACGCTAATTACAGGAGAATTGCGCAACTTCCTCAAGCGCAGTTACCTCTACAAAGAAAACGTATAAGAGCAGTTAAATGCTGCGGTCTCTTTCTGACTCTCTCTTTCCCGCAGCATCAAACGCAGCCGACCTCAAGGTATTCCTTTCTGGGAATAACTGTGTCCCCGACCAATTATCCTCTGGTCGAAGCGTTGTCTTTTTCTAGGGGCGGATGCGCTGCGTTCTTAGAGCGTTTGGTAGATATTTGTAGTTCCTGCAGTTTACAAAGTGCCTCGAGGATATACTGAGAATCAGAGGCCGCCCTGCTGTAAATTTAAGCGCAGAGGGGTTATTTCCATATAGGGTTAATACTTGGATCGAAGCGCAGATGGTCAACTGATCCCACTGCGTTGCTTCCCTCTACATTGTATAGCCCTAAGCCCCTGGAGGATATCGGCGACCATTTCCCAATGGCTTATTGCTTTATTGCTTCCTTTGCAATGTACGCAACCAGAAAGAGAGAAATTAACTAAGGTCTACAATTAAATGGCTCGACCATTGAATTGTAAAGGCACCCGATCTTTAGAAATCTGTTGCAGTTCGATCTTGCATAATGCATGCAATTAGCATACTTGTTACAGTTAACAAATATTTAAAGAGGCTTTCACTTACGTGTACAGTATATGTATACATATATTCAGCCCGTCATAAATATATGCTTCGTTTAGATTTCTTATAAAATAGGCAAATATATTTATTCATCCAAAAATTTATATAGCGCCCCTTCAGGAGCGCTCCCAACTCCATCCCGGGCAAAAATATAAGTTTTCAAGTAGATATATAATCATAGGCGTAGCTAAATTGAGGCACGAGGAGGCGGTTGCCTCCTCGTGCTTTTTGATATACAGGAACTTCGATTGACTAATGACCCCAATGACCAGAATTTTGCCAATGGTCTGTGAAGTTGCCTCCTCTTGAATTTAAGTCTCGCTAGTGTCTGCTACGTGCCCGATATATATATATATATATATATATATATATATATTATCAGAACGCGGAGAATTAAAGCTTAATTGAAGCGATACGTATACACATATAAGCGTGGATATGGGCATATATATAAATATCCAACATATATACATGTATGCATACACTATGCGCCAAATAAATTCATTTTTCTGACTCCTCCGAGTGTCTGTATACAGTGTTTGGTCGGTTGACTTCTGTACAGTCAACTGGGAAACCCGAGCGAAACACAATGCACGAAGGCTGCACACCTGCGGGTAACTGAGGCTGGCAATAAGATGAAAGACGCCGTTCGCAACTGCTGCAGTACGCGATCATCGCCTCAATTAGACTTCGCAGCGGGGATTCTGCTCGCACTGTGTGATGAATCCACTCCCTCCTCCTCTTCACTCCCGATGCATCACTATACACACATCAGGCACATCCTCGGGTAATACAGTCGCAGATATAAATAATCGATTCATTCGACCGCGAAGCCTCGGGTGTGTGTATACGCATGGATTGCTGTATACATTTGGATCTCAACCGCTTATATATATACGAACAGATATGATATGGAAAATGATCCTTATACGAAAGTATGCATGTATATATACATATACATATATATGAGTATTCGTATAAGAATATATTCTTGCTTATATATATGCACCATGTGTGCTTGTATATAGGCCTACACTATCGGCATATGCAATTGAATATAAACACATATTCAAGTTTCACAGATAAGCCTATACAAAGCCTCTCAACTGCACACTAAATACATGTTAATTTAACTGCACGCTTTGACGCTTTGTGTAAGAGAACACACTATTTTATAGGCTCTGAATCTTGGTAGTAAATTCGAAATGCTATTCACACTTCCAACGGCGTTGGCTCCAACAACGCGTTGTTTCCGGAACGCTCTTGCGAGAACCCGGTCTGGTTGCAAGTTTCGTCGGCGGTCAAGACACCCGGCCGGCAGTTTCCTCGAAATCGATGACACAGGAATCGGGATGATTCATGACGTCTGAGGGCGGGTCGGTTACGGATGCTGGTACATGTAGCCGAAGGTGATGGCCGTCTATACCTGGATGCATGCCTGATGCATGCATGCGCGGCGGCGACCATGGCAACAATACTTCGGATGCTGGTTAATCATCGTAAACTTTGGTGTTATTGTTGGTCGTCATTTGCCCATTCATCTGTGCGCTGTATACGTGCCCTGTCGAATGCTATCAATCTCGGCAACTGCTGGTCTTCATGCTGAACGTGCGTGTAACATCTGTAATGAAGTTTCGTCAAAGGACGGTGCATGTGCTGCCACCTCTCGTTAAATTAACGGAAACTATAGTTAAGGATGCATGTGATATATAAGTTCATTTCACGTATGGGAATATATGGATATATGAGTGATTGAAGTATGAAGTCTGTGAATGCTTTTGAATGGGTGCATACATGTGAATGATTTCGATTTGTTAAAATGTGCATTCTGTGAGTCAATACAGTGCATGTTTGAGTTTGTATATTATGCATACAGCTGTGCATTTTTGTTAATACACAAGGTATACATAATACTTGACAACTGATATAAATTATGACATTTTTGCATTCATAAATGCGACGCCGGGGTCAAAACCGTCGCTTGTCGCTTCTTAGATATTGAGCTATAGAAGCTTAAATATATGCAGGTCTTTTATATTAGAATTGTACCTGGCGTTTTATGTATTTTTAAAACCGAATAAGCTTAAAACATATTTTGTTTTTATATTACGAACCCCTGGAACTTGGGAAAACTTGTATGCGCTTTATGTATTTTTTTAAAATTGAATAAGCTTAAAACATAATTTGTTTTTATAGTATAGTGTAGGACTGTAGGTATTAGGATAATTAGGTTTTCATCGTAAAAAATCTTCATTTACTTTAACGGAGACTGGAGAGAAATGGAGGGATTCATTCATTCATTCGGGAATTTATAATGTTCAAGGAAACTACTCAGAGACCATGCAGCTCAAGAGAGGTTCAACCGTTCAAGGTGAGAATCACATATGTGAGAGGACATAAACGTGGAAGACAGAACAGAACAGTCTGTGAAAACTTGGGCACTAAAGATTTTCTGCCCTATTGCTTCTTTCGATTTCTTGAATGATTTTACATCTGTGGCATCGAGTCGGTGTTATGTGTTAATGAGAAAGAAACTCTCCCAATACTGTCTCCATTACAACTATATATCGTCTAATGAGCCTCAATAGGCCTATACATATAGATACTCAATTACTCATTTAAATATGCGAGCATCAACAGATTTACCTGTATACCTTACCTATACCCGTTTGATGTCAATGATTAGCGTCATTACTATAGTTGTTTCCTTTAACAGTTTACTTGAGCTAGCTCTTCTCGTCTTCTTCTTCAATATAGGTCTAATATACTTTAAAAAAATTAAATCACTCATAAAAATGCATAGCCTATTGACAACTGCGTTTTGCCTCTGCGAACTTAGATGTAGGCTACTGTTCTACTAATAGGGCCTAATTGTTGACCGACGCTCACATTTGTATATAGTTGCGTCCTTTGTCAACTAATAGCTTTCTGAATAAACGAATATTTGATGATGTTGATGATTCTAATATAGCTCATATCTTTTTTCCCATCCATAGCAGGAGTTTTCCCAGAGTATGCAGTTCTTGTAATCTCGGCCTGCATACCGTGGACGATGCAGCCATATCAATGTGGGGGAGAGTCAAGGGGTGTGTTCGTGCTAATGTAGCCTATGCATGTGTGTATATACACACGCAGGGAAAGTCGTCTGACGGTCTGATGAATTCTTTTCGTGCATGGACGAAGAGAATTTGCACATAAAAGAACTTAGCGATTACAAAAGCCACGCTTTCCCAATAATTTCAATGCGAACAATCACCAATAAACTATATATATTTTGCTGTGACGCCTTTTTATGTAGATAGAACATGAAATGATTTTGATTTTCGAGTTTGATGTCGCCAATTATACGGTCCGAACGACATTGGCTGTCTGCACGTCGTCTTTGGATCGTAGGCTTTATCAGCAGACCACGCGCAACGCCCATTGAAGGGAAGGCGCCAAACAGCTAATACCGTTCATACATGCACACGGCGGCGCGATTTAATGTTCAATGGTACACGCACTTGTCCGCTCAAATCGGCGCGAATTGGCATTTCATTCTGATTGCCCTTTGTTCCATCTCGTTTCCATCAGCATTCGTCAACTCGAACGTTCTGCACACCAAACCGAAATATCTTCTCAAACCCCTAAACGCTAATCGATACCGCTGCGCTTTTGTTTACTGTTTCAGCTCGTAGGCCTACCTGCGTGACGTTGCCATCTGTACACGGCGTGCCATGCCTGAGGCTGTGCGCCAGCCCTGCTGAATAAGCCACGCCTCTCCGGCGCTTGCTGGCATACCAGCGAGGAAAGCGATCGACGCCATTGGTCGAAGGGGCCGTCCATCAGTAGCGCACCTGCAAGCTGGGCAGCGTCACTAACAATGTCTGCATGGGCCGGCTATTTCAGATGTGTCGAATAAAGATCAGAGCATGCAGAGAGAGGGAGCGACAGAAACCATCTCTATATATAGACCGTGTAGATATTACTCAGCTGGTTCGTTCCGGCCGCTCGTTTGGTAAACAGCCTAAACAAATATTATCTTGTTCTTTGGTTTATTCTAAACGTCGCGGTGCCCGTGTTTCGAGAATAACGCGGCTCGTTCAAAGCGCTCCTGCACGTCGATTGAACTCCCGTAGATCGCTCTGCGCTTACTAGTCCGTCGATTTTGGACGGTCCCGCGCGCACGAAGGCGTGTCAGTCGGAGATATTGATACAGACACGCCGCTGCCGCCATCTTTGTTTGAAATCGCCGCTTGGATCCAGAGATTAATTGAAGCAACGGTGACGCAAGAATTCCGTAGAAATTGTCAATGGGCTTTGGCTGGATTTTAACGTACGGGGTTAGGACTTGAGACGACTGATACCTGGCGGGGACGTTGCATTGACGGGAGGGTTACCTGTGACACGTGAGTATCAAAAACGACCCTATGTTGGTCTTTTTAAACATGGAGAAGTTGCTACTGAAACTCTCTATCTACCAGGCACGTACCCTTCATCAACAAATGCGTTACGTATGCCAGCTTACCGTGTACTGATTGATGAACGGTATATTTCTGGTTTGTTGCGATAGTTTTCGGTTTCGACAGTATCCGGTTATCTAAGGGTTTCAGGCTATTAGAGACAATATACTATTGTCTAAGATAGTTTCCGGGTTCAAAGTACAGCTTCATATATTGTCTGAGACAGCTTTCGGATTCAAAGACAGTCCCCAATTGTCTGAGACAGTTTTCGGGATCAAAGACAGCTTCCTATTGTCGAAGGTATAGTTTCCGGATTCAAAGACAGTTTCCTATTGTCTGAGACAGTTCTCTGATTCAAAGACAGATTCCTATTGTCTGAGACAGGTTCCGATAGCCCGCTTGTGTTTTCGGTTGCGATGCCTCGCCCGGGCCGCAACACCTACAGCGACCAGAAGCCGCCTTATTCGTACATCGCCCTGACGGCCATGGCCATCCAAAGCTCTCCGGACAAGGTGATGACGCTGAGCGAGATCTACCAGTTCATCATGGATCGCTTTCCCTACTACCGCGAGAACACGCAGCGCTGGCAGAACTCCCTCCGCCACAACCTCTCCTTCAACGACTGTTTCATCAAGCTGCCTCGGCGGCCCGACCGTCCAGGCAAGGGCAGCTACTGGGCGCTGCATCCCCAGTGCGGAGACATGTTCGAGAACGGCAGCTTCCTTCGCCGTCGCAAGCGGTTCAAGGAGTCCAAGTACCTGCGCGAGATCTTCAAGACGGGACCTGACCACTGCAGGCCCCAGCCGGGGGTCATCGACGCCTCTGCCTACATCCAATACCAGGCGAAGCTGCGCAGGATGTACTGCGTTCCTCCCACTGGACCCGGTGTCTTGGGACACGGAACCACGACGGTCCCAGGTTCCGCTTCGATGAATGCGAAGAAGCCAAGCAATGGCGGCAGTGGAAGCAGCAGCGTTAAGCAGCCCTTCACCATAGAAAACATCATCGCAACGGACACTGCTAAGCTGTCGCATGCATCTGCCGACAGCATCATATCGTCATCGGCCAAGATCTCGTCACCCTGCCTGACCGTATCAGACGCAATCACACCCCCGTGTACACAGTCGACAACGCCTTTCCTCTCTTCGATGGCCCCTCGCCTGCCTCCCGCTTGTTTCCTAGCGCCCCCGCCGCCGCCGCCACCACCGCCGCCTCCACCCTCCGTCGGCGACCTCTGCAGCCTGGCATCTGCCGCCCGACACCGCCACCAGCTCCAGCAGACAGCCCATCAACTCAGCCAACTCGTGTCTGGCCTGACCCGGGTCCACCATCATCATCACCGACTGTCGGCCCCTCCGAGAGGCCTCGGAGGTCCCGAGTCGCATGCGGTCGGCGGCGGTGTCTCTCCCAGGGGACCGATCAAGCCGAAGCCCCTCCAGCCTTTCGGAATCGCCCATCCCGACGCGCAGGGAGATCCCGGGACCCGGTCAGCGGAAGCGGTGACCAACATGGCTGCCCTACTACATCCGTCTTCCATAGCTTCACTGCACTTTGCCGGCTGTAACCTACTTCCGGCGCCTCCATCGCTAGCCAGTCAGATGACTCTTCCGCCGTTAGTTCTAGCACATTCGACAGGTATTCCTATGATACAGAGAGTGTGATATGTATACACGCGACATTAAGAATCTCCTATTTGTAATTAAGGCAATGGACCGTGTTAACGATTTCGGTTTTCTGAATAGAAATTGCAGTAACAATGGAGTGATCCAGTTGTCAATCAAGAGTCAAGACTCATTTCGTTACAAATAAACATTACAAGCGAACCTCGTTTTGACAACGTAAAGTAGAGAGCATTTTGCCACCATTTTGTAATGGAAAAATTTGAAACCATTTGGCCAATGGAAACTAATTGCAATAACGTTGCCAAAGGAAACCTTTTTTTAAACTAGATAGTCAATGGAAGTCATTTGACAAAAATTGTCCAAAGGAAATAATTGAAATCCACGTTGTCAGTGGAAATTATTGGCAACCGCGTTGCTAAAGCAAACTATTCGAAATCAGACTTTCAATTGAACCATTTTAACCCAGATTGCAAACGAAAACGATATGAAACCATGGATGCTTGCTCTCTTTGGAAACCATTGCAACCACAGATTGTGACTAGAATCCATGTTACCAGTGGTAATTATTCGCAACATATTCTTGCAACCATCATATGTAATTTCTTATATATAATTACGCACCCGTTTCAATTAATGATGGGGCTGAAGATAAACATTTTGTCATCCGCGGTTTTGATCACTAAATAATGTTTGACGAACTTTTACCCTGAATTATAGGCCTAGAGGGTAAAAGATCTAAAACGGAATAAATAACTTATTCGGAATATCACAACTGTGTATACTAGTCTGTTATTAAATACTTAAAGCAATTGTAAAATTTCTTGCCATCACCATCACTAACATATAATGTATAAATATCCATCGACATTTTGCAGATATTATTATACGCAAAAGCAATACAGTGCATTGTTATATTTTTCTATCCTAATACCAATGGCTGTTAGTTGTATTTCATACATTTATAATTTATTTTGTAAAGTTTATCATATAAATGAAACATAAGATATATATACGGCACTTTAAATTACCAAAACTATTAAATTATTTAAGCTAATAATATTTGCAGGGTTACATGATAGGTAAAGTATTCTAATGTGTCGTGATGGAACAAGACATTTATATAGCGCCTTTTCAGTATCGTAAAATTGTATATACTGTAACAGGTATATAGAATCCATCAACGCGTCCATTTCTTTATATTTTTTAGCAATTAAGATTAATGGATATTTACAAAAGTTAAAAGCGAGGCGGACATATTTCTGGGATTGATTGATTTGTGGGATTATTAACTTCAGTCATTCTTTGCCAAAATAACCAAATGCATGCTTCGGCCACACTTTGACCGTGCACGCATGTGCATGATATATAAGTATACACACGAACAGTCTCACGCAAGAAATAAGTTCTTATATATTATATTTTTTAAATCTCTGCATGTGTTCATGCATATATATATTCACACAATTGAGTTCAAGTCTAAAGAGCATGCCCTTAGGGGCGGACTGCTTTTAATGAGTCAATCATTTCGACCTGACGCAAGTAAACTTCTTTCCTTATCCTTGTATCTATATACAAGGTGCATAGGTCTGACATCTTATAAGGTGACTATTTGCGTGTTAAATGACCGATACGTCAATCAAACCCCGTCACATCCCCTAAAGGCATCTACAACTAAAATATATGTCATGCATCTGCATATAGGAATGGAATTAAAGCATTCTGGAGAAACACTTAAAGACTATAATGGGCAGTTATTATATTTAAAAATTATAATTGCACATCTCGCGTTGCTGTTAACTTTCATCCCTATCTTTTAAACTGTGAAATTTAACTTTTTGCAAGCAATAGTTCAGTTGCTCGTTTTTCGTATTTATTTAACTTGAAACGCCAGTGCATGTATTTCAGCCTGATTTCATGGGTTTCAGAGTCATCTATGCCCAGTTTAACTGTGTTTCTTCCGAAGTTAGAATATTTTGAGTTACTATTATAATACTGAAACGCAAATATTGCACTATCTCGGACGTATACGATTATTATTATAGACGTATGAAATAATACGGTGAACAGTAACTGTTGATATATATATATATATATATATATATATATATATATATATATATATATATATATATATATATATCTGCGTGGTAGTTCGAGCGCGTCTGTGCATAGGCCTATGTGGTTTTTGAGTATGTTGATAATGGGTTTATAATGCTCCTTGATCATAGTTACTTTGTGTACCTTTAGTGCAAGGGATGTATCGTTATGGTTATAGGCCTTGGACAGATCCATGCATGCAGAGGAAGAATTTAGCTTGCTGTCAGTTTGGGAATTAGGGCTATCTTCTATTTGTTATCAATCGACTGTGTAAGGCATTTAACCCTTTGTTGCGTGACGTACAATTTACAAATTTCCCCACATATATAGGCTACCCTCAACAATCTATGCCGTGTCGATATATATTTGGATTTCATAAATAAATGCAGAATACTGTAATGCAGAATTACATGCAGCGCCATGCAGTCACGTATTTAATACTTTCGTTGTTCAATTATTATTCATCTTCGCTTATTGATTCCAAACTTTACAGTTAAAGTCCACCATGAAATAAACATCTTAGCAGGAAGATTCCTCTTGATTATATAGGGTCGTCTATTTACAGTTAATACATGTGGCGATTTATCATCAAATTGATAAATTATAAATAATTGATTACTATAATTATTTAAACTTTACTCATGTTACACACAAAAACACAGAAGCCTTCGCATAACCCTTTGGGTATAATAGGCTCGGCGTTTAACTACATAAGCGAAGCAGTCAGGCATGCAGTTGCGAACAGTGATACATTGGACTTGAAGAGAACGTTTCGCGTGATTACACAGACAGAGGGACTTGTTAGGTGACAATATACGGCTACAAGTTTCCGATTTGATTAATAAAACTTTATGCATGTGTTACGTGTGTTTGACATTGCACAGAATAAAATGCATTGTATTGGCCTATACATGCATGCATCAACAGCCGTGATGCATGTCTCGTTAGTGTTTATAACTCTGTGTGTCAAAGACTCAGAGCCATGACAAGGGGACAATATAGCACCGAAAGAATTGCATTCCTTCTTCTAATTAAGTTGTTTTGTGATGAACTATAAAAATAATATTGCCCCTAAAGATTTACTGAGATGTTTTAATTGTTAGATTCGAATGCGCTGCTTTGGAGAGAAGGTATACAGTATACTATAGACCTATAAATAATGCAGATAAAAACTGCAAGTGGTTGTAAATTCACTTTGATGTTAATTGCTCGCTTGATGAATGGTTCGTGAGAGGTGAAACGTAAAAATAAAGACAAGAAAGATGTGACGCAGTATAAGGGGCATTGAAAAGTATAGGGGCAATTAGGTAAAGTGTGGTACAGTCAAAAGAAGAAGATGAAGAAGAGCAGTCCCTTAAGTTAACCCTGCGCAACCATGGATATTGAAGTGTTATCGCCTTCATTTTCTTAGCCTCGGCCTATGAGGGTGGGTGGCCACTCCTCTCCTTCGCAGTCTCATCTTCTCACCGACAGTGTGCGGTCAATGTACTCATTATAGCTGAGTTGGCTAGAGGGCGCAGCTGGGTGGAGCAGAAATCTCGACACATGCAAATTTCTGCCCTGGCGGGGATTTGAACCCACGACCTCTTTGTTGACGGTCCAGTACGTTAACCACTTGACTACCGTGCACTCTTTAAGTGAGTAAGCCAACGCAGTTTATTTTTAAGACAACGCATGCGAAATGCAAAGACAGTTGACGCACATTCACTTACGTATGGCGAAGACCTATATACATGTCATGGCAATTTATGTATCTCTTCAATATATGCAGCGATATGATATGCCCTAATTTTGCCAACACCATTATATCAGGTCTAATTATATTTCCTTGGTGAAGACGTTTGGCGTAAGATGATAAACCCGATAATGATGAATATATGACAAAGCCGCTGCAGGTGATTAGTGTTCTATGTATATACATTGATTTGTGTTAATTCGTGCATGCATACCGGTAACGTTGCCGCACTATTCGTTATATTAGTTGATTGTTATCATCTTTTCATGCATCGGACTTGTGCAATAAACAGTTAAATGTAATAAATCTCGTCTTTTCTTTCAAGACCTGATCAATTATTTGATTAAGAAGTCTTCTTTTGACTAGCTATCTAAATCGAAATCTCCATTCCGCTGTTCCTGTAAATCCATAGTTTGACGTGACTGCGTAAAACGCCAAAGCAGCTGCATATTTTAATGCGTTCACGTATACACGCTGAGATCTCTCGTGTATTGTCGAATTCATAAGTTAGCGATGTATATCTCGGCCTCTGAATAAATCCATGTAATATGTGTGATCATCAATACATCAATATGAAAATTATATCTAGTAACAGCAGGGTGTATATATACAGTGTGGCGGCTATATATATAACATCGCATAGAAATGCAGCATGCACAGCCGTATTTTTTAAGCATTTCTGACAATGAAACATAGGCTAGCATATAATATATATATATATATATATATATATATATATATATATATATATATTTATACATGGACAAAATCGAAGTGAAGTTACACCAATTTCTGTAGTGTCCAAATTCCACGAATAGTTACGTGTTTTTTTCTACCTATATGATGGGGTGGTGTAAGGCCAATGACTGCAGGTCGTGTAATATATTACACTTTTGAGAAAGTGAATTGCTCCATAACTGGAAAGTTCCACGGAGCAAAGGCCTTGCATCAGTCATTGTATGAAGCAATGCTGTCTGCCTGCGTCCTAATTAAATTTTGCTAATTATAGTTACGGTTTAATGACAGCAGAAGTTATGCCGACAATTTACTCAAAGTCGTAGTTTCCGAAACTCGAATCAATGAAGACAGAGAAGATACATCAGATTGTATTTTTTAAACATTTAAAATAGTTTTAAATTCAGTTGATTGGGAGCTGACACTGTGCATTTGATTAGTAATAAAATACCGAAAATTTAAAAATTGTTCTTCAAAGTAATCCAGAATAATATTCTGCTACAGTACTATAGGCCCATTTGTCGCTTTCTTGTAGCAGTCTTTATTTGAAACCGAATTTTGTATGCTGGGTACATATTTTTCAGTTT
>JACEVL010000494.1:470000-850000 GCA_020284085.1 Aporrectodea caliginosa | reverse complement strand
AGCCCATGGCAGAAGACAACGATAAATCATTCATCTTTTTCGACGCCTTTGTGAGAACTCGACAGAAGCGTGGCATGTATGAGTTCTGAAACACACGTATATCAACCGAGTTCTTGAGTGCCAAACTTAAAGTTGGCATGTACACCTATTTATACCAACCCCTATGAAAACATACATGTAAAAATGAGGCCATTAAATTTGTCTTATATTCCGTGGACATTTCTATACAGGACTGTAAAACTCCGCCACTGCTCGTTTTCTGGCAGTGCCAGTCCCAAGCCTGGATAAAGGAGGAGGGCGACGCTAATGATCTTTGTTATCACACAGTGTCGTTAAACTGAAACTACACACACACAGGACTGTAACCACTAACCAGTGATTAACTTCAGCCTGATTTCGCCGGATCTCAACCTTAGATTTTATATCAGGCATCTAAACTATGAGATCCGCCACCTGAAAGAGAAGACCCCTCAGTCACCTAAATGTGCTTTTGTTACAGTTATCGACCATATGATTCATGTTTCACATATATTGTGTGTTTTCCGAATAGATTGTAAGACATCACTATTATAATAGTGATGTTCACAATCTATTAGTTATGATTGTAGCCTATAGGCCTATTTGGACAGACAGCCGAGTCGTATACAGAAGCTTATTTGCAGAAAGGTCCTCATATTGCCGATAAGCCATATCTCAACCTTAGACACTGAGTCGATATATAAGTCGAAACTTCGAACAATATAAAAGGTCGGATAAGTACCTTTGAATCAATTTTTTTTATCCTGAGGAATGTCAGGCAATTTTGTTGCATGATGAAATTGCAGTTGTAATTATAGTAGCTTCTATTGCGCCATTGTCTAATGCACAAGGGATCAACCGATGGCACACCAAAACCAAACCAGATCAATATCAAGAAGATCAGTTAGAACTCCGCCACTACCATACCTGTGGTAGTGCCAGCCCCAAGCCTGGATAAAGGAGGAGGGCGACGCTAATCATCTTTGTTATGACACAGTGTCGTTAAACAGTAACCAAGAAGAAGATCAGTCCTTTAATTGAGAGTTATATGGAGAACGAGCAATTTGAACAGATTGAGAGCGACATGAAACAGGCGACTGAGGCGAACAAAGAGATACAGAGAGCGAATTCCATAATCTGAGTTAATTCAGCAACCGAAAAGCTGTATGGTTCACCAAGTTTTATATACAGCCAGAGAAAGACAATCAGATGACAACTGACAACTTTTTATTTCCAGAAGCACAATACATATAACAATTAACAACAATTATAACTTGACTAATACATATCAGTGCATTGGCTATAAGGACTAGGGGAGACCCAAAAGGGGCACAAGCCCCCTTAATTAGGGTCACCCTTTTTAACAATAATCAATTATGGTTGGTTAGTCAGTTGAAAAGAAAGAAAAGTTCAACTCAATAATGTTCTTAACTAAATAACAACATTGCAATTTACTAAGAAGATCAATATGTAAACAATTCGATGAACCAGTGTTAAAATTAATGAAGACTTAGGTTAATCCTTCAAGTATACTCCACAGCTTCTTAAATTGGCCGCGTTGCATAATGGTTATAAACACGTATATACGAGACCTTCAAGTCCTTAACACATTTGCCTTTATGTATAGTGCCTTTTATGTAAGCATGTTGACGTCATTAATGCGCTGTACAAATTGAAATAACTAAACATCTGTGTAATTAATAATTATTCTCCTTAAAGTAGACACATGCAGTACAGTCAACGCTGCGCCAACTCTTTGGAGCGAACGCTCTAAATAAAATATAGGCCTATTTAACATTATTTCTTTACTTATTAAGCGCTATAAATTATATACATGAGCGAAAACACAGCAACCTATATATGGCACTGACTCCGAATTGTTCCTTATAAGCTGAAGTTGTGATATGTGTTTATACGATGTGACTGCCGTATACACTCGGATGGTGCCAGTCCAAGGCTGGATAAAGGAGGAGGGCGACGCAAATCGTCTTCTTGCTGACACAGCGCGTCGTTAAACATAAACTATATATACACAGCCAAAGGCGGAGACTTAGGGGGACAGCGGGGGACGGTCCCCCCAAACTTGAGGTTGGGGACGGAGCTGCTTATATCCCCACAATATTTCTGAAATATTTCAGGAATATAATAATAATAGCTATGAGTGACAGCTGGTTCTTATCAGCACTCAAATAATAGAGAAATTTTGTTCAGATGACAGCTTAAAATGGTACCCCCCCAAACCCAAGACCAAGTCTCCGCCTATGTACATACTGCAGCCTCTTATATATCAATCTCGTCTGTTTACTTGTCTCTTTTCGTATACCTTCAGTTACTTTATGGATGCCATGCACTCAGTACAACCCAAACACAGTCTGCAGTTGTTTGTATACAAGTCTGTTTGATAAACTCCTTTGTTTGCTTCTCTACTATACCGTATACATTCAGAGTTATAAAAGCTTATCATGATGCATGGTATAGTATACGCACTGTATTACACACTGCAGGCCCTTAATATATTCGTATACATATGCATGCCAGAATACGGATCATGCATGATCTGTCTGTATACTATGGTATAGAAACGCATCCGCGATCAGAGCGTTCTGTGACTGGCTCTCGAGCCGCAGATGTTAATTGGAATGTCCTTATTTAGTTATCGACTGCGGCGCCTTTGCTTGGTTCAACTAAGGTGAATTCAATTCGTATTTACGTTTTTAAGCACTAGACGGACATATATCAACTTTGAAAAATGGGGCTTGTCACATTCACCCACGCAATTCTGCACTGTATATTCAAATAGAAGTCGATATGGAAGTACGGAGGTGTTCGTATACAAATCGGATATGCAAAGCGCCGATCGAAACACCCATGGGATATATGGTCAGTCTACTGCATAAACATCTTGCCTCTCATTGGAGAGCACACGCATGCACGCCGAGTTTAAGTTTTATATCATGCGTTGGGTGCACGGTTTTATTATGAATGTATACGTGTTGTCGAGATTGCCAATCATATTTACTTTCTCGATTCCAGCATATTATTCTCTGTCTCTCTGTCTGTCTCCCTCTGTCTCTCTGTCTGTCTCCCTCTGTCTCTCTGTCTCTCTGTCTCTGTCTTTCTCTCCCTCTCTGTCTCTCTCTGTCTCTCTCAGTTTCTCTCTGTGTCTCTCTGTGTCTCTCTGCAGTCTCTCTCTCTGGCTCTCTCTCTCTCTCTCTCTCTCTCTCTCTCTCTCTCTCTCTCTCTCTCTGTCTCTCTGTCTCTCTCTCTGTGGCTCTCTCTCTCTGTGTCTCTCTTTTTGTCTCTGTCTATCTCTGTCTGTCTGTGTCTGTCTGTCTCTCTCTCTCTCTCTCTCGCTCACACACACACGCGCGCGCGCACACACACACACACACAGACGGAGAGAAATATACGGCATCCTGGACAGGTTTGCAGATGTCGCAAAGCGTGGATTATGTATGTTTCGCGGAGACCTTATTTATGCATATATGAACTTCTGTGTCTGTTATTCTGCCTGTGTCTGTTTCTCCCCGTCTCTATATGTCTCTCTTTTAATTCAATCTATGACATAATGCATTAGCCGACTGGTTATTGGTTAAGCACTCTTCTGAATAGGAATCTGCGGGGGTGCTATAACAAGTGTTCAAATACAATACAATACAATAATAATAATAATAATAATAATAATAATAATAATAATAATAATAATAATAATAATAATAATAATAATAATAATAATAATAATAATAATAATAATAATAATAATAATAATAATAATAATAATAATAATAATAATAATAATAATAATAGCCTAATATCTGAGTATCGAACGACAAACGCACTGCGCTGTACATTTACATGTTATGCAATTCAAATATTAATATACTAACAGAACAGAATGCAATAAATGGCGCTAATAGCAGCCTACAAAGCACGTCCGCCCAACGGGGGCTCGAACTCGGTACATCTCGGTCTCTACGCCAGATGTTATCCAATGCGCTATCGGGCCCCCCGCGATGTGGCCAAAAATGGCCGCATTTTTCTAGCGTGTAACCTTTGATCAATTAGCTGGTGACATGTGGGTTTTGACCGAAAATTTCATTCGCTCGGACTTCTATTCTGACCTGTTATGCTTGTGTTGAGTTGTTTATATCTTTCGCCGATGTTTATGAGTCTTCTGGACGGGGTTCGACGTTTTTTGTCAACGTGAACTCGCGCGCATGCATGCAGAATGGACTCGTCCATTCTAAGGTGTTTCAGGTTGCTGACCCTTAAGCTCCGTTTAAATAGGTCAAGAGAGTCCTTGGGTTGGTGTTGCTGAGTGTTCGACTGCGGAGTGCGGCGATGATTTGCATACGGTTACTTTATCTGCTGCGAAGGATGCCATCCTCGATTGACCCGTCCTCTCTATATACAGTTGCCATCTTCCAGAAACGTTGGTGTTGTTGTATCCGCGTGTTACGAAACTCATCACCTGTCGTGGCTCCCCTTCTTCGAAGCTACGTAGTTCAAGATCTCCGAACATGCACGATGTCTGCGATCAATTCTGGATATTCTAGGCTTGGAATCTCAAAATGACTTTGTTGGAAGCAAATCATGTAACAATTTGCGAACAGGTGTTTCTAGACTAATTTGACCCTGCTGAAAACTAAAATCGCGGTTAGAAACCTTGATTTTTAGCGGTTGAAAGGAAAACAAAATGGCGGACAAAATGGTGGCCATTTGCTTCAAATTCCTATAAATCAAGTATGGCGCTATATTAATGTAGGAAATAAAAAAAACAACGTGTCTATATGTGTGTATGTGTCTGTGTGCATGGATGTATGCATGCCTGCCTAAGTGTGTCTCTGTGTGCCGCAGCTTGTCTGCGTGTATCTGTCTGTCTGTACCTGCCTCTCCTTGTGTCTATGTGTCCGTTTGTCTGTCTTATGCATGCGTGCGTCAGTGTCCATCTGTCTGCCTGTCGCCCTGTTTCTTTTATCACTTGCACTCATAATGCCCGCATTACGGCTGACAGTTTTCATCAACTTTTCCCTTATTTTGATCAACTTCTGATTCTCAGTTTTATATGCAATTGCAATTTACGTCGTTGACAGCAGCGTCCAATCTGTGTTGTCAAAGTCTCTAACTCGAAGCCGCAATGATTGAAGGAACAATCTGGCTTCTGATCCAGGCGCCCGCCGGACCCCACCCGCTCGCCGGCGACGGGCCGCACGGGTGACCGCGGACGGTCCGTCGAAGCCTCTACGGCGGGCGGGCGGGCGGCTCGTCCGCGGCTCGTCGCGGAGCAGTAAAGGACGTACGCGCCGGGCGGAATGACGGTCTAAGCCTCGACAAATGCACTTTTCCGTCTTTAACACACTCGTCATGAATTGTGAATCAGTTGCGTATCAGCAACTAATCCTGGGACGCTCCCCGCTCGGATTTAGCGACGGTGATAGAACCGCGCTGGAGTAGTCCGCCGTGGACAGCCTGAAGAGATGGTGGACATGAGGATGGGGGACACATCCGTCCCTGTGTACGTCTCTCCCGGCTGATGTGCCCCCTTCCTCGCGTCCATTTCGGGAAGGGAAAGGGGTCATTACAAGACGGGGCTGATCATGGTGTGATGCGACAGCGTGTCGGACGAACGAGGGTGGATTGGACGGGAAGATCCGTACAACGAAACACTATTTTGATTATCAATTAAACGATGCATCGGCGGAGTGGATATTGGACGTCGCAGAAAGAGACGAGAGTTAGCAGACGCGACTCATGGTCGACAGGACGTTAAGATCTTACAAGCATTATCTGTCTGTCTGTGTGTCTGTCTCTGTCTGCCTGTCTGTCTGTGTGTCTCTGTCTGTCTGTCTGTGTGTCTGTCTGTGTGTCTCTGCCTGTGTGTCTCTGTCTGTCTGTCTGTCTGTCTTTCTCTCTCCCTCTGAACGCACAACATGAACTCATCGAAAGAGTATCAACGTTGCTAATCGCTACCTCTCATCGCGGCTTCAACTCAGTCAGGCGTCCTTCTGCATATATATGTCCATGTGTATATATATATATGTGTGTGAGCGTGCATGTGTATATATGTATTTATAAAGGTATATATGGGTGTATATGTATATATACATGGGTGTAAATATATGTATGTATGCTCTAGAGTTGGCCGATGCCGCATGAGTTTAAGCCACTGATCGCCGACGTGCATGTATACGGATGGATTGCCTTCCCATAATAAATGGCAGAGAGAGAGAGAGAGAGAGAGAGAGAGAGAGAGAGAGAGAGAGAGAGAGAGAGAGAGAGAGAGAGAGATAGAGAGACAGACAGACAGACAGACAGACAGACAGACAGACAGACAGACAGACAGACAGACAGACAGATAGAGAGAGAGACAGACAGAGACAGACAGAGACAGACAGAGAGAGAGAGAAGAGGACAGAGAGAGAGAGAGACAGACAGAGAGAGAGACAGAGAACAGAGAGAGAGACAGAGAGACAGAGAGACAGACAGAGAGAGAGACAGAGGCAGAGGCTGAGGCAGAGGCAGAGAGAGGAGAGAGACAGACAGAGAGAGAGAGACAGAGAGACAGAGAGACAGAGAGACAGAGAGACAGGGAGAAATAGAGACAGAGAGACAGAGATCTCGAGTCAGAGAGCCAGAGACAGGAGTGATAGAGTGACAGAGTGAGACATGCAGATAAAAAACAGAGAGAGTGAGAGATTGAGAGAGAGGTGAGGGAGATGGAGAGAGGGAGAGAAAGTGAGACAGAGGACATAATGTTTGTGAATGAAAGTGCGAGAACAGATAATTAGATGAAGTTGAGATATTGAGATACACTTAGAGAACGACTACAACATCGTTAAGTTCACTTCCCAAGAAATTTGACACCTAGGTCAATAAGTACGCAGCTTTCGTCTCCGATGTTTACGATGTCATAATTAGTTGACAATGCATTATATTTGTGATCGGTTCTGTATAGAGCACTTTCCTTCCATACAGACCCCGTCTAATTTGAAGCATAGAGAAAAGGTGCTATATGTCGACAAACATCATCGTTGGGAACAGATTTAACAAAACGAAGCAATTTTACCGTCACGGCATCCATTTAGAGTTTGGCATCGCTTGACAACTACATAACGAAACAGTGTTTCTATACGCATAAAGAACTTCATGCATGCAATGGCATTAATGAGACAAGATTGCTAATTACTAATTAGTCGATAATTATATACATGTCGTACCTTACTGCGTG
Source organism: Aporrectodea caliginosa (assembly GCA_020284085.1). Lineage (NCBI taxonomy): Eukaryota > Metazoa > Annelida > Clitellata > Crassiclitellata > Lumbricidae > Aporrectodea > Aporrectodea caliginosa. The sequence continues at coordinate 842,754 of JACEVL010000494.1, read as the reverse complement.
GTTTCCGGATTACAAATTATTGCGATTGTTTGTCGTTTCTCGAAAAGTTCACGGAACTTATATAAAAAAGTCAAATTGATGTCATACAAATATGCGAATATGTTATAATGTAAGAAAACATTTATTTGGTAACTATATTTCTGGAACCTCGCAAACGCGCTGCTTGCATGCATGGCTATCTATAGTTCTGAACAAGTTTGACTTTATAAATAACCAGAAAATGTGTGTTAAGCTCAGTCAATTGAAATAGCATAGATACACCCCCTAAAAGTTTACAGTAAGAGGTATAGGAAGCCATGGAAGTTGGAACACATACATAAATACACACAGACATTTATATACATACTGAACGTCATTGGTGACCATAATACATCATATAGGTGCGGTGTAAATTACATATCAGGGCTGCAGTCACAATTAGCATATTTCGTACATACTTAGAGTGTATACTCAAACGTATAATTGCAGGCATCTGGTCGCCAACGGCAATTCAGTTGGCAAGGGCCTCATCTTCGATCGTTTTAGAAAGTCATTTAAATCATAATGAGCCATTAATGTCCACTAATTTGACCGTATGTAAACACGCAATCTGCGCCCTTTGGCTATACGCTGACCGACATGTGCAGTTGCGCACGCTGCATCGCATATCTGTTTACATTATGTAACATTATACATATGCCAGGCTTGAACTTTTAGCCTTTGGCGTTCGTATACGGCCAAAACAATAAGGTCACTGCTATAACATATACTTAGGTATAGGCTACGTTAAACACGAACATATACAAATACATGTATATGTAGGTGATCATTATATATAATACTTGTGAGATATGGTGTATAAAGAGGTATTTGTATTTGAAGTTGGTGACAGGCGTGAGAGATATTCGTCCGGGACATCTGCCATCAGCACTGTGTCGTATTTGTTGGTTAAAGGTTGTTTCATGACGTTGACCCCGTATCTATAGGTGAGCGAGGGATGGAATTTGAAATGTTGCCTTAGAGGCTGTCAACTGTCGTGTTGCTGACTGCAATATAGATAGTGGACGCTTGAACATCATTGACTTCGAAGGACATAATTTTTTACAGTCCCTTAAGCTAACCCTGAGGTAACCATTAATGGTGTGAAGTATTAGCGACTTCATGTTCTTAGACGCGGTGTATGAGGGCGGTGGAAAACTCTTTAACCGTTAAACGTCTCACCTTGCCACTGATATTGCCACTAATCTTGCTGCACTGATCTTGCCATTGATCTAGCCACTGATTTTACCACTGATCATGACACTGATCTTGTCACTGATCTAGTTTCACTGATCTTGTCACTGATCTACACTGTGTCCACGATAAAGTAGAACACTAGACTTTGTTAAATATCTTGGTCTATTGTAGTATTATAGGTACTAAATTTGGTGCACATGAACTTCAGTCTATTCTATCTATACCCTGCAAATTTTATTACAATTGATGCAACATTACGAGGATATACCCTTATGAAATTGGGTGTTTCAGGAACCAAGTTGCCAAACAGTAAAACGCATGAATGACGTCATTTTTCTGGCTACTTAGGCAGGGGCGGAGACTTAGGGGGACAGGAGGGGACGGTCCCCCCCGAAACTTGAGGTGGGGGGACGGAGCTGCTTATATCCCCAATATTTCTGAAATATTTCATGAATATAATAATAGCTACGTGTGACAGCTGGTTCTTATCAGCACTCAAATTATATAGCAATTTTGTTCAGATGACATCTTAAAATGCTACCATTACAGTGTGGAAATTCAAAAAATTTTAGATGGGGAGGGGTCACATCCCCTCCCCAAACCCCTCCCCAAACTCAAACACGACTCAAACTACATGTAAGCTACGAGTGACCGCGGGTTCCTATCAGCACTCAAATTATAGAGCAATTTTGTTCAGATGACAGCTTAAAATGCTACCAGTACAGTGTGGAAATTCAAAAATTTTTAGATGTGGAGGGGTCACATCCCCTTCCCAACAGTGGCGTCGCCAGCGCCTCAAGGTTGGGGGGCAAGGCATAGGAGGACAGGGAAATGAGCGTCCGAAGGACGATCGCTGAGGCGCGAGCGCGTGCAGAGGTTTGGGGAGGGGATGTGCCCCCTCCCACTTTAAATTTTTCTGAATTTTCATACTGCAATGGTAGCATTTTAAGCTATCATAGGAACAAAATTGTTCTATTATTTCAGCGCTGATGGGAGCCAACTGTGACTCGTAGCTAAATGTTAAATGTTCGCGTTTTCATATAGTGACCGTATAATACGGCCTCGACCCTGCTCATTTTTCAATGAATTGATATTTATTGATTGGGTTACATCCTTCATCACTGTTCGCCCCTTCGAATGGACGCCACACCATTTAAGGTCCCCGTGCAAGGACCGAGGTTTAAGATGGTTTGAACCGTATTTGAGTTGACTCAGATAATAGAATCCCGATTTATTGAAATTCAACTACCGAATCTGGAAGCATTGCTGCATGGTGCAGTTTTACTGGTGAACAATCGACAATAGAAACAGAACGCCGACTGCTTTAAACGACTGTACTCGGGTTAAAGTGGGTGGGAATGCGCGGGAACGGCCTCCCACTGCTCTCGAGAATTGGCGGGCGAGGGAGTATAATTCATAGATATTTTTTATTCCCTTGTCTTAAAACCAAGATAGTGTGAATCAGTTTGCTATGTTTTGTCTCTGTATATATGTATCTATTTCACAACAAGTATTATACCCACACACGCCACATACATATACATACGTACATACATACACACACACACACACACACACACACTGATTTTGCGTGCACCCGTTGGCGAGAATGATCTGGCTGCATCCCTGCAGATGTCCCTCAAAGAGGCAGGCATACTAATAATTTCCACATGTTGTCTTGGACATCCTGTTGGAATGCGGCTGTGTGACTGGTGTAAATAGGTCACCCCATCATGACTCATAACTGCGAATAGGAGAGATAGACAACATTGGACTTTTCCCTATTCTCTCTGTTATTTTGTGTAAAGCACAATCCGTCACCTGTTGATTAGTGATTAGTCTTTGAAACCAAACTTTGGAAGAGGAGAAGAGGATCTTCAATGTAAAATGTCAAAACACACACCACATAGGGTACCCCCTAAAAAAACTCATCGGATTTGCACGAATCCCAGGACCCAGCCTGACCAGGGTTGGGGCAGCTGCCCCCCTTGCCCCCCCGTGGCGACGCTAATGCTTCCCAAACCCCTCCCCAAACTCAAACACGACTCAAACTACATGTAAGCCATTGACAGCTGGTTCCTATCAGCACTCAAATTATAGAGCAGTTTTGTTCAGATGACAGCTTAAAATTAATTACATGTGGAAATTCAAAAATTTTTAATGAACATCCCCTCCCAAACCCCTCCTCCTGCTCGACGCCTGCGCGCCTCGCCGATCGTCCTTCGGCCGCTCCTTCACCGGTCCCCCCCAAACCCAAGACCAAGTCTCCGCCTATGTACGAATTAATCGTCATTTTCGGAAACAGTTACACTACTGTTATGGACGGGTGTTTCAGGATGTTGCCAAACAGTAACACGCATAGAATGACGTCATAATTCTGGCTACGAGGGTTACATAGGCTGTTGTTTATAAGCGTCATTTTCGGAAACAGTTACACTACGAGACCTGTTTTACGCAGTGCTTTTTTTCAGCCGGAACGGTCCGGAACGCCGTTCCGGGACCTTTTTTCAGCTATTAAAAAATAATGTAGCTAATTTAAATTTTTCATTTTAAATTGTCGTAAACTATTTAGATATCTTTATTTAATCTAAGTGCTTTGACTGTTTATTGATACTGATATTGTATGAAATAGAAATATTACCATAAAATATGCCACTATAACTGTTATGAATTTGTTGAGTTCCGGAACCTTTTTTTCTAGAAAAAAAGCACTGGTTTTACGTAACAGTAGTTGGTTGTAAAGAAATGGTTTTTCAGCGCAGAGGACAAGATTTTAATCAAGGAGTTGAGAGAGAGACGAAGGGGTATGGCGCAAAGAGACTCATTACAGAATTTCCAATGAAAATTTTGTCCCTAGCTGGTGTCAGCAAGCTGTTAAAAAAGATTGCCACAACCGGATAAGTTGCAAGGAAACCACGAGATCGGGCGTTACGAACGCAAACAAATATCAATGCTGTCGAAGAACTGGTGCTGAGTCAGGATGATCAGCCGCGCACGCATCTGTCGATGCGTTTTACTGTTTGGTAACTTGGTGCCTGAACCACCCAATTTCATAAGGGTATATCCTCGTAACCGTTGCATCAATTGTAATAAAATTTGCAGGGTATAGATAGAATAGACTGAAGTTCGTGTGCACCAAATTTAGTACCTATAGTACTATAATTGACCAAGATATTTAACAAAGTCTAGTGTTCTACTTTATCGTGGACACAGTGTAGTTTCACTGATCTTGTCACTGATCTAGTTTCACTGATATTGTCACTGATCTAGTTTCACTGATATTGTCACTGATCTAGTTTCACTGATATTGTCACTGATCTTGCTGCACTGATATTACCACTGAGTTGCCACTGACCTTGCTAATGATCTCACCACTGATATTGGCACTGTCAATCATACTACTGAGTCATGACACTGATCTTGTCACTGATCTTGTTTCACTGATATTGCCTCTGATCCTGCCATTGATCTTGCCATTGATCTTACCGATTTAAAAAAAAATCATCTAATGCTTTCATTCATTCGGCTATTCAATCATTCATCCACTCAGCCAGTCAGTCAAGCAGTCATTCATTTGATTGTTCAGGTGTTAGTTCAGTCATTTATTATTCATTTAATTCAGGCAGTCAATCATTCAGGCAGTCAATCATTCAGGCAGTCAATCATTCAGGTAGCCATTCACGTGCAGAAGGCAGTCTTTCCCAGAATCAGATCCATTTAATCAGTTGATTAGTTATTCAGTATAGTTAGGTGGCTAAGTGGGCATGTTTTAAAGTCCATTAATCAGTCAGTCAACCAGCCATAGCCAGTCAGCAAATCATTCAGTCAGCCAGCCAATCATTCGATCAAATGGATCTGTTCGTGTGGGTGTGCGTGTGAGCGTCGGTCGTGCATGCATCATGCGTTGACAGACGATGGAAGCATCAGCAGCAGCAGTAGCAGCAGCAGCAGCTGATGCCTTTCTGTGGCTGCTGCTGAAGAAGACGGCGAAGGCAACCATGCACTCAGTCATTGTGAGGCGAATTAAGAAGATGCAGTGAATTATCGTCTGCAGCAACACGGAAGCTGGGCGAACGCCTAATCAGTCTCCCCATCCTCCTCCTCCTCCTCGTCGACGTCCTCCTCTTTCTCCTCCTTCTTCTCTTCCTCCTCCTTCTCTTCTCCTCCTCCCTCCTTCTCCTATCCTCCTCCTCCTCCTCCTTCTTCTCTCCCCTCCTCCTCCTCCCTCCTCCTCCTCTCTCCTCCTCCTCCTCCTCCTCCTCTCCTTCCTCCTCCTCCTCCTCCTTCTCCTCTCTCCTTCTCCTTCTCCTCCTCCTCCTCCTCCTCCTCCTCCTTCTTCTTCTCCTCCTCCTCCTATCTACTTGTCATCTTCCTCATACTCCTCCTTCTGTCAATCCTCCTCTTCCTCCTCTTGTTCTTCCTCTTCTTCTTCCTTTTCCTCTCTTGCTTTTCCTTCTTCTGCAGGCATCCCATTCCTCTATGCCACTGCATGTCTCTGTCTCTGTCGCTTTCTGTCTGTATGTCTCCGTCGCTCTTTCTCGCTCTCTATCGCTCTATCTGTCTGTCTCTCTGCGTCTGCCTATGTCTGTCTCTCTCTTGTCTGTCTGTCTCTGTCTCCGTCTGTCTCTCTATCTTGTCTCTCTGTGTTTGTCTCTTCCCATGTCTCTCTGTGTGTCTGTCTGTGTCTGTCTCCCTCTGTCTGTCTGTCTCTCTCTGTCTCTCTTTCACTCTCTGTGTCTGTCTGTCTCCCTCTCTGTCTCCCTCCCTCTATGTCTATGTCCCTCTATCTCTGTATGTTCCTCTGTATGTCTGTGCGTGCGTGTCTGTCTCCTTATCCTTCTCCTTGCCCTGCTCCTCCTCCTCCCAATGTTCTTCCTTAGCAGCCGGACTCTGTCACCCCCTTCGGGGAACGACTTCTGCGCCCCCTATCGGCGCTGTTGGATTGGCGCCATTTGTGCGCTGACAATGCCCGGTGGCAGCGAAGGCGGAGGCGATAGAATGCGAAATAGATTGAAGATCGATAAAGGTGTAGAGAGAGGAACAAGGCAGCGTCTAATGTCGATAGATGGCAGTAGTTGTTTATGATGATCACGTACACGACGCCCTGATTGATCGCACCCTCTCTCTCCCTGTCTGTCTGTGTCTCCGTCTCTGTCTGTCTCTGTGTCTGTCTGTCTGTCTCATCTCTCTGTCTCTCTCTGTCTGTCTCTGTCTGTCTCTGTCTCTCTGTCTGACTGTCTGCCTCTGTCTGTCTGTATGCATGTGTCTTTGTCTGCTTGCATCCATGTGTGTGTGTCTGTATCCGTGTGCTAATACCTATGTCTACGTCTGTCTCTCTGCTTTGATGTGCCCGTGTCTTTGTCTGCCTATCTGCTTTTGTGTGTCTGTGTCTGTGCCTGTGTCTATCTCTGTCTCTCTGCTTTTATATGTCTGTGCCTGTGTCTGTCTCTCTGCTTTTGTGTGTCTGTGTCTGTCTTTTTGCGTGCGTCTATCTCCATCCCTGTGTCAGTGTGTCTGTCTGTGTTCGTGTGTTTGCCTATCTGCGTCTACGTCCCTGTGTGTTCCAAGCCTTACCTTGGATGTCCATCTGGGACTGAGGAAGGCAGCGGACGGACAGACGGACGAACGGTTGGAGTGGGAACATTCTTCTCTTGAGTTGGACGCGGTCAGCTGTAGCTGGTCATTTGGTCAGCGTAGAAATAAGATGACAGTCATTTCCGACCAATGGTCGCCTGATCCGAATGTGTTGTGAATTGCAATGCGATGCTCCAATGAGTTAGAGAATAAGTAGGCGAGAACGGAGGCATGATGTCACGTAAACATACGCAGTAGTACACACACACAAACACACACACATGCACACACACACATGCACACACACACACACACACACACACACTTGCACGCACACACACACGCGCACACACACACGCGCACACACACACACACATATATATTTGAATAACATGAGAAAATTTATTATTTCCCATTGATATATTATATATACACACATCAGTATCACAGTTTATTATGATCTTGAGGTACTATCACACCTTCAGATAATACAAAACATATTATAATATGAGATGGTTAGACCGTCAATCACGGGTGGCCCTTAGACAGACCCAACTGCAGGCGACGAACGCCTATTCTTCGCAGAGGGATTCGAGAGATTCCCCGACGCTGCGCCACCTACCATCAACGAGGCGCCGCTGGACGGTGACTTTATCGTGTATCCCGTACGCTGCTGCTTATTTTCGCTCTACACTATATTGACGCAACTTGGTCAAAGAACTCTGAGAACTCACCTGTCACCTCTCTTGATCCATTGGATCGGCTCCACGTGTGTGCGTGTGCTCACCGCTGGTGACGCTTCCTAGTTATCTGTGTGTTCTTTAACTTTATGACGTAGGCTATGTATCCTATATAGGCAGCGCTTTTGCGATGTAGAAGTTGGATTGATGAAAGAAGGTCTTTGCTTCAAAAGTTGGATTAATGACAGTTATCATGAACAATGGTAGAGTTACCTACTTACTGTTCGAGGGGATGTCCGGGGAAATGTCCGGGGTGACATAAATGTCCGGATACCTGCCTGCATGGTGCTTAGTGAAAAGGACAGGATGTCGACCGTGAAGAAATTGTACAGGATATATATAGCACATAATATCACATGACTGGACATGCCCAAAATGCAAGCATACATTACTGCAGTACAAATGGAGTCAATGTAGTAGGACTACAATTCCCAAACCCCGTTTTCATGAGACTCTCTTCCATTCCCAAAGAAAGCTAGAGGCTATAGACATACAACACTTACTATATAGTGCATGCATACATGCTGGGGATTCTATACAATGGTATACCCCATTGCAAGCTACGATTGTACCTGCACATTTGCGAATTGTACACGGTGTTAATTCGTATACTACCACACGCAAGCACACATTTTACATATAAAAGGGGCGTGTGATTATGTAATGCTAGGGCTAAGCATCCCGCTGCAGACGGGTGAATGTCGTCCTTATACCTCTGCAAATAATATATCTGTCCTTATACGGTTAGGTGACGCCTTGGCCTCGAGCCTTGGCAAGGGACGAGGAGATGTATGCAAACGTACCGAAGGCCACGGAGATCCCACGCTGCGAAAGTTACACTCTCCAAGATAATTACCATTGGCAGAGAAGGGTAACATCCTGACACCGACATATCCGTCTCAATACCCGCGCTGGGCAAATAATGACCAACATGCCTGTAGAGCGCCGCACGTGTAACCCGATCCTATGCGTATACCTGCAGGTATACATATGCACGATCTTCCTATTTTTCTTCAAAATAGCTGTACTGTTGTTCGTTTGTCGTGAAAACATATACGTTTAACACGTGCATTATAATTTAATAATACTATATATACATGGACTGAATGACTTAAATGGTGTATAATTATCTTAGGAGCACCTGCACCATCGAAGAGTCTGATTTACATCTCAGCACCGAAATATCAACTGTTGATCTAATTATGTTTCCGACACGCGGGCAATAAATTTAGACCAAAAAGCAGCTATGTCTGCCTATCAAGGCTATCATACAATATACATAAGCTTATCTTTATATATGCATGATACTTTAGTAGAATGGTTAGAGCGTTGGACTGTCATCCAAAGGTCGAAGGTTCCAGTCCCCGCCATGCAGGACCAAAAATTGCCAGCTTTCGGGCCCTAATTGCTCGACTCTATCGAACTCAATTTAATGAGTACATATCATTATATTGTTAGGCTGCGAAGGACGAATATATAGCCATCCGTTCTCATATATGCCGAGGCAAAGAAATATTAAGTTTCCCAAAGCTTCATACCATGCAACAGCTGCCTCCCATGAGTCCCATGGGTTAGCTTACATGTAGAGGACTGTTTTCTTCTTGTCCCTATTCTTTTTCGTCAAATCTATAAATAACTTATACATACCTCAGCCAGAAATTCATTGTATCTGAACTTTGTATAAGCTTACTAGGAAGAAGAATAAGTACAGTACCTTGTAAGGGTATACCATCGAGAGGCATGCAGCCATGAGTTTGAAGTGTTATTAACCCCATTTTTCTTAGCCTCAGCATATGGCAGTGTATGGTCAATGTACTCATTATGACCGAGTTCGCTATGGGGCGCCATTAATTGGAGCAGAAATCTCGAAACTATATCAATATCTATTAAACCTATATGCAAATACAATACAATATGCATTCATGCAGGAACTTTGCAGCAATGCTCAAGCAGAACACATAAAGTGACCTCTGAACTCTTTCCCATAACAATCAACCACCCATAGCAACACCCCAGTGATCTTCCTGCTTCCCTTGCATAGCCGCGCATGCACGCGAGTCCAAACTTGCTTCTTCTCCACTGTAGCATACACGCTTGGCTGCTCCGACCATACTGCATGCTTCGTCGATACGCTGCTCTCCAATACGTCAATACAGAATCGAGATTATCAGTTGGATTGTACGGTATAATTATAAAGTCCATAAATATATACGCTATACGTTTCCGTCGAAGCCATATGCTGAAAAATATTTAACTGACAAAGAAAGTCTATAGACTCGGTGCAGAGGAGGAGGTTTTATGGAGATATATGCATTTGAGGACGGAATCGAAATCAATTGAGCTGTTTTATAATGTATATACATCACGTACTTCCTATAATTATATGATCGGCATTCTCTCACTCCAACAACAGACGTCTCACACCTGCATGAATGAATGCATGCCTGCTGCGGATAAGACAGATGTCTAAAATGCCTCCGCTCATGCTGTCATGCAGTGTATACACGGTACAAAAGATCTTATACCGTAAATGGTTGAATGAAGACTTAACGTCGGGCTTCGCACTGTCGCAATGCAGAGACTGTCCAGTGTGTGCATGCACCCACGTAAATTGCACATTTACCGCCTTCCTTCTTCACTCTATTCTTCTTATAACTCGGTTACCAGTTTCTGTTTTGTTTTGTATATCACTCATTCGTTCATTCTGCGAATTTATATAGCGCATCTTCTAGAGACCTACTCAGAGTTAGCACAACAATGTACAGTAAGGTATACGAGAGTCACCAGTGGCGCGCCCACGCACACACGTGGAACCACTCAGAACATGATCGTGTAGCTTATAGACCGCCAGCCTTTCTCTCATCGCTCTGCTTCTCTGCCTCTCTCTCTCTCTCTGCCTCTGCCTCTCTCTCTCTCTCTCTCGCTCTCTCACTCTCTCTCTACTCTCGCTCTCAAAGTTAAGTGCAGGGCACCATCTTATTCACGAGCGTTGGGTATAGTGTCATTTGAGTTGTCAGAGATGCCAAGTGAAGAGCCGTAAGCCTATAGGTCATCCTTTGATTGTTTACGTATAGGGTGACTTCGTATAATACAACGATTAAAAGCGACACCCAAATGTGACAGGTATTAATTGCCTTTTTATATTCACGGTCATGAACTTAGGGGAAATTCTGAGAATAAGACGTCTTGAAAATTTAAATTCAGTCAAAACTTTATTTGCACGTATACCCATATCAAATTACAATTTCCGGTCTTGAGGTGTAACTGACACTCTTTGAAACTCAATAGAGCCCAGGTGTGCCTGTTATAGTTGCACATCATTCAAACATTGAGTAAAAATGGTTTTGATATTGTATACTGCAATTAAACGAAATAAAGAAAAAAATCAAGTAAATTATAGCGAGAAAGTCGCAAAAATTATTATCATATATATTATTTTTTTCCGAGGTACACATAATCCCTTGGGGATTTAAAAATATGGGGAGCTTTGTCTGTATGTATGTATGTCTCTCTCTCTGTGTCTGTGTTGGTGTATGATGATGATGATGATGATGATGATGATGATGATGATGATGATGATGATGATGATGATGATGATGATGATGATGTGATGACTGATGATGATTATCGTTATCATTATCAATATAAATATAATTATCAGTATCATTATCACAATCAAATTCAATCAAATTTTATTCGAATCGATTCCATGAGCAGTGAATACAATGTATACACGTGCGAATACAGTCATTAAGTTTACATTTCGTAAGCGCCATTAATAAGAGACAAAAATTGAAGAGGTTATTCTAACAGGTTGAGTAATAATAATACGCATTAAGTAAACGCCACTATCTAATTACCAAGCATCAATCGATGGCGCTGAGCAACTGTTATATATAGTAAAAGACTTGCTCAATGTTCCTATACTCGGTAATCATCTCAGTGGAGACTTGAATCTGTAGTTCTGCACTCTCCGCATTACATTAGCGTCGAGAGCAATATAACCAATCGGGAAAACAGTGTCCCGTTAAAATATATGTAAGTGAAGACAGAGAGGAATTTAAAGTCTGTTGGGAAAGATACGCAGTGAAACCCGTCGTGAAGCAAATGAAAGGAGTTCTAAGAGGTCGCGGTGAGCTTACACGAATGTATAGTCCTTGGTCTTTCTTGAAATTTAACGACTAAAAATGATTAAAAAATGTTCCACTGCATGGTTATGTCATCTCTAGCAAGTTAGCAACCATTCGACTATACCGTAGAATTTACCACCCTCAGTTTCTCCTCCTCTGCATTGCTCAGTATAGGCCTAAACTAAGCAACTAGCATCCAGGACTATATGAGGAGTTGAAATGCAGAACCAGACTATAATCCCTTTTCACCTATTCTGAGAAAAGCCGAGAACGTTAACGGTTAAATTTGACGAACGTTAAATTTAACAGTATACGCTATACCAATTCCTCTGATTATTTACAAGGATCCAGAGTTAATTAAACCAGTTTTTGAAAAGCCCACCATTTAGGGAGAATAGGCCTATAGTCGCTTCCTATTGGTCAATGGAATTGTCTGGTTCTGCAAGAAATATCAGTCTGTAATTGACTGGTTTTGCATTATGAACCAAGGTTTGTCATAGAAATATATGCAAGGAATTATCTGGTTCTGCATCTGAAAACATTTTCATAGATGTATTTCAGTTAGCTAACCAATCAGACAAACAGTGTCCCGTGAAAATGTGTCTAAGTGGAGGTTTTTTTGTAACACTGGAAAGCACCTGGTGGAAAAGACCAGCGCAGTGAAACGGGTCGAAAAGGTTCACATGAAAGGAACTTCTAATATAGCTTAGGTTCAGCTTACACGAAGGTAAAGACCGTATAAGTCTTTGGTCTTTCTTGAAATGTATACTGAAAAAAAATGATCAATAATTTTCCACTGGTTTTGGCATCTCTAATTCTCTATATATACCAACCCTTCGACTACCGTAGAATTTATCACCCTTGGTTTCTCAACCTCTGCATTGCTCAATATATAGGCCTAAAAGAAAGCAACTAGCATCCAGGACTATTATTATGAGGAGTTGAAATGCAGAACCTGAACAAATCCATTTTAACCTAGTCCATAGTCTGTTACTATATAGGTACAGCGAAATTGTGGTGCTATAGATTCAGCCATTTTCACATATAACGCGTATTATTATTTATTTTTATCCCTTCCAGTGTTCAAAAACAAATAAGTAAACAAGCGAATGATGCCCTGCATTCCCTCTATAGAATGGTATTTTTGTTTCTATTCTACGAAGAAAACTGAATAAGCTATGGTCGAAAAATAAGGGGGTGGTATCCACCCCTCTTGGCTCGGCTATATCGGGTATAACTTTTGAACGGCGTGAGATACCATCATGATGTTTACGTTAAAATGTGCGCCAATTAATCTGCTACAGCACCTAAAATGTTAAAATTATATTCCATTTGGTGTATGCTTATTATGCATAAAAGCTGGGGTGCGCCCTGGTAGCCCTTTAAGTCAATTTATGAAAAACAATTGCACGAATCAACATTTAGGTCTAAATATAGGCGTAGGCTATATATAGGCCTCAATGTTAATTAATAAAAGCTGCACTCTCAAGCATTCTCATGGTCCGGAGTCATGGAGTCCTTCAGAGCAATTTACAGAATTGATGTGTGCCTAGGCAGGGATGAACGTGTCCGTTAAAAATACTGCGCAATATAAAACCGATGGGCTATATAAATTGCCCATGCTATCCTAATTGCTGCAGATCGATTTTGGTCTTTGGCTCGCTAGCTGCTGCTCCGCATGGTCGAAGCAAAACAAGGCGACCGAATGCCATCGGCCGGTGTGTTGTCAAATCAAGCCCGGGGCCAAACTGTTCCGAAATAAATTGCTATTGGTTCACGTGATCAAAGATGGAAATCTATTTCTTAAAATAGAACTGTCCTGTCGGTACCGTTTACTCCGCTTGTCAAAATCTTGATTTTTTCCTGCTTGATTACCAGGGCTGCAAAAGGTTTTGTTTTTTGTTTTTTTAAACCAAAAAAATAAAAAAAACAAGAAGTTTGGTGTTTTGGTTTTTAAAAATAAATTTATAAATTATAAATGTCAAAAATCTCTTGGCAACTGCTGTGTCGTCTTTGTTATTTTCTTTCCATGACGTCCTACGGTTCAACTGTTCTTCTCAATTTCATTTATACATCTGATTAATTTGAAGGGTATTCATGCCATTTTGATGAGTTCTATGATCCAAAATAGGGAAATCTTTAAAACAAAAAACCACCTTCTCATTTAGAGAAAAACTTGGTTTTTTGCACCCCTAGTGAGTACAGACTACTTGGAGCCTCCGTAGGCCTATCTTCGTCCGCTTACTTATCTTATTAATTCCTTTAAAAGTTTGCTGCACGCAAAGGCAACAGAATACTTCAACATTCGCCAAAGATGCTGTACCAAAAGTGGACCGAGTGGGAACCGTTTTTGCCCCAGAACCGAAGTGTCACCACACGGACGTTCTTTGTCCCCGCTAAACTCTAAAGCTACGCACACATATTCCATTTGAGAAATGGTCATAAAAGACATGGCAATGTATTTTCGTCGAGAATTTTTGCCGTCAATGGCCGCCGACATTCCGCGATCACATCCGCCATGTTTGTTCTGCGCTTTCGCAGCGATGGGCCACGCATGGATTTTTCTATCGGATGGAACGACTTCGATCGTCTGCTGTTTTGTTCAGAGGCGCGAAAAGGTCTCGAACTCTGACCTCGTCGTTGTGTTGGAGAGCCATTCGCGCCTTTGTTGACTTTTCGTTTGATTCAGTTTCTTTGATGGCGGCGAAACGCGCCTTCTTCTGAGGCGGATAATAAATTACGCCGCGAGGGGTCGTCGTTACGTGAATTGGGCGCCGAACGCATAGTAAATAGGTTCTTAAATTGATCGCGCAGAATTAAGTGCCCGTCTAAATCATCTGCATACCTTGGGAAAATTATATTCATGCAAATTAGGTAAAAGGCCAGATATCGAAAACGAAGCTTGTTTGTCCACAGGCAAATGCGCATAACATACAATATAATATGAGTTCATATAAAATACTGAAGTTTGTTTTCTATAGCAAGGCAGCCTTAAATGCATTGTTGACCAGGTTATTTATACATGTATTTATACAATTGTCTTCGATAACTTATTATAATTTGAGACGTGCAAGAAAAGTGTAATGCATGCCCATTCCACTTATAATTGTATTGTATTGTATTTGAACACTTGTTATAGCGTCCCATTCAGAGGCGCTCCCGACTACTGCGCGAACGCTGAATCGGAGTTTCACGCCGAAGCGCATGAGCAATTGCGAGTGAAGGACTTGCCCAGGGTCCCTACGCGGCGACTTTGACGTGGATTCGAACCCGCAACCCTCCAGCTGCAAGGCACCGAACATACCCCTACAGGGCCGGCCCTAGCCCAAATGACGCCCCAGGCAAAACATACATTTGGCGCCCTCTGATCCACACTCCAAGGTCCACCCCACGGCACATCCCAATGATGAACCAGCCAGAGCATTACGCTCAACTGGGTTAGGCTAGCCTATTTTTTATTATTATTATTTTTATTAGTAGGCCTATAATAGGCCTACTCAAACCTAACCCTGGATAATTTTAATTTTTGGGAAATGGTAAAGAGCAAAACACTTAGAATTTCAGAAAAATTCTAATTGCAGAAAACAATTATTAAAAAAATCAATTGTTCAAGTAATCAGATTTTATTTCTGCGTGTAGTTTTACTCCATCAGGTTTCAGTTTATCAAAACACAATAAGGCTGAAAGCAATTTAAGCAAATAGCTGCAATATTGGTATATTACAAACGAACTACTAGCCGATGATTGGGCGCTATTGACGCGATATTCTATTACCACACTGTCCAACACGCGGCCGGTGGGCTCATTTTAAATCGCTCGCCCGAGCTAGCTAAGCTTGACCGTCTTAGGACGGGCAACATTCTAGTACTGCAATATTTCTCCAACAGTTAGCATTTTCAGTCGAAAGAAGTCATTTTGCAGCATCATATTTACGAACGGTCAGGACTATTAGCCTACAGACACAAACTAAACAATACGATGCGCGTGAAATAATTGAATTTTAGTCCTAATGGTTAAAATAAAATTTGTGCGGTGTTGAAATTGAAACACATAAAAAGGTGCAATGAAATCAATAATTATTTTAAATTTGTTCTATAAGCGAAAGTTTCGATTTTCGAATTCAAATGAAAATAATCATTGTGAATGCAAAAATGGCTAAAAAGTGAAAAACATAAAACTGTTAAAACATTTTTTAGTCAAAATGGCGCCCCCTAGATATTGGCGCCCCAGGCAACTGCCTGCTTTGCCTGTGCCTAAGGCCGGCCCTGTACCCCTAAACCACCGCGCCCCAGTTGTATTGTGATGTGTTGTATTGTGTGTTGTATTGTACTCCACGTTTATAATACGACCGAGCCACCCGCAGTAAAGATCCGAGAAATTAATCTATGATAAACCGACCCGACCGGGAAGCGAACCCGGGGCGCCGGCGTGACGAGCAGGTTGCCAACCCACTCGGCCACTCAGGATCCTTATTACTTATAATGCGCCTATAATTATAGGCTACCTAACCTTACGTTACATCATTACCATTTACCATAGGCTACCTTTCTGCATGCTTGTTCGTATTCCTAGTATTAATTTTAGCCTGGACCTAAATTTATATTGATCACATTGTCAAATGCCTGAATTCGCAAGCAGTTTATCGATACACTTTGACTCGAATTTTAAGTTTACTTCACCATTCAAAGAAGTGAAACACATTTATTTATTTATGACTTCTTCGGCTTTTCATACTAGCGCCATTCGTTCGTACTCGTCGTAGGCCCATCCATATCTAGCCTATATAGGCCGCCGCTTCAATCGCTATAGGCTTTTCTACGAGGCATGTGCATGCATGTACAACGAGCTGCAGGCCGGCGCGCGCATGTGACGTTCATAGCTGCATGCGCTAAAGAAATTGGTTCCGAGCAGATGGCCGACATGGCCTTCCATATAGCACAACATGGCGGCATCTGTCGCTCGCTGAACTTCGGGACGGAATTAATGTGATTAAGGGAGTTAGCCGTAACTCGATTGTTCTTTGGAGTCAGCAGAAAGCTGGCCACTCATATTGACCGTAACTGGATGATAAATGGCGCTCCGGAGTCGACTTAGTTGTACAGTTAGACGGAGGACATTGAGCGCAGATCAAACGAGCTATGGGACGCCATCATGGCCAGACGCACACGGGGATCGACTGTTGGGGAATAGGCAACAAGTTGCCACTGACTGATGTACTCCCTGTGCGTTAATTATTAAAATGGGGGAAAGGATGGAGGTTGGAATGGAACTCTATTTTGCGCTAATTGCGTTTATAGATTATTCAATGTGCTGTGATTTACGACAGGTCGTATACCTAATGAAGATAAATATACAAACATACGGGCCTACAACTGTATTTCATTATTTCCTTCTCAAGTTCAGATGTAAACACATTACTATATGACAGAGCAACTGCGCGTGAAGGACTTGCTCAAGGTCCCTACATATGGCCTACTGTTGTTCCAGAGAAGGGTCGAATCTGCGTATCAGATGCTTAGCCAGGAACAATTTCTGGGAGTTTCCATTGGACATGGTTGTAAAAGTTAGGTTTTTGTATTTCGCTTATAAAAGCATACATCACATTTTCGGCAATTTATTTTGGGGTTTGAACCAGTGAAATCACCCCAGAAAAACGCCCATGCCGCGTACTCAACGCGTTGTTGGCCATTGCAAGCGCTCTATAACCAGTCGGCTACTGATCTGAATATTTTTCGTTGGCATCCAGTATACCTCAATGGACTTAAGTTACTGGCAATTGCTACTTGTTAAGCAAAACGAAGATTAAGCTTACATCAAAGTAGCTGTGGATGGGACAACGTGTTGAGGAAACAACATTGACAGCAGAGTGTACAATGTACATTGCATACAAGTGTACACTCCGTAACACTCGTGTACATTGCGGAACAAAGAACATTAAATTGAATCAAATAAGTTTCCACCTTTCAACGCTGACGGAACAAAGTGTTGACGGAAGATGTTGAGAGCGAAATGTATACATTGTGTGTAGAGTACAATAGCAACAGGTACTCATTCATTAAATACCCATAACAATCGAGAATCATAAAGCACCTCTTCAAGGAAACACTTCACTGGTGCTCTAGGCTAAACTGTAATTAATTAGTGGACAAGCTCACCTTCTCTTAAATTTGTATAGGCCACGAGAGTTCTGCACAAGGTATTAAGTGCACTGTACATACATGCATAATTACATGTATTAAGTATATATGAAACCGTGTGGATAGTGGACGGTAATGGTAATTCCACTGATGGTCAGTTGGGTCCACCTGTTGGTATTCTGCTGGACCTTAATGAAGTCGAAGAGGTTGACAGCTGGGTGCGGCAAGGGGGTGGTTGGTCATTAGGTCAGGGTGGCATAAAAGGCGTCCTCCCCTATATGCAGAACAATTGGTTACCATCACTCTATCGCATGTGATGAAGAGTCCCATTATATATGTATGTGTGTGTATGTATGTATGTATGTATGTATGTATGTATGTATGTATGTATGTATGTATGTATGTATGTATGTATGTATGTATGTATATGTATGTATGTATGTATGTATGTATGTGTGTGTGTATGCATGTATGTATGTATGTATGTATGTATGTATGTATGTGTGTATGTATGTATGTGTGTATGTATGTATGTATGTATGTATGTATGTGTGTATGTTGTATGTGTGTATGTGTGTATGTATGTATGTATGTATGTATGTATGTATGTATGTATGTATGTATGTATGTATGTATGTATGTATGTATGTATGTATGTATGTATGTATGTATGTATGTACATCGATTGCAAAGCGATGTCCTGCTTCAAAGATCCTCTTTCTCTGCAGTCTGCCTGTCTGTTTGTCTGTCTTCCTATAAATCTATCTGCTTCTTAGTGTGTTATTCTGTGTTTCCCTCTTTCTCTTTTTCTGCCTTAATTTTGTCTGTAACCTTTAAAGCCTGTTTTGTTTAAGGACTTGATTTTCTCGTGAATGCATTCACATGCATATACATACGACATCGTGTAACAACTCATGACACGGACAGGTCTGTGGATTGGGGAACGTCTGATGTAGAGTCCTATTTGTGAAAGCTAATGACGAGTGAAGACACGCTGAAGACATTTAATAAGGAGCGGATCTTAACTCTGAGAAAACGAACTTCTAACAATTGCACGATTCTTCAAAGAAAACGTTCACTTTGAGACACGATTCGTACATAATTATGTATCGACATATTTCTCAGAACCGTCGAAACCGACAAAGGATTGGCAAAATTACATCGCAAAGACAGACAGTATATACACTCCGGCGTTCATGTTCCGGTATATAAGTCGCGCAGAATTCCTGTGTATAAGTCGCGCAGAGCGGTCACCGTTATTCCGCTCGTTTACATTGACTTGCAAATGTAAAGAGGTCCAATTACTAGTATTACCGACCCATTCAACTCCCAGCAGGCCCAGCATATGTACGTAAGACGATATAGAGTGGCAACGGCCGAGCGAAGGGATCGGTTGGCACGTAAACTCAATTACCGGTTGACAATGCAGGCGCGGGCAACGACGGACGGGTCTAACTGCGCCAGAGGTGTCATTTGACGGGTAGGCACAATGCCATTCGCAGGCGATTTTTATCGTTCCGAAATTAATCTATTGTCGGACGTCGGCGGTCGGCCGCCCGAGCGAGGCAACGTGTGTGGAACTTAGGCATCGGCCGCGCGGTGTCGGAGTCGGCGGCGGTGGCTGCGTCAAAGGCAGGGACCGCGGCAGTGCATGTGCGAAGAGAGGGAGGAGACGGACGGACGGACGGGGCGAGGGACGTCGAAACGACTTGGCCGATCCATCGATTGACGGCGTTGCGACCGGGCGAAGCAGCGAGGCGTAAGCGAGGCGCAGCACCTGCAGATGCGTTGCGGAATGTTGATTTATTTTCGGTATCCAGCTGCTTTGAAGTTTTAATGCTTGCCTGTGGTGCGTACTTGGTGACTATTCTGTCGCAGGGGGCGACGGCGGAGGGAGCCCGATCCGTGCCAGAGGGGGGTCTGGAAGAATGGAAACACACAGGGTGAGACAGAGACATATAAACACACACAAACGCAGAGAATGATAGACTGTCAAGTCTTTGCAACGGCTTAGGTGTTGTGAGTGATCGTGAATGAGGTCGGCAGAGGGCAAAGCAAATATTTGCTATAAACGCAACCGGCCGACGACTTGCGAACAATGAACGTCAGAAAGGTGTGAACACATATACTACGAGCGGAAGGAACAACAACGATTACGAATTCAGATCAGACGAGAGGCGGCGCATGAAACATAAGACAACAACGATCAACTGGGGAAAGAGAAAATAGCGCTAAGTAAACAACCGTATCTTGAAGACAATGACAACAAACAACAATGCTAAATAAACAACTATATCTTGAAGACAATGGCACAAACGTAGCTACAAATATGAGCGATGATAATACAACAAAGAGACGATATTTGGGATGTCTTGAGTATTGAACTTTTTTGCGCTTGTTTTAAAACCTTTTCAAAGCAAATTGTACGATGTAAATCGGGGCGGGGAGATGGTTGAATGGTAACACCCTGGCACGAAGATCAGAAGGACGCGCGTTCGATACCCATTAGCCCCATAAGATTAACTCAGTCTTCCATTTGTCAGATGGCGTTGGTATACATGAGCATGCAGTAGCGCAGATGAGCGCCTTGCACGCTGCCATACAGTTAAATTCGACTCCTGTTTTAAACTTGTTATCATCTGTTACTACAATATCAGGTAATAAAACGACGGTTTGTTAGTTTGAATTGGAAAAAGAAAATTAAAATATATGTCGGCTATGGCGTCAATACACATAACAGCAATACAGTACTTACCATTAGCAATAAGCGAATTGGGATTACATTTAGGCCTACAAACATGACAGAATGCACTGAAATAGAAAATGGATTCCGAAGTCTTGGACCAAGAGTGTCCAAAAGTCCAAAGGGGACGAAAGCTCTTGGTGCGAAGCACAACAACAGCGGTTTGTGTTGATTTTGAGCAGAGCCTATATGGGTTAGAAAAGTTAGGAGAACCTCGAAAGTATGATAGACAAGAAAGAACTGTAAACAAAACAAAACCTTTAATCAAAGGAAAGACTTATATAGCACTATTTACAGTTAAGCTCAGGACACTATCCGACTTCACGAGCACCGTGTGAAGAACAACAGATGGATTGCCAACAGTTGCCAACAGATTTCCAATCTTACACGTTCCTCTTACTTCCATCTGAGGCGTCTTAGAGCAATACGACGCTCTGTCTCATCCTCTGTCTTTACCTCTATTGTGCATGCCTTCATCTAATCTCGGATTGATTACTGTAATTCTCTCTTGGTTGGTCTCCCAAAGCTTCGTCTCTCTCCTCTTCAGTCTGTTCTAAATGCTGCGGCCAGACCATGTAGTAGCCCGACTTCCTCGCTCATCCCACATATCTGCTTTCATGTTTGACCACCTTCATTGGCTCCCTCTCATTGCTCGGGTTCAGCTCAAGGTACTTTCATTCATCTATCGGTCGCATACTGGTCGAGCTCCCAAGTATCTATGTGACCATATCCGGCTGCCGGCCTCGGCAATACTTCCCTTCGCCCGCTACGCTCACTAAATCGGCATGATCTCTTTGTCCCGCGAGCGATAAAAGCTATGGCTAAAACGCATTTGCCTTCATTGGCCCTGCTCCATGGAACCAGCTTCCTCCTTTGACATGTGCACGTTCCTGTTTATTAACAGGTGGGATAAGTGCCTCTTTTCGTTGTCTGAAGACCTCTTTCTTTACTCTGGGTCTCTCGCACTGGGAGCGCCTCTGATTGGTGTGCACTGCGAGAGGAGCTATATAAATTGACAGATACAATACAATACAATACAATACAATGCAATACAATGGATGTGTGAGACAATGCAGAGAGAACAGGAGACGGAAGAGCTACTAAAGTGGGTATACGTTGGAAGAAATAAGAAGGCGACCGATTGTACGGAACACTATATATTGTGTATACTAGATTTCTTGAAGAGGACATTTCTTGAAGAGAACATGGTAAAATTTCCTAAAGAGCATAGGGTAGCATAAGATTTCTTGAAGAGAGCAGGGTTAGGCCTACATTTATTGACGGGATGCGTAGTAAATTCGACCATGGATGCATGCATGATAATATTGTGAAAAGAAAGTTTAAAAATATGACAGTCCGAGGAGTTGTCGTGAAATACGTGAAATTTGAAACGGATATGCTATCAAAAGGCCAGAAAACGACAAATCAGGCAAACCTATTAGGAAAACTGAATGGCGGACGACCAAAGAATGGTTATTATAAATACTGGTGACTTGCAACTATAGGAAAGAGTTTTCATGTCACAAAACCTCGATCATGTTATTTTATCCTTCTATCTATCTATAGAAACGCCAGTGGTAAGGTCCGTGAGGAAGAGTATAAAACAAGAACGAAAACGCGGCTGCTGATTGTTAGACAGAAAACCAGTTTTCGACTCCATGGTCGAGAATAAAAGTAGAAAACAAAAGGATTTATCTATTTATACAAAATGACAGATAAGGATGATATCTTTGGACATACCTAAGTGCAAAGCACCACGAAGATTAAACTGATAAAGATAAAGCGAAAGTTATGACTCGGTGGCAAACATTATATGTATACGCAAGGAAAGCCATTCATTAAATTAAATTTGCGCCGATTTTACATGCACCGTCACCGTGACTATAGTTGCTTTTATAACGACACATGTAGTATCATCACAAAAATGACTAGCGTCGCCCTCCTCCTTTCTCCTGGCTTGGGACTGACACTGCCAGAGCACGAGCAGTGGAGGAATTTATTAACCTTGGGATGAACTGCATGCAGTTACTAATAAACCATCAATATTACAAACGACTCCAATGCAATAAATCATTTAAATCCACAATATATAGATCCATCTTTAACGTTTTTAGCCAGATTTCCTCATTCATCAAATTCATTTGTATCTAGACTTTTGTATAGCGCATTTTTAGAGTACCTCTCAAAAGCCCATAGAGTGGAAGAAATGAGCATAATATATACATGTAAGGACGGCGGGGAGTCTATAGCGTATGCCCGCGCCAGCATTCAAATAAGTTTACGCCTAAGTGCACCACGGCAGTGAAGTGGAATCAGTGTGTCTGCAATTATAGCATATAGACTCCTACACACTGTATTGGAAAGTTTCTGTATTTTTACAGAAAAAGTACTGGCAGCAGTGTTGCCAGTACTTCTTCTGTAAAATAACAGAGTTTCTGTAAATATTTTACAGAAATCCTCTGTAAAATTACAGAGCTTCTGTAAAATAGTTTACAGATTCTTTCTGTAAATTAGATTTTTCTGTAAATGATTTACAGATATCTTCTGTAATAATTTACAGATATGTTCGGTAAAGATACCGATTTTTCTGGGAAATAACTACAGACCTTTTCTGTAATTTTACGGAAATTTGAATTAATTTCTGTATTAATTAGCCTGTTAATATACCGGTTTTTCTGTAAATTTACAGCAGTATTGCATAGAAAAATAATTTCAATGGCTTTCTGCAATGTAATTATGAACTTTTTCTGCAAACATGTAATTTACAATTTGCACTCTCCTCTGGACAATATTAATTTTTATGACGGATCAGATTAGTGCTTATGTAGTCAGTAGTACATGTATACATCATGTAGGTTAAACTTTGTGCCTGCTCTGCCAATGTTGTACATGTACTGGAGCTGCTCTGGCTTGATGCATTGATTTTCATCAGATGAATTGATACATCTATTAATGCAATGATCCATTATTAGGAAGCACTATAATATATGGCTAAACAACGAAAAACTTTATATAATTCCAAACACGAATTAACAATAATCATGATTCATATTCATATTTATTGCATGCTCATAATCTCAGGCCAACACGAAACTTAAAATGTTCACACCACAATACAGTGTCCGTTCAGTCGTTAAGAGGATTTATATATATTCCAGGACTTCAAGACCATCTACTCAGGAGTGCCCCCGATCCCACATTGGCTAAATAGGAGTTTTAAGAGATTGGAACAGAACATGGTGGACTAGCCTTTTGGCACTAGGCATTGTCAAAGGGAGCCCGCTCCAGGTCACAGGGCCAGATACCGAGAAAACTCGTTGCTGCCTCTCTGGAGGTCCACAAACAAGGGACAAGAAGCTCGCCTGTGGAGGTGGAGCAGCGGCTAGCTGCTGGTCCGTGCCAAACCAGATAAACCTGGTATAGGTATTAGATGGATTGAGCCTCAGGCAGTTGTGAAGCCTCCAAGGTTTCCATGGCCTGGCTCAGACAGACAGACATACAGAGACAGAAAGATAGACAGAGAGAAATAGACAGAATGACAGAGACATAAAAAGATAGACAGATAGACAGAGAAAGAAAGACAGAGGCAGAAAGACAACGAAATAGGCAGAAAGTCAGACAGACAGAGGCAGAAAGAACGAAACAGACAGAGACAGAAAGACACAGACAGAAAGTCAGAGAAAGATAGACAGGCAGAGATAGAGACAAAGTACGGCAAAAAATGAAAGACAGACAGACAGACAAAGAGAGAAACAGCAAAACAGACAGAGACAAAAAGTTAGAGAAAGATAAACAGGCAGAAAGACAGAGATAGACAGAGATAGATAGACAGAGAGAGGCAGAAAGACAGATACAGAAAGAGAAAGACAGAGAAAGAAAGAGCCAGACAGAGGCAGAAAGTCAGAGATAGACAGAGACAGACAGAGATAGACAGGCAGAAAGAGACAGACAAAGACAGATAAAGACCGACGGAAACAGAAAGACAAGCAGAATGACAGAGTCAGACAGACAACGACAGAAAGGCACAGACGGAGAGAGACCAAAAGAGACAGAAAGTCAGAGATATACAGGCAGACAGAGAGATAGACAGGCAGAGAGAGACACAGACAAAGACAGACAGAGGCAGAAACAGAAAGAGATAGACAAGCAGACAGAGAGATAGACAGGCAGACAGACAAAGACAGAAAGAAGAGACAGAAGGCCTATGACAGAAGGTTGGCCAAAAGGAACAGGGTCCCAAGACCTAGTATACACATGGACCACGGAGAAGAAATGGTCCTGTAGGAAGGAGCAAAACCAGCCAACGAAAGTGCCATGGTCAACAACGTCAAAAGCTGCGCAGATATCGTAAGCTGGGTAGCCACTACCTTTTCAGTAACGTTAGATAAAAAGGTAAAATTGCCTATTGGCCTAAAGTCATTTCGATCATTGTATCCAGTCCCTCAAGCTTAAGCACACGAACAAGGATGGACCATTTCTGCGATGCTGGAACACCCTTGTGGAGGGAATGGTTGCAGAGAACAATAAGGAAGGGGAGGAGAGTTTCCACATTTTCCTGGAGGTGTAACGTGGGAGTGGATCCAGGTCGCAGGTTTTTGGAGATGAGGTTGATTGAGTATTTGCGAGACAGAATCTTTGGATGAATGCAGTTGATTTTCTCCCCATGTCTTGTCGCCTTTGTTCCTCCTTCAGAACTGATACCTCAGAAAGACCTGACAACAAAAATCAAAGCTCGATTAACAGTCTTAATTAAACAGTGGAACTTAAATCTTAACAGCTCGTATAATCATCATATAATGACAGATCAGAAACAGGTAGCATACACCAAAAAGAAACATACTAAACTAATAAAACCAAGTAAGCCACAGTCAGCACTTGCGCTTAAACGATCACACAAAAACATGAATAGCACTAAACAATTATGCATGAAGGACTTGCTCAAGGTCCACACAGTGGCTACCTAAGTGAAGCCTCAAATCCATATTCTATAGTGTCATAGGCCGAGTGCTATATCCATTCCACTAACTTGTACTCCCGTAATTAAGTAAGTATATATTCTTATTAACCAATTACTAATCGCACTTTGGTGTACATGCATCTAATAAACATAGTTTAAAATATATAACGTTCCAATAATATCGTTTTATGTGATGGCACGGACAACATCGTGGAGCCGAAGGCCCTCAAGCTGCAGTTAGATATTCAAGTGCTTGAAAACCAAGGATTAAATACTTAGCTTTGAGCCTGTTTTTGAAGGGAGTGACTTTGAGATACGGAGAGAGAGAGAGTGACAGTAGAATCCATTTCTTTCGGACAGACATTTCTGCCCCAACTGCACTCCTTAGCAAACTTATCATAAACTGTCAGTGGAAAGATGAGATGGCCAAGGAGAGGACTGGCCACCTGCCATCCTAAGAAAATGAAGTCACTAACACTTCATACTCAAGGCTAGCTGAAGAGACTGCTCTTCCTCTTCTTCTATTAAAGACTTTCCCATGTACTCGGGCTCCCACCCTGACAGCACCTCTTAATGGCTTACACTATAAGAGGCGCTTTAACAAGTTTGCAAATAGAAGACAATACTATCAGCAAGTAAAGCAGTATAGAAAGATTTTTATGGCAAGCTCACATTTGGTCAAAAGAAGTACAAAGTCACAAATAATATAATCAAATTGTAATTTCAGCTTTGAATAAATTCGAGCATACCTTAAAATTCCATTGATGGACAGACAGAAACCATCGTCGGTCATTCCATAAGTTCCTGGATCAATATACAAGAAAGAAAATCACCAAAATTATTATTATTTTAGTAAAAAAAGAGTAATATATTCAGCTGGCCTCACCACATCCGAGTGGGCACTTGCAGTGATGTAGTCAAGTCAACCTAAGCCGAGTCTGAGCCCCTCTAAGCACAGTCCGAATCCAGAGATGTTCAAGTCATCGAAAAACTGTTAATGACTTCATGTCTACGTCTATTCAATGGCGTAACGAAACGTTTCAGCGCCGAGGAGCGAGATTTAGTGACTGCCCCCTTTTTATTTTCTTGTTGACTTTAATCTTTCAAACCATAGTACTGTATATTGTATTGTATTTAGAAATTTATAAAGCGCCTCTCACAGTAATACCCAATCAGAAGCGCTCCCAGTGCGAAGAGCCCCCACGAAAAATGAAAAGTCTTACTGTTTAACAGTATGTACTAATTTAATACAATTGCAAATAATTATGATATGGGCTCCATATTTTATTCAATGCCTTATGCTATGTAATAAGTAATGAAACATAATTTGCAAACAATTTTTATTAGGGCTGTTGACGATTTAAAAATATTTTTAATAATTAACTATTTAAGAATTAACGATTAATTAATAGTTAACTTCTGATTAAACGTATTCACCAATAAGTAATGACAAAATTAATACAAAATCAACATAATTCATTGTTTATTTTTTTAATAGTATTATTTACTGCAAGTTAGTAGTTACTACTTACTTGGTAGCCTAGTTATTTTGCTCATAGTAGCAGTCTTTACATTTTTCAGAACAAATGTCTTCCTTCGACCAATATTATTACGTAAACATACCAGCATGTTTACACTACTAGGTTCTAGTGAGCAACATGTTTTGTTGACAATATAACCACCGGTCAAGCGATTAATCGATTAATTAATCATTAACTTCCGCAACCCTAATTTTTATAATTTTATATGAAAAGATAAATTTAAAGTAAGTAAGTAAGAATATCTTTTAATAAAGCCACTTCCCTTCCCTCCTCGTCCCCTCCTTTCCCCTTCCCCATCCTCCCATTCACTCCACCTTGCCCTCTCCTGCCACTCTACTCCCACTTGCCCTACCACTCCCCTCTCCTCTACACAACCCCTAATAATATTAATTATTATTATTAATATTAATTATATAATAATTAATTCTTATTATTATAATATTAATAATATTATAATATTAATAATATATAATAAATAGTAATAAATATATGTTATAATGTAATTTAATTATTAATAATATATTTTAATAATTATAATCTATAATTAATAATTATAATATATAATTAATAACTAATATAATATAATAGAATATAATATTATGTAAAAAATATATATAATAATACAACATTATATATTAATAATTATATTTAGATTATCATTATATATTTAAAATATACATATTCATTACATATTATTTAATTATTACATTTTATAGTTATTATATAAATGTAGATGTCATCGAACATTTATATAGCACCGCAAGGGTAATTTCTGCATGCCTTGCGTGGCGGAATATTCCGCCGCAGATGCACCACGCAACTTTAAAACATAGGAATAAATCTTCTGCTTCCGCCGCAGAATTGCTATTTTCGACGGCGGAAGAGCATTGCGCGCGCGCAACCTTCGGCGCATGCGCATTGTTCAAAATGCGTTACTTCCTAAAAATTGGCGTCGTGAGTGTCGGTTAGGGTCAGGGTAGGTGTGACGGTCGGTTAGGGTTGTCAATAGTTAAAGCGTGGTGCTTCTGCGGCGGAAAATGCCGCCACGCAACCCGCGAAAATTTACTTCTGCGGCGGAATTTTTTGGACATTTTATCTAAAAACAACTCTAACCCTAACACTGACCCTAACCGACCGTCACAGCGCTTAACCTGACCCTAACCGACACTCACGAGGCCAAACCTGACCCTAACCGACCCTCACGACGTCAATTTATAGGAAGTACCGCATTTTGAACAATGCGCATGCGCCGAAGGTTGCGCATGCGCAAAGCGCTTCCGCCGCAGAATTAGGAATAAATCTTCTGTGTCGAAATTGTTACTTCTGCGGCGGAATTTTCCGCCGCAGAAGATTTATCCATAGTTAAAATGTAAAAAACTTTCCGCCGCAGAAGTAATTTCTTTGTGCATCGCGTGGCGGAATCTTCCGCGGCAGAAGCACTATGCAAAAACATAAAGCGTGGTGCTTCTGCGGCGGAAAATGCCGCGCGAAAACTTACTTCTGCAGCGGAAATTGTTTCAAATGTTATCTAATGACGACTCAAACCCTAACTCTGATCCTATCCGACCGTCACAGCGCCTAACCTGACCCTAACCGACACTCACGAGGCCAATTTATAGAAGAAACGCATTTTGAACAATGCGCATGCTCCCAGCGTTTGCGCATGCGTAAAGCTCTTCCGCCTTCGAAAATAGTAATCCTGAGGCGGTTTTTCCACCGCAGAAGATTTATCCAAACATATTCTGTTTAATTTAGTGTAGCGCTTCTGCAGCGGAAGATTCCGCCACGCAATGCATAAAGCAATTACTTCTGCGGCGGAAGGTTTGAACATTTTATCTAATGACGACACTAACCCTGACCATAACCGACCGTCACAACGCCGAACGTTACCCTAACCGACTCTCACGACGCCTCTAGCCTGACCCTAACCGACATTCACGATGGCAGTCAACTTATGCATCCCGATACTAAATGTTTGCCGTAAATATTACTTCTGCGGCGAAAAATTCCTTTAAAGTTATGAGTTTTCAATTACACAAATACTATAATAAATGACGTGAATTAAAGATTACTTACTTCATTTATCAGAAACAGCAGTCGGTTCTGCTTCAAACGCCCGACGCGTATAGTAGCAGGCCTTCAGAAGAAGCCGTTGAATCCTTTGTTAGGTTCAAATATTTCGCGCAGCAGCCGCAGCTACTTTACTGCGAAGCATCGTTAGGTATTAATGCGCCTGCCAATAGTCCCAAAATAGTACCATCTGAGACCTCGGCAAGTTGGAGAATTAAGTAAGTAAGTAAGTAAGTAAATAAGTGTGTTCTTTATGGAACGCTGGCAAATGCACAGCGCTGTACATAGAAAGTTATCAAATACTGACAGGAAAGTTAGTTTAAAAGTTAACTAAGAACACACTAGCCTAACTGTTCTGCATCCTAGCCAGAAAACCGCGCTTGGTGAGAGAATCAAATCTAGAAAGAACACAGTTAGGCCTATGTGAGCGTGGGCGCAGTCGTGACTAGTGTATAGTACAGAGAGTAGGTAATAGAAGATACTTCTTCCATCACCTCGCTCTATTCTCATTCAAAATAATGCCTCCAATTAAAACTGTAGTATATAATTTTATGTTACATCCACGTAAACATGACAGAATTCTACCTGTTGCAGACAGTCTGGATGCACGTAGGGAGGCATGGATGGATGAATGACAGACTGACTGACGGACGAACGAACGGATGGACGGACATACGGATTGACTGACTGACTGACTGACTGACTGACTGACTGACTGACGGATTGACTGACTGACTGACTGACTGACTGACTGACTGACTGACTGACTGACTGACTGACTGACTGACTGACTGACTGACGGACTGACGGACTGACGGACTGACTGACTGACTGACTGACGGACTGACTGAGTGACTGACGGATTTACTGACTTACTTACTTACTGACTGACTTACATACTTACTGACTTACTTACTGACTTACTTACTTACTTACTGACTACTGACTACTGACTTACTGACTTACTTACTGATTGACTGACAGACTGACTTACTTACTTATTTACTTACTTACAGACTGACTGACTGACTTACTTACTGACTTACTTACTGACTTACTTACTGACTTAGACTTACTTCAGACTGACTTGACTTACTGACTGACTGACTGACCGACTGACTGACTGACTGATAGACGGACGGACGGACGGATTTGCTTACTTACTTACTGACTGACTGACTTACTTACTTACTTACCGACTTACTGACTGACTTACTGACTTACTGATTTACTTACTGACTTACTGACTGTCTGTCTGACTGACTGACTTACTTACTGACTTACTGACTTACTGACTTACTGACTAACTGACTTACTTACTGACTTACTGACTTACTTACTAACTTACTGACTTACTGATTGACTGATTGACTGACTGACTGACTTACTTACTGACTTACTTTACTTACTTACTGACTTACTTTCACTACTTACTGACTTACTGACTTACTGACTGACTGACTACTTACTGACTGACTTACTGACTTACTGACTTACTGACTTACTGACTTACTGACTTACTTACTGACTTACTGACTTACTTACTGACTTACTGACTTACTGACTTACCTACTGACTTACTGACTTACTGACTTACTGACTTACTGACTTACTTACTGACTTACTTTCTGACTTACTTACTGACTTACTTGCTGATTTACTGACTGACTGACTGACTTATTTACTTCCTTACTTCCTTACTGACTGACTGACATACTTACTTACTGACTTGCTTACTGACTTACTTACTGACTTACTGTCTGACTGATGGACTGACGGATAGATTCGGTCAGTCAGTCATTCAGTCAGTCAATCATTCATTCATTCATTCAGTCAGTCAGTCAGACAGACTGAATAAATGAATGAATGAATGAATGAATGACTGACGCACTGACTGACTGACTGACTGACTGACTGACTGACTAAATGACTGACTGACTGTCTGACTGACTGAATGTATGAATGAATCAAGGAAGGAAGGAAGGCAGGAAGGAAGGAAGGAAGGATTCAGGAAGGAAGGAAGGAAGGAAGGAAGGAAGGAAGGAAGGAAGGAAGGAAGGAAGGAAGGAATGAATGAACGAAGGACTGACTGACTGACTGACTGAATGACCTGTGGATGCACCTGTGCGTGGACATGTGGATGGACCTGTGGACGAACGGACGTATGGAAGGATTATTATTGACGGTTGTATGCATGGATCAAAAATAATATATACAGATATACGTAAATAGGGAGCTCATTTCAAATGGAGGACCAGCAACGCAAAAGACATGGATGGCAGTACATGGAGTGTGTTCTGGTTCCAATTAATACCTCTGCAGTGCATAGTGACCTCTGACCGGAGAACGGACGATATGTGGCCCAGGCCGAGGGCTCCGAGTATACAAGAGCTTACTAAGCTTAGCTGCCCAGGCCGAATCTGGCCGATGGTGTACTGCGTTCCGAGCAAAGTCCGTGCAGTGGGAGACGGGGAAAGGGAAGAACGAAGCGATAGAGGCAGGGAGAGATATAAAGACAGAGATAGAGATAATTATGCATACGTTGCCTCACCAATGACAAGCAAGATACGAGTCACGAGATTTTCGCGTGTAAACTGATTGGACTAACTCTATAGATCTGATCGCCATATTACAGATAATTTCTGTATATCCCATATACAGAAGGTATTCTGTAATATTTGACAGAAAAAGTCACGTAGGATTACCTATATTTCAAACCGTGTATACAAGACGTTACTTTAAGAGTCTCTCTCTGTCTGTGTATGTGTGTGTCTGTCTGCTTGTCTGTCTGTCTGCTTGTCTGTCTGTTTCTCCGTGCGTCTCTTAGTCGCCCTCACTCTCATTTAGCAATTTACACCTACGATAATATCTCTGCATGCTTACCTGTTGTATCGCGGTTGGGCAACAGCCAGGATTTGAACTGCCGCCCAGTATAATCAGATTATAAAATCTTGTCCTTCGTAAGCCGAACTCTAGATTAATTACAGCTTTATAATCTGTTAGAGTTGCGAAGAACGGGGCCCGCAATGCTCGCCCCATCAAATTCAAATTACTCCCCGATTCTTGCTTTATCTCGCCACTCCAATGGGGCCGGAGAAAACACCCGCACGCGGGGCGCAACCCTGCAACATATGTCCGCAGGCAAAAAGACATCTATCAAACCGCCGTCCGTGTATAGATTACGCCACCCCGCGAAGGGTAATTACCCTTGGTGTGGGGTAATTGAGGTGTGCGTTGTCGGGTTCGATGGGAGACGCAGGTGTTGGGTTTCGGGCGATGGCCTCCCGCTGTGACGGTCTAGGGACACGTGTTAGCGGCGGCGAGTAGGGAGCGGGGCTCGAAAGGCCCTGCGCTCGGCCAGGCGTGCAGCGCCGATCGACCGCGCGGCGTTAATGGCGCACCGAGCTCCACGTCGACAATTACGGCGAAATTTTTGACAAATTGCGGTAAAATATGAAGGAGATTTGGGAAAATCTATCGATTATAAATAATGACGACAGTCGATTCATTAGATCCGGTGAGATTCGCGCGTTTTCGGATATAAATTGACGATAGGGAAATAGACCCTCGAATAGATGTCCGAAGGGTGGGCATCTATTTGGCCATTAAACTTAACGGAGTTTATGGTTTAGTGATAATATCTTTGACGCATGTATACATTGTGTCCTGCAGAACATTATACATGGATTGTCTAGTATGCCCATAATTATAGACTATATGCACTTTGTCCGCAGATTTAAGGATTCATAGGTTTAAGCTTTTATTAGCGGATATTATGTCAAGATATTTTGTCACTGACCAAAATCGTATAAGTTCTGCCATTTGTTAATATTTGGAGTATGTTTACTTTAGGCTATGCACACGAACTAACATCTTAAACACACAATCATACATGTACATACATGTCTGTACCTTATCATATATTTGTGTGTACGTATATTCATATATATTTTCAACACAGATAAATATAGGCCTATAAAAAATACAGAAGATATGTATGCTTATGTATACACGTCTGTATGTGGGCGGTCTCGGCTGGTCACAGATTTTTCTCGCGCTCTGTGTATACAATTGAGGAGGAGGAGGAGGAGGAGGAGGAGGAGGAGGAGGAGGAGGAGGAGGAGGAGGAGGAAGAGGAGGAGGAGGAGGACGAGGAGGAGGCCCTCTGTGGACGAACGGCGAAAATCATTTGTGCATTGTTGAATTATTGTTGATATATTACAGAACACACAGACAGAGGTTGTTGGATGGACGGTCGGTGGCCGGGGCTTCGATCCCCGTGGGCCCCCTAAAGACGACGCAATCGCCGACGGACGGAGGCCACATGCGATCCGATTGTATTGCGTCGATGTATACACGCGGATAGATAGATGGATGGATGGATCTATGGATGTGGATTGAACGCGTGTGGATTGGTCGGCGGAGGGAGGTGGAAAAGGGGTGAAGGGAGAGAGGGAGGGATGGAGGGAGAGAAGGTAGGATGGAAGGACCTGAAAGGAGGGAATAGCGTATGAAGGGACATAGAACGATAGAGAGGTGGGGAGAAATTGGAGGAGGGAGGAGAAAGAAGGGATGGGGAGAGGGTGGGGAGGGCTGGGAAAGAAAGAGAGGGACGGAAGGAGGTGGAAAGGGTGGAGGGAGTAGAGAGAGTGAGAGAAGGCAGGAGAGAGGAAGGAAGGAAGGACCTGAAAGGAGGGAATAGTATATGAAGGACATAGAAACGATAGAGAGCTGGGGGAAATTGAAGGAGGGAGGGAGAAAGGAGGAGTGGGGAGAGGGTATATGGAGGGCTGGGGAATAAAGAGAGGGAGGGAAGAATGCGGCTTGTATACAAGAGAAGGAGGAGACGGTTGTATATTAATATCAATTTCGACGGAACGATTTGGCCGAGCAGAAGATTGGAGTTTGAAGAACGCGCGTCTTGGGACCAACAGCACAAGACAATGGATGCGGAACTATTGCGGATGCGATCGCTGGAGGAGCCGTGGGAAGAAGACGATACAACGCTAGGCTGCTGCTGCTGCTGCTGGCTAGGCTGTGATAGGTCAACTGCTGAGATGTTTGCTTATAGGCTGCATGCAAGAAATTGTGTGGAAAGCGTTTGAGTGGATGGATGGATGGATGGATGGATGGATGGATGGATGGATGGATGGATGGATGGATGGGTGGGTGGGTGGGTGGATGGGTGGATGGATGGATGGATGGATGGATGGATGGATGGATGGATGGATGGATGGATGGATGGATGGATGGATGGATGGATGGATGGATGGATGGATGGATGGATGGATGGATGGATGAATGCATGGATGGATGGATGAATTGATGGATGGATGGATGGATGGATGGATGGGTGGGTGGATGGATGGATGGATGGATGGATGGGTGGGTGGATGGATGGATGGATGGATGGGTGGGTGGGTGGGTGGGTGGGTGGGTGGGTGGGTGGGTGGATGGGTGGGTGGATGGATGGATGGATGGATGGATGGATGGATGGATGGATGGATGGATGGATGGATGGATGGATGGATGGATGGATGGATGGATGGATGGATGGATGGATGGATGGATGGATGGATGGATGGATGGATGGATGGATGGATGGATGGATATATGGAATATATGGATCACTGCATTGATGGATGCATGAATAAATGCATTCGTGGATGGAATTTGATGAAGAGAATAAAAACGAAAGAAATAACGAACGAAAGGAAGAAGAAAGGAACGAAAGAAACAAGGAGAGGAGGAAGGGGAAGAAGCCAGTTAGTAATTAAAGTAAATGTATGCAAACCGTGGGAATTAGGAATTAATTAATGAATTAATTAAAGGAAGGTAGGCTTAATTTAAGTGAGAACTGAAAGAAAAACACACAAAGGGCGTACAATCAAAATAGAGAGGTAATGGAAGTAAGTAAGGAAAGAATGAAAAAAGAAAGAAAGGAAACAAAAGAAAGAAGGAAAACGAAAGAAAGAAGAATTAAACGAACGAAAGGAAAGGAAGAAGGAATAAAAGAAAGAAAAGAAAAAAGATTGGAACAAGAAGAGGAACAAGTAAGAAAAGAAAGACAGAGTGAAAAAGAAAGAAAGGGTTGAAGCAAGGAAGAAATACAACGCAACACAGCTGCATTTGATACTGTCCTCCCTCCAGAGTTCAGAAGTGCACACACAACCATACGACAGAACAGCGATGGTGCCTATACCCTCTGCCAATGAATAAGACTCGAACCCGTACCCTCCGCTTTACGGCTCTAGGACATTTCCCCCCGGACAATTCCCCCGGACCTTTCCCCCAAAGTTGGACTGATGAAAATAATTCTCTACTTTAATAGAAGTTGGATTGATGAAAGAAATAATTTTTCTTAAATAGAAGCTGGATTGATTAAACAAATTCTATGCTTAAATAGAAGTTTGATTGATGAATAAATTCTTAGCCGAAATAAAAGCTGAATTTATGAAAGAAATTCGTCTTTTAAATAGAAATTGGATTGATGAATAATAATCTTTGCTTAAATAGGAGTTGGAATGATGAAAGAAGGCCTTTGCTAGAAGTTGGATTAATAACAGTTATCTACAATGGTAGAGTTACCTACTTACTGCTCGGGGGAGGGGGAATTGTCAGGGGGAATTGTCTTTGTCAGTGTAGGGGTCTAGGGGTCTGCGGGCATACCCGTACCCGCGGGTTTACCAAAAGGCCCGACCCGTACCCGCGGGTCGGGTACGGGTCGGGTAGACATTTTACGGGTCGGGTCGGGTACGGGTAGGAGCATTACGGGTACGGGTATACCCGGTTTTACCCGTAACGAACTGAAGTTTTCGGGTTACATGTAATAATGAGTTTTTCACCTTCAGAGACTTACTATAGCTGGCGGTATCCTGTCTAAGTACCATATCCGTGCGCCTTAGTGAGCTTGGCATTCATTTATAGATGCTCAATTTAAAGTTACGAAATAGCTTGCTTCCATTAGCACAATCCGATCGTAACTTTTTTACATAATATATCTCATCTGAGTTTCAGTCCTGACAGCCTGTGTCGGAGGTCGCTGACGCCGAGCTTGGCAGTCCAGCAGTCGTGTTTTCTTTAAAACACGTTACGGTAGTTGAGGCTAGGCATAGTTGAAACACCAAGTCTGTTGTTGTTGTTGTTGTTGTTGTTGTTGCTGCTGCTGCTGTGATCACCACTGTGATCGTCAGACTATTATTATTACTACCACATGCTTTGTAAGACCATTGGACCGGTAGGGACTGCGATCATAGAATTGAGTCCTATTAATTACGTGGCGGGTACGGTACGGGTACGGGTATACCCGCGGATCCGGGTCGGGTTGGGTAGTAATTTCGAGTACGGGTCGGGTACGGGTACGGGTAACGGTCCTGTGTTACGGGTAACGGTCCTGTGTTACGGGTACGGGTCGGGTAGCAAAAATGCTCTACCCGCAGACCTCTAATTGTCAGGATACCCCGCTTTACAGTATACGCGCGTTCTCTCCATTCGATAACCAAAAGGCTGCCTGTTACGAGAATAGGCCTACATGCATGGTCTGAGACAGACAGATGCGTGAATTGAAGCAACAAGTGGAACCATAGGGAGTCCAGAACGGCAGAGGTGGATAGATGGAGCGATGGAGGGAGGAGGGTGGGTGAAAGGAGGCGGTATAGTTGACACATTAATCCGCCAGGCGGTCGCTGCAGGTCACGGAGGTCATACGAAGGAAATGGACCCGTACTCGAGCCTACCCTGAGTACCATATGGCACCTAACTCCAGTCGTGCCCGGCAGCATAAGATGGACTCCTATCTTCCTATTGCACTGTCTACGTTTGATCGTGATACTCTTCATCTTATCTAATCCCGTGCGTGACCAACCATCAACGAAGACTATTTGTAGAAGACATTTGTGTGCTGTCATCTATATACATGTACATGTATAGTGTGGTTATGGTAATGGTAATTGCAAATTTATATTGAGCCACTTCAAGAGAGGCTCATCAGAAACGCTCCCGACCTAACACAATGAAACCATGAGGGTCTTCAAGCGTTTGCGGAAAAGAGGTAAAGAAAGGCTGTGGAGTTCATGTCGTAGGTTCTTATAGGCAATTTGTGAAAGGAGGTCATGTATTATAATTAGGGATGTTAAACGAAATTCGGAAATCCGAATTTCGGTTTTGAAAACGAAATTCGGTTTTTATTATTGACAAAACGAAATTCGAATTTTTTTAAAAATCATTTTCGTAGTGAAAATTTCAAGAAATGCCAGAAAGAATTAATTCATGCATTTCTTTAGTGTTTACGATTGTTTTCATCGAATATAGCCGGCAGATAAGAAGGTGTTTATTTAACGTACGTTACGGTACCAAATATATAAAATATCTTGCGTTATATAATAATATATTAAATTTTCGATGAAGGCCAATAAAAAACGAAATTCGGTTTAAAATCGGATTTCTAAAACCGAAATTCGGATTGCCAAAAAAACCGATTTTAACAACCCTAATTATAATACAGTATCTGTAGTATCTATGTATAATATATATGGCTATCCACATATCGCTCTTTTATTGGGCGCTTGACCTTTGACCTGCATGAGTAATTACTGTACATTTCCAAAACGCCCTACAGATAACTCTAGAACAGTCATTACGACTTTCAAATGTGAACGGTGGTTTGACTCTGAATTCCTCCGACATTATAAAATTTTCTACGAGGTTCTATGTTCCTTCACCGCAAGTAGGGATGAGCCGATTGCATTTTTTGCCGATTTCCGATTCCGATTAGTTTGGCCTACTTTTTTCGCCGATTCCGATTCCAATCCGATTAATCGGAAATATGCACTTTTATTTGGTTCTAGGCACTGTTTGTTACTAAACAAGCCTTACTGTCCGCCATTTTGATGATGCGTCGACTCACAATTTTATTATTTTACACGAACGTTCAATATTTCAAATTAAATATTACCGTTGGAGGTCGCCAAAACATGTTACTATTTTTGTATTAATGAAAAAAGGAATTGTTTTTGTTCAGAAATACTACTTTTTGTTATTCGGGTTTTAAGGCCTATAGGATCACCGATTCCGATTAATACCGATTAGTGCAAAATTCGGCCGAACCGATTATCGAACGGATAAACCGCTGGACCCACTGCGTGCATGGAAACAGTTTTCCCGACCATGTGAAGAAAGCGCCATCTAGGAGACATTCAAATCACAACTCATATCTTCTTATAGTCATTTATTGTTTTTAATTTTAATTCATCTTTAGCGCCGTTTTCTTCGGCCTCGGCAGATCTACGGCGCTATATAAATAGTCTTCTTCTTCTTATTTTCTTTTTTTGCCCCGAGGTATCTCAGATCACTCAGGAATCAAAAAAATTATCCGGAGTATACATAGTTACATACACGAATTATTATTATTATTTTAGAAATCATTAGCAGACTTTTATGCATACTTGTAAATATTATGCATTTTAAAAGATTTATTTCGTATGTGTGTTTGTGCGTGCGCTCGCGTGTGTGTGTGTGTGTCTGTGTGTGTGTGTGTCTGTGTGTGTGTGTGTGTGTGTGTGTGTGCTGTGCGTGTGTGCGTGCGTGCGTGTGTGCGTGTGTGTGCGTGTGTGCGTGTGCGTGTGTGTGTGAGTGTGTGTGTGTGTGTGTGTGTGTGTGTGTGTTTGTGCGTGCATGCGTATGGATCTTATGTGGAGACAAAATTCGCTTGAACTGACTATCACATTACAATATTTAATATTGTAATTTGATAGTCAGTTCAAGCGGTTCTTTGCACATTATCATCTTCGAGTGGATACATCTCGCGTGGCTGAGCACAAACTGATACATCTTAACGACAGAGCGATAGACATCTCCGTCGCTCGGCCAATATGAAGGTGTCTACATGCAGTGCACTCCGATCGCAGATGGTATCTGATGTCGGGGACACGAGGAGCGCCTGGCATGACGCCTTCCTCGGCTGCTGATGCGCTCGATACCCGCGTCAGATGCGGCGGCGGCTGTTGCTGCTGCGTTTGATGCTACGGCAGGTCAGATGGGTTCGTTGCTCATGAGTTTTATACCGCAGGAAGATTACGGTGGATTGCATGCAGGTGCGGCCAAATATAGACATTGCATTATATGTCATTTGTATACATTCTGTAAGGATGGGACGCCGTGGTGTAGCGGTATGTTCCGTTGGCTTGTAAGCGGAGGGTCGCAGGTTTGAATCTACCTCAAGCCACTGTGAAGTGAACCTGGACCAGTTGCTCACCCACAATTGTCAGCTATAATGAGTACACTGACTGTACACTGTCGGTGAGAAGATTAGATAGAGAGGGAGAGGCCAGTCCATACTCACCCTCATATGCTGAGGGTAAGAAAATAAAGTCGCTATCCGTGTACAGAGGCGCTAAAAATACAAAAATTACACTTCATACCCATGGCTGCTTTACGGCTCTAGCTTAAGGGACTGCTCTTCTTGTCTTCTAAGAACTGATATAGCGCCACTGTCATAATGCTCATTATATCAGTTGATGGTCGCTATACTGATATAAAAGAGAATGCGAAAAGGCACGGAAACAGATGAAATTAGTCCTGAAAAATATGAATTTTTAGTCGAGTTATGGTGGTCTGATGATGTCCTTTATTGTGCCTCGGTATAATTACATCGCAGAAGACATCGAATAAAATATATAGCGCTTCGATAACACGGATATCTCGCCGATGCAATAGCACATATATATAGGGCGTGGTTTAAATAGCAAATGGGCGGTTCTTAAATGGCCAGTGGGCGGGGCTTAATTGGCAGGTGGGCGGGCCTTCAGGTGACAAATGACAATCCCATTCACAGAGCGAGTTTTTCTTAGTTGCATGATTGAATGAATCTTTACGGCTGATAGGATTTCTTTGGAACCAGCAAAGCAGATCAATTGTCTGTTTGTCTTCGTGGGTGCGTGAGTCTGTCTGCCAGAATGTCTGTCTCTCTGTCTGCGTGTGACTGCGTGTGTGTGTGCTTGTAAGTCTGTCTGTTTGCCTACCTTTATGTGTCTGGTTCGTCTGTTAGTCTGGCTGTCCGTCTGTCCTACCAGACATATCTCTGTCAGCCCATCTGTCCGTTTTTATGTCTGCGTGTTGGCTATTTCTCTGTGTCCATCTGTCTGCCTGCCTGTTTGCCTGCCTGTTTGCCTGCCTGTCTGTCTATCTGTCTGCCTGCCTGCCTGTACGTCTGCCTGTCTGTCCGTGCACGTGTGTCTGTCTGTATGTTTTTTTTTATCTATCTGCTTGTTTGTCTACATGCCTGCTTGTCTGTCCATCTGCATGTCTGTCCGTCTGTCCATCTGTATATGTCTGTCCGTCTGTCTGCCTGTCTGTCTGTCTGTCTCTCACTGTCTCTCTCTCACTTCTGTCTGCATGTCTAGTTATTCCAATGTCTGTCTGTCTCACTGTCTGTTTGTCCCCACTGTCTGTCTGCCTTTCTGTCTGTCTCATTGTCTGCCTGTCTGCCAGCTGGCCTGTCTGCCTGTAGAGTTGATCGTGACCAGGGATCTGATCGAAGTATACGACGTCCGACGTGAGATGCAGAGTGACATCGCCAATGCCTTCCGCTTTGTCCAGCGCATCAGACGACGAGGAAGACGAGGTGGAACTGAAGGGTGTGAAGAATGGAAGAATGGAAAGAAGGAAGGAAGGAACGAGGAAGTGGAGGAGAAGGACGTGTTAGATTTGGTCGCAGATTTACTAGTCAACTGAAGCGTTAAACGAACGAAATGCGAAGATTTCCACCGTCTCTCTCTCTATATACAAAGAGACTCCGCTGCAGTGATAAATTAGTCCGTGTCTTTGGAAGCTTCTGTCCGTCTACTTATCCGTCTAACTGTCTGTCTGCTTATATCTGTGACTGTTTATTGTGTGTGGAGTAGTATTCATATGTACGGATGTATATGCGCAAATGTAATTATGTATATATAATTACATCTTGTCGGTGTCAGCGGTTCGTTTGAATTATTAATGAAATTGTTTTTCGATTCTTTGTTGTAAGTTTCCAGAGTATTGGGCAGCTTGTTTCTTCCAAAGAAAAATCTGTGTTTATCTTTCATATTTCAGATGTATTGACAATACGCCTCTTGAAGAAAAGTCGTGGCGCTAAATAAAGGCTAGTTTAGTGTGTCTGTGCATGTCTCTCTCTATAGCTGCGTGTCCGTCTGTTTGTGTGTGTCTTTTAGTATGACTTTCTGTCTGTTACATGTCTGTTTGTTACATATGTCTGTTTGTTACATGTCTGTTTGTTACATGTCTGTTTGTTACATGTCTGTTTGTTACATGTCTATTTGTTACATGTCTGTCTGTTACATAGGTCTGTCTGTTACATATGTCTGTTTGTTACATATGTCTGTCTGTTACATATGTCTGTCTGTTACATACTTCTGTTACATATGTCTGTTTGTTACATATGTATGTTTGTTACATATGTCTGTCTGTTACAGATATGTGCTTGTATGTTTGAATCGTCATTGCTATCGTCATACATTTACAGTGCTGTCTACAGGAAGCATAGAGCGAGGATATCCCTAGAATTTATTTCGCATGCATGTGATCAAAAGTTCACACTGTAGATCTACATCAGAGTCTCTCAGAATTCCTTCAGAGGCATTGCATGGCATACTCTAGCGCTTAGGACTATACCCATGCAGAGCTCGGGGTTGAAATCCGCATGGCACCATGCACAGTATTTCAACCTTGAAACCCAGGCCCAACAGCCATGTTGTTTCAATAATAATAATACAGTACTGATAATGATGATGATGATGATGATGATGATGATGATGATGATGATGATGATGATGATGATAATAATAATAATAATAATAATAATAATAATAATAATACGATTTGTATAGCGCCGTATAATACAGTAGGTCTACAGACGATGCGGTTTTTATAAAGTCTGCTGACAATTGTAACAGGCCTGTGTATGTAACACACTTTATATACTAACGCAGCATTGCATTTTATAACTATCCACATATATGACTATCCACT
Source organism: Aporrectodea caliginosa (assembly GCA_020284085.1). Taxonomy (NCBI): domain Eukaryota; kingdom Metazoa; phylum Annelida; class Clitellata; order Crassiclitellata; family Lumbricidae; genus Aporrectodea; species Aporrectodea caliginosa. The sequence goes on along the minus strand of JACEVL010000494.1, from coordinate 800,627 downwards.
ATCCACTATCCAATGACTATCCAAATAGATATACTGTCTATTTCTCTCAAAGTATATATTCGGCTATATGGGCACAGAGACAGAGTATATTGCATATCAAAGTTACTTTATGTGTTTACAGTTGCATTTTATGGTTAGTGTTGTGCTTCGCGAGGGACATATATTCCGATGTGTTTTTCTCTCTGTTTGTCTGTCTGTCTGTCTGTCTGTGTCTGTCTGTCTCTCTTTCTCTCTGTCTCTCTCCTTCTCTCCGTGTATCTCCGTCTGTGTCTCTGTCTCTGTCTCTGTCTCTGCATGTGTTTAGATGTGCATGTGCGTGTGTGTTTGCGCGCGCTCATGTCTCTGACGTATATCAGCGGGCGTCTTAATTTGAACGGAATTCATATTCTATCGACGACCAATCGTAAATAAATAGCTTCCTCGTCGGGTGTTGCGAGTTTTCCCGACGGCGGCAGACCGTTATTATCAACAGTCGTCGGATCGCATCCGCCTTTCGGCTCCTAAATCGCCCAATAAATCTACGAACCGTTCCTTGCACCGCTGCAATTTCAAATGAAATAACACTCGCCTCGTCCCCCCTTGCGGATCCGCCCCGCACCCCTTGCTCCAGACGGACCGCGGCGTGCCGGACGCTTCCCCAAAGATCGCTGGGCGGACCGGCTCGCCCATAAAGAGACGGACGGCGGGAATAAGGGGGCCGGGCGAAAGGACAGCATGATATAATGTCCATATGGGTGCGATCCGGGGAGCAGTCAATTAGCTGTGACCGTATCCACTAAGGTCGGGGATTGTGGCGAGGCGAGGCTACGGCAGGGCAGCGTAATTGGCGCGTTTGATTTCGAGTGTCCGTGTGTAGCGGGCGCCCAGAAATGGGCCGCCTGCACACCCAATAAACCAGTCCTTCGGGCGTGGACCAACTATGAGTTACGTTGGCGTCGAGCTTTAGCGGTGTTGAATATTATTATTTTTACGAAGAAAGACATTATTAGTCATTCGCAACGTGTTCACGGCGATAAGGCGTTGTCAGGCGGCTATATTAGCCGGCCATTATGCTCTGAAAGATGGCGGTCGCATACCGGATGGCCGAATGTTATAGCGCTCTACTTAAATTTTACGGCGCGCCATGGCATGTGTATTCGCTGTGGGGTTGGACGTCAGATATTGCTCGGTTATTTACAAACAGCGTTGTTGGCAACGAATGCAGCTTTGGCGCGAAGAAATAAACACGGCATTTAAGATTTCGTCCGATCAGTGTGTGTGTGATTCGGTTCGTGAATTATGCATGCATGTAGTTTCTAGTTGTCACGTTCTGTGTCCACGCGAGTCACTGAGTCAGAGACGTCTGCTGTGATGTCGGCCTAAAGGAAAACGAAGGTGTGGAACAGTCGCCGAGATTTATATTTAACAAAAGGAAAGCACCATTTTACGTGTAGACTATTTTAGGCTATTGAACTCTGTTGAACTCCGTCTGGTATCGCGTGATAGATATTCTTCGATTATGCAGGCATAGTACTGTATATGAGATCTCGAGTGAGTGTGAGATCTACTGTGTGACCTATGACCTGATAGGCGATGTTTTTTGCATGTAAAAGCATATACACATTTTTTCGGAAACTTATTTGCTGGGTGTTTGAACTCGTAAAACCACCCCCTAAATACGCCCATATGTTCATCAAGTAGACCTATAAACTTAAGCATAACTTCAGATTCTTTTGAGTCCCTGATCCACTTTAGCCTTCTAATAGATGTTCGTTGTATACTGGCTTTCCAAAAACTGGAGTGTTTTAATTTACAGATCAAAATGCCGTATTATACATGGAGAGTTGGAGACGATTAAGAGCTGCAGGCTCTATAAATCAACTATACTCATCCAATATGGCGAATACGGCGGAAGTCACATATAGTTCACTGAAGACAGTTCACTTCTTCACTCTCGCCGCCTGTTGCCTAAATTGTGTTTAATGTGTCACACATAAGTCTATAGCTGGAGAGAGGAATGCCTGGCTCTGCAGGGTTCGCCGTTGGAAGGGAGGCATCTCTTTGGGTGTTCAAGCGTTGACGCATGTGAAATAAAGATTCCGCACTGAATAATGGGAGACGGCAATTTAACCCAGGTCTGTCTGTACAGACGTACTAACGCCCAGGTCCGTCGGGAGAGATATCCCGCCCCTACAAAAGCTCCCGCCACTTATTCAATTTCACCATCTGCAACATGTATGTGCCAACGGAAACGACCACGGAACCGCGGTTACCGCGTGTTTGCAGACGGCGTTAACTCCGCCATTGCCGCGAGCGTCCCAGGGGAAAAGCGACAGACGCACCGTATGCGGTAAGAAGTACCCGTTGCGTATTTATGTAGCTCCTTTCAGCCTTTCTATATGCGACAGCAGCTGGGTAAATGAAATACGTACTGGTAAAGTAACTGTTATAATCTACACTGGCTTCCCCTCCGGCAGCGTATCCTGTATCGGCTTTGTTTTCTCGTCTTGGGTACAACTCCTCGCTACTTATGCTCCATCTTTACTCTCTCTTCTTCTTTTAAGGGTCGCTCAGCCCTCCGTTCCTCTTCTCGGGGTGACTTTTTGGTTCCATTTGCCCGCATTGCTACTATGCAGCGCCGAGCATTCTCTGTCGTTGGTCCAACAGCGTGGAATAACTTGCCATCTTTCCTTCGCATAGGCCTATATATGTCCTCGTATTCACTCGTCTTCCTTCTACGCGGACTACGCCCTATTGAAGACTTTTACATCGTCAGAAAATGCTACTCCGGGGTGAGCAGTTTATTCAGTGGTATTTAGATCACATCCGCAGAGCTGTTGGGTAAGTTGTAAGTAAAATGAGTATACAGTATAGCAGTTGCTGTGCCATGTCCTATAAGTCAGAGAGGTCAAAGTCACGGCTGGTGCTGGAACGTATGGGATTATTTGGGTCAAAAATCTTTGGTGGTTAAGAATAAATCTTTAGTGAATATGAGAATATATTTAAAATTCGTTGTTATGAGGATAACTTGTAGCCAATGGCAATTTGTGCGATTAGGCTACGACTACGTGCAGACGCTGAGGTTATTTTTGCGAAGAAACCTCTAAACAGAATTATTTTTTAGTTCAATGGAAATATATAGGCCTATATAAAAAAATAAATGCGCAAGACAACGCGGTGGCAGAGGCCTATACTATGATAGCAACAGCTTTGATCTTAAACGTAGGCTACACGAGGGATAGGCCTACAGAGCCGTGCATTCAACCATCAACAGTTATAGTCATTGAGGATATCGCGTGTACAGCATTCGAAACCTTTATTCTGCTATCGTAATCCCACGGTTTCAAAGTAGCACGCTATAGAACCTGAATCTGTCATCAGGCAGTCACGAAGGGGATCTTCTGGCTTGGTTCTACGTGCTTGCGGAAGCCTGCATGCCATTTGGGACGTTTCCTGCCGTTCAAGCTCCAATCACTTGTGGATGAAGTTTTCGTTAAATTTAGAATGGTTCGTCGCAAAAAGGTCCTAGAGGGCGCCATTAGAATGTCCGGGGTGCATACAGAGGTCGATATAAATAGAAAACTCTGTCCTGTTGTTGACGAAGTCGTGTGAGCGCTTTAGCCATATATGATCCGATGACATTGGTGAACACACTTCTGGAGAGTTTCTGCGGAGAAGAAAGATTATATGTTGCCGTTCCCTTTTTAGCTCTACATACGGTGGACGGGTCACTTTCCAATCAATCAATCAATCAATCAATCAATCAATCAATCAATCAGTCAGTCAGTCAGTCAGTCAATCAATCAATCAATCAGTCAATCAATCAATCAATCAATCAATCAATCAATCAATCAATCAATCAATCAATCAATCAATCAATCAATCAATCAATCAATCAATCAATCAATCAGACAATCAATCAATCAATCAATCAATCAATATTTGTTTAATTTAATAAATCCAGTTGTCAAAAAAGCATGACGTCTAAAACCCGTTCCGCTCCATCTGTTCCAACTTCGGTTCCCTTCTTATAACATTCGGTGCGATTTGGTCGTTCAACTCCCAGGACGCCCGTTGCTATACGGTTTCGCGCGAAAGCCGCTAAATCAAGGCGCTGCGCCTTTTACAAGCGATATGCGCCGAAGTAATGGCGGCCAAAGCCAGCGTCGAATCGGACAGAATTCATCAAATATTTACCGATGTTGACGAACGGTTTGCCTGTGAATTACTGATTATTTTCGCTATTGATTTTCCGCGTCTAAGATTCGCGTGGTAGAGGAGGAGTGGAGAAACATCGGTCACGGCTGATCGCCAATGCAGGAACGCCATGGCTCGTTCATCTTTGTTTGTAGACACGGGCGCGCCGTGCGGCACATTCCTAAAAGTACTATCTGGTGTGATCAGACACCGGCGTGGCTAGACTCATGCACATCGGCACAAATTCTTTGGTAAGAAGTAAGAAGTAAGGTCAATGGACAAAGTGATGAAGTCATCATGCGTCGTGCTTTTAGCAGAGAATCTGGCTGTAGGCCTATAGTCTTGAAAGAGTCTCTTCAGCTTCTCGTAACATTAAAAATTAACCACTTCATTCCAATGTGCGTCTTTCATCTCACGTCTTCTTCGTATGCCTCCCATTCGTCATCAGACAATTTTATCCAGCCTCCCTCCCTCCCATCTCTTTATCTCCTTCTCCTCCTCCTCACCCGCTTCCTCCTCGTCCTCCTCCTCTACCTTCTCCATATATTCCTATTCTTCCCTTTCTCATCCACTTTCAACAATGGACGCCTGATTAAAGAATGAAGAATAGCCAAGCTAAATCATTATGAAAAACAAACAAGGTGTTTTATAAACAGGCATGTTTATTCTAGTCAATTTAAAACCAATGTGAATTCTTTCTTTAACCGATTTGTAACAACCTCTAGTGGTGAATATAATTAGCAGAAAAGTGCATATGCGGAATATTCCACATTATTATCACTGATCGCTACTTTCATATATAGGCTACTGTTACATGGAAGCCGAATTATAGGCCTACTAGCCGAAGGAATTATAGGCCTAGTATAGTAGGCCTAATCGCAGGAAGCTAACACATTAGCATACACACACGCCGTCTCTATATAAAGAGACTGAATTTCTGATTAAGTTTATGCGCGATCAACAAGATCGTTCGTAAATAGTACCTTTAAAAATAACACCGTCGTACAGTTAGACTATAATATCACTCGTATCATCATTCCAATAATAATAATAATAATATTCTTTATTGAAACAATCCGGTTGACAAAGCGCAACCGGTTAGGCCTACAGTGTACAGTTATGCAATTGAAACAATTCACAAGAACACAAATGACAGACGACATAAATCTTAACTACTAACAGAACAAACAGCCTGCAATACAATGGATATGGTCTATATGCGGCTAGACTGAAACCTGGCGATTGCATGCGAGGCACAACATGTTTTGATATGCCCTGCTCTAATCGCCTAAATGCCTATCTCATTATACCACAGCTTAACATCTGTTATTATTATCATTAAGTTTACAAAAGGGGTACTGACTCTGCAGGCTCTGACAATGCCGATCTTCTAAGAGTGTTGTATACTCTGGTATAGTCTATGCTACATGGCTATAGACAAATATACTGTGCATTAATTATCGGGCCAAGTTGAAAGAGTATCGGGATAAGTCGAATAATCAACTCCCCCCATTCAATTTGTCCTATAGGAAGAATAAACTCCACAAGTCATTTTGTCCCAGGAAGAATCAACTCCCCCATTCAATTTGTCCCAGGAAAAATCAACTCCACAAGTAATTTGTCCTAGGAAGAATCAACTCCACAAGTCATTTGATCCGATCTCAAACGAAAACACTCCCGTAGTGTTTATTCGCGAGGTGGAGTGCTTTTGTCGCGAGGTGGAGTGCTTTTTTCGAGACGCAACCACGGTCCAGAAGTTGGGGGACCTACTAGAATGTTTGAGTGGGGAGATTGCGAGCGCCGAAGGCGCGAAGCTGCGATTGCCGAAGGCAAGAAGCCTCTAACGACTAGGGGTATGGGGGAGCGTCGTAAGCTCCCCATCGGGGTCTGGGGCGGAGCCCGACGCAATTTTGAGCATTTGATGCCAAATGGAGTACATTTTGGGCTTTAATTTACCTCAAATTTTTCACCGATGATTTCGATATAAAAGTACCTAAACTATCTAGATCTGTGAAAACATATGACTTTATTATATGAATAAACTAGAATTGACAAGTTTTTAAGAGTAGAATACAAGCTCTAGAGTCTAGAACAGTGTTTGTCAAAGCTATAGGAAAATCGGCAGGGAGGAAGCCTGAACGGGTCAATTTTCTTAGAATACCGTTAAGGCGTTTATGTTCCCCTACAGTGGCAAATCCCCACCAAACAGGGGAGGCATAAAGTAGCCGTGCGAGGGTAGTAGCTCTAACAACGTCAAAGAGACGTTGACCATGGTGACCGTATAGACGACCAAAACACGTAGCGCGAACATCGATTGTCGGGCTTTGCAGCATATTTTGTCAATGTGTGCCCCAAAGTCAATCCGATCAGACACCCAGAATAACCATCTCCTGGACCCACTCGATGCCAGGGATGAGAGGAGGGAGGGCAATAGGTTTGGACCTCGGTCGTCTGACAACCATTTCTCTGGTCTTAGCATGGTTTAATTTAAGATTGCAAATGGATGCCCACTTATAGATATGGTCAAGTTCAAAAAGAATGTTGTCAATACAGGAAGCAGGGACCAGCAAGTAGATATATATATCGTCGGCATATTGAGGGAGACGGTTTCCACTGTATTTAGGTTTAGGGCTAGAAATGGCTATGACAAAATTAGTAGGTCCAAAGCCAGAGCTTGTATACTATACTGACATTAATGGTATACAGAGGGGAGAGATTTCGGAAGGTAAGAAGCTCATATATCGACTAGGGGTACAGCCCATACGGGAGAGCGTCGTAAGCTTCCCCATCGGGGTCTGGGGCTCCGCCCCAGAAGCCGACGCAATTTTGAGCATCTGAAACCAAATGGAGTGCATTTTGGGCTCTTGTTTGCCTTACAATTTTCAAAAGTTGGGGGGGGTCTCAACCTGTTCGAAAGTTGGGGGCACGCGTCCCACGAGTCCCATAGGGTGGTTGCGCCTATGTGTCCTAGTATCAATTAACTCTGCAGTCATTATATACTAGGATAAAACACTACCGGAGTCATTTTGTCCGGGGAGAGCATTGAGCCTTCTACACCGGTGTATGCATGGTCAATGTACTCAAGTAATAGCTCAGTTCGCGTGGCGTAACTATAGAGTAGAAATTTTTGAAACATCTTTGTGTCCTGGCTGCATGGATTTGATCCGCCACCTTTGGGTTGATAGCCATGGACACTGGACTGCCATTCCCGTGAGATATAGGCCTACAATACAATAGAATGCAATACAACTGAAATATGATAATGACCCTTACAAATCCCAGAGGTGCACTCTGCGTTACCCGCACGATGTTAAAAGTCATGAAGCACAGCGCATTTGTCAGTTAGCAAACATTGCTAAGGTAACTATAGAAGAGTCCCTTGGGTCAGCGATAAGAAATGATAGACCTTTTAAAACAAGAAAGCCTTTGTTTATAGAATTTCAAGTAATTCATAGCCATATAGACCATGAACATCAATCTTCCTGCACGATAAAAATCAATACGACGCTAATCTTATTGAACTTAAAATTCCGAGGATCTGCATGTGTTTTCTTGTCGCTTGTATGCATGCATTGGAGCAATATCTCACAAGAACCTATAAAGATCTCATATATAGGCTGTCTTATACACTTTGACCGTATACCTTCTCCCATCGATTGCTCGCTTGGTCTTTCTATAGAAGGGCGCCGAATAATCGTTTGATCCAAGGGGTATATAGGCCTAGGCCCAGGGGTGGACTGGGGAGTTCAAGCGGCCCGGGAAAAAAACAAAAAGCGGCCCTAACTTCATGACTTTTATTTTCTTTGTGCATTTTTTCATGCATACCCGAGGGCCAGTGACCTCCAAAGTCATGGGTCACTTTACAAATTACATTATGCAATAACAAAAAACGATAAATCGCATATATAATTTATAATTATATATAAAATATTAAGAATGCGTCAACTCAAGTTATAAATCAATTTATTCGGACTCACTGTGATGGTATTATTGCTGTTTATAGTATTAGCAACTTCTTTAAGCCGGGTGCCATTTCGGCTACATGATCTATAATTGTGTCATTATTCAGTTCACTTAAAACATCGGTTTCTGTTGACATAAGCATAAAAGCTTCAAGGTGTGTAGATGACAATGAGCTTCGCAAGCGATTCTTAATGTATTTCAATTTAGAGAAAGATCTCTCACAAGCTACTTGGGTAGACGACAGAGTCAATAAAAGTTTATATGCACTAAAGAGATGCTTGTATGCTTGCCCATAGAAACTGTATTTATGTAGTACAGAAAAGCAGCAAACAGGACATTTTTTGCAAAATTTGTCGGGTTGTTTACTTGCAGAAGGTGTTTGTTGAGAGCTGGTGTCTTCAGTTTGAATTGGAGTGGCTTTAAATAAATCGACTAGATTTCGGCATTTAGCTCCATCTTTACCAAGAATCTTTAGTTTCTTATCTCTTACTTTCTCCGCACCACCTTTACATTTACGTTTCGGATTTATATCACTCATAACCGTAACATATCTTATTTAATTAATATTACTTATTACTAACTAACAAATTTAAAAGAAATTTTATCAAAACAAACTCAGTGGAAGACGCCGGAAGTAGAATGGAAGATGTAAATTCTTATCTAACATGGCGGCCGCTGGCTGTACGGAGCACTGTAGGTAAGTAAGTATGCATTGCTCTTTTTCAGTTAATTTACAAACCGGTTAACCGAAACTAAAAACCGGTTAACCGATGCCGCAATTTTTTGTAAAAAAACCTGTATCATCTGTACTAAATTGATTAAATTATTATATCACCGGTCCTGGCGGCCCACCGGGAATCTTCCCGGTGTCCCGGCGGCCCAGTCCACCCCTGCCTAGGCCTACCTGAAACTTTCTGGTGCCCTCAGACTGCTCAAGTCGGCCCTCTGCAGGGACATCTTTGTACTTGACAGACTCTGAGCGGGTCTTCTGCTATTCAGAAATTGATTTGGGTGCACTCTGTTGTGTTCCTTGCGGCCCATAGCTACCCTACAGGTTTAATCTGCGAGATTTCGACCGATTCTCTTCTATCAGATTTGGCCAATTATTATATAATTGATCTTCTGTGACGCCATGGGCGTAGCCATAAAAACATTTCGGAGGGTTTTAAGTTTTTGAGGGGGGGTTTCCATTGGAAATTGTCGGAAAAGCTCATTTTTTTGTATTTTGCATATAATTTTATATAAAAAAATTTCGGCAATTTATTTGGGGTTGAACCCCTAAAACTCCGCCCTAAATACGCACATGCTTCTGTTTAAAGCCACTGTACGCCGAAGCCACAGATGCGACGTTTAAACCCTCCTTGAGCCATGGTTTCGAAAGAGGGTGGTTACATAAAAGTTCCATCCAGTAGTTTATTATTTGAAACAACATGGTACCTTGTTCTTGGCTCGACGTAAATAATTAGGGCTGGGCATTTAACACGTTATTAACGCGATTAAAATTTTAATCGTACGATTAATATCGATTAAAATTTGTAATCGTTGCCCACCCCTAATTATAATCGATCTAGTTGTCGTCATATAGGCCAAGATCTACACCAACAGTGCAATTATAGTCGAGTAAGATAAAGTATATGTACAGGGTCAGAATTGCCGGGGGGTTAGGGGTTCAACCCCCTAGTCTTTCTTAGGCTCCCATAGTAAAGTCTACATTTCACACCCAAACTGCACATAAATCAACGTCTAACCACCCCAGTTACTTTTGTACAATTCCCATACTGGTAAGGTAAGAATAATGTAATGTAATATGAGATGAGGTAAGGTAAAGTATTGCAAGGCAAGATATATCAAAAGTAAGATCAGAGTACGTTGGATTGAATTAGATAAGATGAAAGGGGTTGGAATTCTAATTAACTCTTCCGAGTAATTATTCGTGTGTGGGTGTGTGAACGGGCACGTATAAGCACGCATTCGCAATAGGTGATTAAAGTTTTCATCAGGTAAAAAATACCTTTATCTAGGTCTAAAAGACCTGGATTGGTTGGATGTCTTGTCATGGCTATCCGTATAAAAATGTCTCGTTTAGCTAGATGTTGTCGTCATCATCATCATCATCGACGTCGTCATCATCATTATCAACATCATCCAGTATCAGACGATGCCTTCTTGATCAGTTTCGGCCTTTGTAGAGATTGCGTGTGCAGGCGAAACGAGTGATCGATACGACGGTAATTTCATGCTAATTGGCCATCATATACATGTTACCCGTTCCTTCGTCCGACTGAGACAGGTGTAACTATCACCCTTATTGGCGTCCGTATATTCCGCCACTGGAGCTCATCAGTCTAATGGATAAGGAGAGGGAGGATAATGTCTGGCGAGGTGGATGATGGCGCCGGCGTTTTTCAGGTGAGGGGTTGACTCCGAAATACCCTACCCTTTAGTAGTAGCCTATATAGTAGTTTCAGTTTAACGACACATGTGTGATAACAAAGATCATTAGCGTCGCCCTCCTTCTTTATCTAGGCTTGAGACTGGCACTGCTACCCTTTAATGTAGTCTTATTCGTAATTATATACAATGTATATATAGGCTTATGTATGTATGTATTAGGGAACAACCGGAAATCGCTTCGGCCATTTGCCCCGGCCGGATATCGGGTTTTTCGGAACTATTCGCCTCGGCAAATAATACCCACGCAAATACCTACAATTTTTGGATGTTCGATCAATCTCAAGATTATAGTTACAATTTACAAATAAACATTCTATCTTTTTAGTTAAATTAATTTTATTTCCATTTTTATTTGAGTTTTGTAACTTTTGTTTCGACTTGAAGCTTTCAATTTTTTATTGACAAAAAGTCACAAAATACACTAATAGAGACTTACAGTCGCTGTCGTATTTGTATATATATCTAATTGGTTCATTATTACAGGTAAAAAAAATAATATTTATGCTGATCTTTTTTTATTACATGTAAAAAACGGTACTCGGTTCGTACCCGGATCCGGCAAATAGTACATCCAAATACTCGGATTTGCTACCCGGTAGAAAATGTCTACCCGGTTGTTCCCTAGTATGTATGTATGTATGTATTTTATTGTATTTTGATGTATGCATTTATGTAGTATGAATGTATGTTAGATAAAGGTTGTCAATGTTCCGATGTATGTATGCATGTATGTATAGGTTATGTATGGATGTATGCCACAATGCATGTATGCACGTAAGTACATGTAGGCTATGTGTGCCACTTAACATGCATGTATGTATTTATTTATTATATATGTAATTATGTATACATGTAAAATGTTTGCATTTATGGAGGCTATAGGTGTATATATGCAATGTTTATGCGTGTATGTATACGTAAGCAAGTATGAATCTATGAATGTAGGCTTATGTAATATGTATGCACATACATTATACGATTTCTATTGCGCCCCTATTACCTCGACGTTTCCATTTCTTTATGATGTTGTCTGAGTGAGATACCTCCCCAACCTTACCCAATTTGACAGGACGCCTCCGCATTGTCCCTGTATACGGACCGTGCTATCCAGAATAGCAAATCCCAGCTGGGCACGATGAGGGTCTGATGGCCTCTACTCTCCATTCCCTTAAACAAAGGCGCAACGAAGTAGCCTGGATACATTTTCTGGTAACCTGCAGTTTAAAGACATCCCACAAACCACGCGTGCCAACTAAATTATATAGCCCTTCGATAACATTTAGGCATAAATAGCAATCCGATTTTCATACAAATTACTAGAAGGCGCGGCTCAAAACAGGAAGCCATGGGTGTGACAGCAGCAGAAATAGTTACAAACAATCTCTGCTTAGATATATATAATATATATATGTATATATATATATATATATATATATATATATATAGTTGTGTGATATATATATATGCCTGAGACAAACAGTAATTGGCGGCATGCTGGGCGTGAGTGGATATATCGTTGATGTGCCATAGAGGTAGACCCAAGTCCCAGCGGACCCTGACAACTATACCGCAATTAAATCCATCATTAACAGTCCAATTTGTCTCGACTACTCATTCTCCTTGGCCGTTGCTCTTCCTCCTTACCGCCAGTTACACCGTTCCCCTCTCCACCGAACGGATCCTCCCTTCTTGGCCTCCCTCTCCCTGGTCTCCCAGGCCTCCCGCCGATCGACGTTGCGGCCAATAGGGCCAGCGGGCGGGCGGGATGTGTGATCGAGGCCTGGGGGCCTGCCAAATGCCGCCGCCGCGATCGACCACACCCCTGCCACCGTAAAGGCTTCCAGGATCGATAAAGATAGCCGTCGCTGCAACAATTAAGCAATTGAGGGAAAGCTGACAGGGACACTTAGCCAACCCCCTTTTGTCAATGTTCCGATGCTGGGCCATTCAATCCCCGCATTACCAACTGGGAGTCTCTTTTCCTCACGGACCATGTTTGCGTGTATCCGTCTGTCTGCCCGTGTGTGTGTTTGTGTGTGTGTTCGTGCGGCATTTTGGCTGCATGGGGCCTGCAGTGCAGGCAGAGGCGAAAATCTATACATAACTTTGGGGGGGGACAGAGTACCTACGATGGCCGGATTTGGGGGGGACAGCAGGGCTTAAGTCAAAATCTTTGGGGGACTGTCCCCCTCTGTCCCCCCATGATTTACGCCACTGAGTGCAGGTTATATCCTTGATACGAGTGGTAGAAGTAAAGAAACCGACCGAGACAGACAGACAGACAGACAGACAGACAGACAGACAGACAGACAGAAAGACAGACAGACAGACAGACAGACATTCAGCAGACAGACAGACAGACAGACAGACAGACAGACAGACATACGCTGCAACAATTAAGCAATTGAGACAGACAGACAGACAGGCAGACAGACACACAGACCTCGATATAAGGCTATTGAAGCCATTTGAAGCTCTGTCACCTGACCATATAGGAAGATACATTTTTGGAGATGACAATGATGACGATAAAAACATAACAATGACAATAATCGAAGATAACAATGACTATAATAAAGAAAACAATGAAGATAGCCGTCAGAACGGTTTCGGTGGTGGTGGTTGTGGCAATGGATTTGTACAAAGTTCTACTAAGAAGGATTTACGGAAAACAATAGCCTGTACTGATGCTTAGTCAATTCCTCGTACAAAAGTGCTCCTTAGTGGTTTGTGCAAAATACCAAATGAATTTCACCATTATTTAAGTAACCCTGCCTATAATACTAGGTCGAAAGCAACTGTTCTCATACATGTACATGTGTCCTGGCGAACTCTCGGGTAGCAGCAGTCTATGATAAAGTGCCACCTAGCGAATACATCTGCTTGCTGTCAAAATGGGATCTCTTTTAAGATCGTCTTGTTGTCACGTGCAGGGCTTAAAGTGTGCATGGACGGTCATGGACGGCGTCCAGGCACTTATTTTCAAGGCTGGACGCCGTCCTGCCACTTATTAGGCAGCACCGCCTGGACGCCGTCCATGCAGCGTCCATGCAACAGTGTAATTCCTCTACGTCACTTTCAACAGCATTTAATTTTTTTAAGATTCCAATGAAATTTCATGTTGTCATTTTGATTTCTGAATGTGTTCTACCGTGTAAGTGTAACTTGTTTCTCCACCTCATTCCTGACTTGTACATTCTAGTTAACTTTTCATCAAATCGCACGTCATATACGCGATTCCGGTTTTATCGTTTGAGTTTTCGTAGGCCTTAACAACCAGGGCCTAGTTTACGATCTACCTGACTGTCACATGACTCACATCCACTGTGAGTCTTGTCTTGACTGTTTCATAACTGAATGAACTTATCAAGTTAAATGACTTCAATACAACGCATTGATACAATACGATACGATTCACCTAGACCTATAAAACACCAACTGTCCCAGTTTTATGTAATTCACCAGCAAGACCCAGAAACTGTTGAGAGACAACATACGACTTCATGATCATATATTCGTTTATTGAGTTAACAACAGACAAAACGCTGTAGGTATACCGTATAAAAAGAAAAACAAAGGCAAGAAAAACAGGCCTCAGAAGGAAGTAATGGCTTAATAAGAGTTGAAAATTGTCAATTATTGGAATTAAATTAATTGTTTCGTTATACAAAACTCAGCCATGCAGCTCCGCATGACGATGCCCTTGCCCTACCAGTCACATTTTGTTCCGGAGAGCATTTTCTAGGCTTCGTCTCACAATAAGTCACCTGAGGAAAACTATGTGTGCCACAGGATTGCAAAGCCTACTGAGAATATCTGCTAACAAGGTAGCGGCATCGATCGGCTATACAACTGGACAAAATGCATAGCCAATTTACAAAAACAGAAAAAAATTATTTTTGAAATGGATTTTGACTGCAAAAATTAACTAGACACTTCTGAAAGAGCCGAAGGCGAAAGGTAAAGACGAAACCTGTTTCTTTTAAAATAAAACTTTGAAATTGTTGTGGTGTTAGTCTGGGAATCTGGATAAACCATGAAGTTTTCATAACTTTATCGTTCAGAAACTGCTGGAAAACAAGAGCCTAGCACGTCTTCCATTTGATAACAATTGCTACAAAATGCGTTGGCTTCTGGGGCTCCGCCCCAGACCCCGCGGAGGGAGCTCACGACGCTCCCTCAGACACTCTAGTCGTTAGGCCTATACACATGTGAACTCAGCACTCACGGCTTCATGCCTTCGGCGCTTGCAATATGAGCATCTCAGGAAACATTTTATAGTTGCACCTCTGATTGGAGGGAGAGAGGTTGAGGAGAGGGACGGGAGAAGGGGGTGGGAGTAAAGAGGGGAAGTTGGGGACTGGAAAGAGGGGTTGGAAAAAGGTATTGGTGGGAGGAGGGGATGGAAAGGTAAGGGGCGTCCAGGCACTTCTTTTTTTACACTTTAAGCACTGGTCACGTGTTACAATTGTTGGCTCTTCCCCCCGCATACATGGAGAGCTCTGTGTTCCAGTTTCAAGTCAACCTAGTAGGCGATCGTTGCGCTCTACTAACCGTGGATATATCCGGGTGCCGCGCTGCCTCACTTCAACTCGAGCTTATCGTGCCTTGGACAATCTTCGTGGAACGTCTTAACATAACTTAACAAGGGTTTTGAGTGGTTCAGAAGACTGCAATTAACCTGGAACATGATTAATAGCCCAATTTTCCTAGCTTCTTCTTAAAAGCTGTGATAGTGTCCACTGAGACAGTACTATCATCCAAAATATTCCACAAATCTACAACTCTTGCACTGAAGAATTTCGGCCCTAATGTCCCTTTCCATTGCATTTACGTAGGCCTACTGTTGCACTCGGCTCTGTGTAGCAAACATAGGCTACTCAAAGTGTCTTAAAACGCACTTGTTTAGATAAGACAGCTCGTGGCGCGCTTTTGTGAGGCGCTATTTTAAGTATCTTGATACATATACATAGGCCTACATACATATAGGCCGACAACTGCATCTCATCATTTACTTGTAGTCGCTACCGGTGAGGAAACCCGTACAGTCATCCGGCAGCATTCGAGAGGACATATAGGTCGGGAGCGCCTCTGAGTAGTTATCTTGAAGGGGCGCTATATAAATTTCATAGATAGGACCTACTGAGTTGCGGTCATTACCAAAGCCTAATTGACCCGAACCAGGAACCATAGTCACGAGTCCGGCTCACAACTGTAACGTCTAAATCAAAACATGCAGACAGATTTCACAAAGCGCGACTAACGAACGATGTGTAGGCCTAATTTTGCGTAAATCTCCGAAATTTCCGAAGAGCCATACATACAAAAGGCACTTCAGGAAGAACACCTTAATCAACGGACCTAGGCCCCATATAATCAAGTCCCCAAGAGCCAGATTGTTTAACGCCATTACGCCAATCATCGTCGATATGACGGCGTCGTTAAATAAACGTTTTACACACACACCAGATTGTTTAGTCCGCTACGGCGATAGGTCAGCATAGGGTGGCATCAAGCCTGGAACGAGCTGAGTGAGGAGGCAGTTTCCGTGGAGACACTCAACAATTTCAAGAACAAGCTTGGGCAGATTGGATATTAATTCATGTATAAGTGGTGGTTCTCACACAGATTTTTAGTCTTCTGAACCACTTTAAGCCTTGTTATGTTATGTTAAGCCGAGGAGATAGCACGGTACTACGGTTTGAAATCATTGATGGTTGTGGTCGTGTGGTGGTGGCAAATCCACGAACCTGGATGGCGCCTATCTTTAGTTTTTATAGCTTACCACTCAAGATAAGATCGCTTTATTGCCGCTACACAACTACGTGATGCCTATTCGACATTTGAAACGTCAAGTATTATATTGTAGTGATCAATAAGTTTCTTATTTCCGAACCGCGGTTTCCATAACGCTGTTGATATCTAGTCATAAATCACTCTTAGTCATAAACATGTGTAGCCTACATGTAACTATAGGTTGGTGTAGTGTGTCACAAAGTCTAGCAACATTCAAAAATACGTAACAATAGCCCATGTTAACTTTACAAAACTGGGTTCGAATATTAAATTAAAGTCCCTGGAGTAGCCTACTTAAGTTTCGTCAGACTGCAAGAAACACTTTTTGGGTTTAACAATAACAAATGTTGACTGGAGTAAGCCTAGTGCATTTAGACCCAGTAAAGAATCGATAAATGAACGACGAACGCTGAAAGCAAATCGCCCAAGGATTTTTCTTTAAAAAAGTTTTTCAAAGATATAATTTTTACGGTGAAAGCTCCAGTGCCTGCGGAAACACGATCCATGTTTTAGTTTTTTTCCAATAATGTAGCTCTAGTCATGCAGCCGCCGGGCGCCATTAAAACGTCTTTGATAGCATGCATGCGCTGGTCAGTCATGACTGCTCACCGTCACGGCGCCCGTAAGATGTGAAGACATTATGCAACAAGAATTTTTAAAGAAACGTACAGTAATACTGCGACATCTGCTACATGATCTGCTTACACCAAAAAAGCACTCGGTTCTTTGAACGTTGCATAACCAGCGGCTCACGGTATACATTACAAAGGGTGTAAGTTTTCTTGACAATTTGAGCTGTGAACAGTTAAAGCTTCACTTGAACTACGTATAATATCACAATAGTTTAACTATGGGCGATCTTCATATTCTGACTGAGCCATGCTTGGTGATGTGCCACTAAAGTCTGTTGCCAACTGCTCGGTGTAGAATTTTCCAGAAAGCTCTGACACCATTCGTTTTCGTCTCTAAAGAGTGAGTCACGCGTCACCAACTCCAGTCTGGTTCTTTTTGGTACATGTCGACCATCGTCTCCGCTCGAGTCTTTTTCGTTATCACCAACCACCGGTGAAACTTCTATTGTCAACTGACTATTGTGTTGCATCAATGAATGAAGAACGAATCTTCTACAGTTAAAGAACAATAATGGTATACCAACCAAAACAACCTGGCTAACACTCATTTGAATCTTTATACAAAAAACAAGTATTTGGCAGATCGTTCCAGAGACGTAGCGCAGTATTGAACATTGCTCAGTTGGAGAACTTGAGATGAGTAGTGACCGGGGGTCGAGAAAGAGTGAGAACGGAGGATGATCGGGTAGAGCGCGTTGGCTGGAAGGTGAAGAGTGAGTTCGCGAAGGTATCTGGGCTGGGGGTATTGCAAGGAGTTATAGGTTACCGCGATAACTTTGAAGTTGATTTGCTCTGGGATTTTTAACCAATGGAGTGATTTCTGGATGGGATGATGTGATGATGCTTGGGCGTTCTGCATGGTGACCGCTCTGGCTAGTGAGTGTTGGATGAGTTGCAGAAGCTTGAGTTGTGAGGATTCAAGGTTGAGGAAAAGGGAATTGCAGTAGTCTAGCTTTGAGTGGACAATGGAGGTAGCGATTGTGGAGGCAGTTTTGAAAGTCAAGTATGGGTCGGATGCGGCGGAGGTCACGAATGTTCATGAAGCAGGAGCTAGAGAGGTTGGAGATGTGGTTAGAGAAGGAGAGATGTGAATCAAAAGTAACACCAAGATTGCGGACAGAGGCATTAGAGGTGCAGGTAAGAGATGAAAAGTTAGTGGATAGGTGCATTGAATGGTCAGGCATTTTCGTGATTTGGTCAGGAAGGCCTATGATGATGAATTCTGTTTTGGAAGGGTTGAGACAGAGGAGGTTCGACGACATCCATTGACAGATTATAGGTTAACCAGAGTGAGTTGTTGTGCACTGGAGGTGAAAAATGAACTTGGGAAGAAGGATATGTAGAGTGGGGTGTCGTCTGGGTAGAGGTGGTGGTCAACAGAGGATTCTATGAGATGGCTTAATGGTGTGGTTTACAGAATGAAGAGCAGTGGACCAGGACGGAGCCTTGAGCGACAGCACGACAGAGCGGGAGGGATTGCGAACAGTGGCTGGAGGCTTTAACACAGAACGATCTGGAAGACAAGGAAGATATTTACACAGAGCAATGCAAACATTCGGAAATCCTGAATGCAAATTGCATTTCATCATTACTGCAACATTTGGAGAGACAGTGGTCGGCTGGCATTGACGGCAAATCGCGCAATCGACTCAAAAATGCTCGCTATTTAATCCATTCGTCTCAAAGTTCCAAATTCACATAAAAACTTATGCCCGAAACTTTAATCTGGACGAGGACAAGGTTGAGCGTGAGGGCTGATAAATAGTGCTGTGTACCAGACGCCGACGCCCGACGGTGATGGGCAGAAGAGGCCATCAACAGCCTCAGTAGGTAGACTAAACTGTCATGGGAACACTAACGGCCTAAGGAGCTAACGGTCACAACACTCATAATACATATATAGTCTTGGCTGTCGAGTTGCAAGTAACTATCGTAGCTTGTTTGCAGTAAAACTGGCGTGTTTAAACATCTTTCAGTTACTACATGTCAATGATGTAACATTTGAAAACTAAAAAAAATAGTTAAGGACAGTATTAGAACGTGTACAATTCTTAAGGTAACATTCTACTGGTAGGCCCATTATTTGCGAAATTTTTAGTAGGCCTGGGTCCGTGGACCCACTGGACCCGTGGTTAATCCAGGCCTGATCACAGTATCCGAAGCAGAAAAACAAGTCCTGCAAACGGAGAATTTCATGAAGACTCGTTTGGACAGTTTAACGGTTTACAGTGTAATCAGTGTTAGCTGATTGGAGGATTAGATTGAATATACATGTACTCACTTATAGCTTTTAGACTTCTAGCAAAATGACTATCGGATACTAGCCTACACTCCATTTGTCTCTGATTTTCAATGATTAGGCTATGTGACATTTCAGTAGCTTCCTCGTAGAATGTTACTTTCAATGATAAAACTTAACAAACTTTACAAGACTTGTTATGCAACACATGTACAGTGTTGTACACAATTTTAGCTGTAACTATGAATAACTTTCAAAGCAGTTTTTTTAATTATCTGCAATTTTCAAAATTTAATTTTCTCATGAACAGTTTTTAGATGGTCACCGTTGGATTAGTAGCTTGATAGATTTTTGTGGACATAGATGAAAAATCAGACAAATTTGTCCCAATAACAACAACTTGAGGACATATTTAGTTCAGAAACCTCATATTTGGCACCTTTCTCTCAACAGGTTACATGTTTCTTGAGCAGTACTATATATTCATGCGCTTTAAGAAAACAGACAACTTTGACCCCTACACATTATAGGAGCATAGGTTGAAATTAATTTAACACAGCCAATTGCACCGGAGAGCTTTAAATTTTACATTCAAATGACATTTATTAAAGCACTGAAAAGAACTAGATAAGGAATCTATGTAACTTTCTACCATCCATAAAATGAAACTTCCAACACTAACCTGTGATACCAGACTGCTTCATGAGCTGGGTATGACGAAATGAGATCCTTAGTTAGATGAAGTTCGTTCTTTAAATACGTCAAAATGTCTTCCTCATAGAAGGACAGCAGATGAAGCAAGAACTGTCTATAATGAAAGCCACTGTGGTCTGAAACATGGCTCCATACGAAGGAATCCATTGTCTCAAGCTCTTTGTGAATTGTCTGTTCAAAGTTTAATTTTAACAATTAGTTTCCATTATACCAGAACTACAATGAAACCTAATAACATAACATAACATAACAAGGGTTTTAAGTGGCTCAGAAGATGTGTTGTCTGTTCTACTGTTCTAGAACCACTTCAAATTAACCTGGAATGCTTAATAGTCCATTTTCCTAGCTGCCTCTTAAAAGCCGTGACAGTGTCCAATGAGGCAGTGCTATCTATCATCCAAGCCATTCCACAAGTCTATAACTCTTGCACTGAAGAATTTCTGCCCTAATGTTCCTTTCGGCTTCTTAAATAATTTATACGTATGTCCCCGAGTTGCCTTGTTTGGAGCTAATTCAAAGAACCTCTCCCACTACAGTGCTTCCTTTCCAGTGATAATCTTATAAGCTTCGATACGACCTCCTTTACTCCTCCTTCTCTCCAATGTTGTTAGTCCAACCTTTCAACCTTTCTTCATAGATCAAATCTTTGTAGTACCACATACCATGTCTTTTAAATCTATATCAACCAGGTAATAATGAGGTCATATTAAAAATTAGGTCAATATCAAAAGCCAATTACAGTATTTACTTACTTACTTTCTGGGTTCGAGTCTTTAGTTCTGACCGCACTGTACCACAACTCTTGCTCTAATGATGGTTGTTACAATGACGGTGTAATCATAATCGAAAGATTTTTAATCTTGACATTTCTACAGTGCCTCAAAAAGTAAAGTCACAGGAACCAGCTTATTTACAGGCAACCAGCTTATTCCAAGGCTGAGAAAATACAAAGCAATCAAACTGGCTAGAGTTGATGATTCCAAAATGCCTGTTTTTAGTTAAATTAGAAAACTGAGTCAGCATTAACAATTCAAGGTTTCTAGCAAAGATGCATCAGCCAATTTTTTCTTAGCAAGAGTTATTTACAATCAGGGCTGTTATCAATTGGCATAATAAATTTGACATCAATACCAAAACAAATTATGGGATGTGGTAAGTAAACAGTCACGACTAGTATCCTTTTCAATGGAGTGCTTTTTATCATTATTAAATGAATTACTATATTAAAGTATTATTACTAAAGGTTTATTATAATAATTGTACAAATACAGGTACAAACTAATAATTGTAATTGTATATATATTTATGTCTTCAAGTATGTTACAGTCTCTTATGAGCTCACAGTCTGATATACATGTAGCTAACCTTAACAAGGTATAATCATTTTCAATTTCTTATGCGCAATGGATGTTACCTAGGTATGCCTATACTGTGCTAAAATATGCTGTATATGCAAAATAACCTAACTTAAAAAAGGTTGCTCCTTACATATGTAAATGTTACAAATGCTGCTTACACATGTAAAAACCACAGTCGAACTGGAGCCATAGTCAAACTGGAACCACTGAAGGATCAAAGAGATGTTTGTGTGGACTGACAATTCGGAGCAAAACATCACAAACTAGTTATGCCTCTCTGAGAGAAATGTTTTCAATAAGTGGAATGTTACCTGGCAACAGCAGCAGGCAATGTTCTGTACAACCCACTGACGGTGACTCCAAGCGTTGTAGTTGCTCGGATATTTGTCTGCAGCACGTTGGCAGATGACCAGTTCCTCCACTGCCAATCGGTGTCTTTCACTAGAATGCAACATCTCGGAACTTCTCCTATTACCTTGAGAACAACTACCCGCTTTCCGACCAGAATCACAGGAAGGCACATCTTTGTTATGACTGCTTGAAAGCCCTTCAGTAACATCAGTCAAACGCGACTCACCACAACGATTCAACCTCATCTCTGCTCCATCAGTGTTTCTTAATGAATTCGAGAAAAAGGTAGGAATACATACATTAGAAGGGTTTATGTCACTCGGATGCCTCATAAGGGAAGACCCCAAAAGCCAGCGTCTGCAACAAATTATAACAGATGATGAAGTTAGCGTAACATAAAAGGCTTCACCAACTGTCTATTTGAAGCACGGAAAACAGATAATTACATAGTTTATGTATTTAAGCATTTGAGCCATAGTTATGTCTACCAATGGGGTGCTCAATAATAGTGTAGTGGTTAGCATGCTAGACTGTCAATTGAGAGGTCAGGGATTCAAAATCCCCACCAGGGCAGAAATTTGGTACAAGCTTTCTGCTCCATCTGCACCCCTAGCCAACGGGCCCTCCGCCCTCATATGCTGAGGCTACGAATATGAAGTTGCTAACACTTCACACCTATGGCTGCCTCATGGCTAGCTTAAGAGACAGCTCTCCTCTTCTTCTTTTATGTCTACCATTAAAAGACGCAGATTTATTAGTAGCTTGCTACAGATGATGCTATATGAATAATCATAATTACAATTAAATTACATGGAAAGCAACAGCTTGAATGGAACGAAGGGAAGATCAGTTTTTACCTGTGCACAAATGTTTCAGAGCTTTTGGGATGTTTCGTTAGGATAAGTTGAGAAAGACGGAGGTCGACTGCGGCCTTCAGCAGATCCTTCAAGATCATCTCTTTCCTGTGGGGAAAAGAATCTTTTATGCATTAAAACAATCAAACACTGATTACAATAGGCCACATATCACCTACTGCTCTTTAATCCAAACACTACCTACAACAACCAGCTCAGAACTGCCTTATGTCAGATTCAACTACATTGGAAAATGTGCCTTTGTTTCGATTACGTACCCAAGGTTTGTACATTTCCTAATCTTAATTGCAGATAACTTAAATGACCATCATTCCTACCTCTGGAGAACAGAGTATCTGGGTATAGCTAAGCTCGATATAGGAGTCTGATTAACAGAAATGTTGCCTAATTGCAATGTGCTTACCAGCATCAAGTCCAATATGCCAAGCAACCACCTTTGAACCTATACGAATGTGAAATCTTTAAAATGACACCTAAACATACGCATGCACAGAGAAGAGTTCTCAAAGACGGAGGTTCGACTTTTATTTTCTTTGCATTTTTCATGCATACCCGAGGGCCAGTGACCTCCAAAGTCATGGGTCACTTTACAAATTACATCTCTTAAATCGCATGTCAGGCAAATATTAAGAATGCATTAAAAAATCAATTTATTCACATGTGATCATTATTGCTGTTTATAGTAGGCAACTTCTTTAAGCCACGGCTACATGATCTATTATTGTGTCATTAAGTTCACTTAAAACATCGGTTTCTGTTGACATAAGCATAAAAGCTCAAGGTGTGTAGATGACAGAGCTTCCAGCTGTATTTCAATTGGACAAAGATCTCTCACAAGCTACTTTAGACGACAGAGTCAATAAAAGTTTATATACACAAAGAGATTAGTATGCTTGCCCATAGAAACTGTATTTATGTAGTACAGAAAAGCAGCAAATTGACATTTTTTGCAAAATTTGTCGGGTTGTTTACTTGCAGAAGGTGTTTGTTGAGAACAGGTGTATTCAGTTTGAATTGGAGTGGCTTTAAATAGACTTTTCGGCATTTAGCTCCATCTGTACCAAGAATCGTTAGTTTCTTATCTCTATTTTCCTACCTTCGATATACTCATAACCGTAACTCTGATTAACATTACTAACTAACAAATTTAAAAGAAATTCATTGGAAGACGCCGGAATGGAATGGAAGATGTAATTTCAAATGAAAGCAACCACCTTTGAAGCATTATATGAATGCCAAACCTTAAAAAGACACATAAACATACGCAGAGAAAAGTGTGTGACGCATTTAAGTTTAGTATTCAGAGGTGAGTAACTTATCCCATACAAAATTTACTACGGTTCTGCAGATAATCGAATCCCACAATGGAAAAAAACACACAAAACATTACTTTAACATCTTAAATTCTGATGAATGTTTTTTTAAATTAGACATGTTCATGAAACTTCGGAAAAAAATCCATACAGACCTAATGTTCCACGCAGTACTGCAGTCAGGAACCATAAGAAGTACACACATTGTTCGAGAAGTCAGCCAATCTTTTTCTTAACATACAACAGAAAGTCACAACAGTCACATAACAATCTAATCAGCCTCTTAATCTACTAACCTTATGTTGTCTAATCTAATGATTTGCACTGATAAAAACAGAAATTTCATTGCTGTAAAGAAACTAATATATTCATTCCAAACTCATCTCATGACCTTTTGCTAACTGAAGTAAT
Organism: Aporrectodea caliginosa; assembly: GCA_020284085.1. NCBI lineage: Eukaryota > Metazoa > Annelida > Clitellata > Crassiclitellata > Lumbricidae > Aporrectodea > Aporrectodea caliginosa. Next base: position 776,345 of record JACEVL010000494.1, on the reverse strand, counting down.
ATCTTCGTTGCGTAATGACACTTAATATCATAATAGGCTAGCGAAGAGAGCACCTCTGAGTAGTTCTCTTGAAGAGGCGCTCTATAAATTCTCAGAATGAATGAATGAATTTGTAAAACCAGATGTATGACCTAGCTATTTTCAAATTCCACCTCTGTATATCAACAGCAAATCATATATAACGCATTGCAATAATTTACCTATACTAAATCTATTTCAGCACTGAACTAGTACTTTAACCCTTAAACGATGAGTGTATCCTAAAAGTGACTGTGAAACCAACCATGGCAATGCAGCTCATTGTTAAAGTGTTAAAACCATTTAAAAGTCCTACATTACACCATAATATTCAATAAGTAACAATAACTGTTTTCATTTTCTCCAGACATTCTTAAAATCATTAGCAATCATGTTTACCTTGAAAAAAATAACGTCTAATGCAAAGGACATATAAGTGTGCAACCACACATTATTCCACATACACTGACACTTAAGCCCAGTGTAGACAAGAGGTTTTTACCAGGCATATTCTTTATGATAAAATTAATCACAGGGTTGCCACAAGGTTAATAAACCAAAAACCCATGACTTTCCACGACCTTTTTCCATCGCTTTTAAGACTTATGTTAGACGAAAAAGGACCTATTTTCTAACGGTTTAATAAAAGCAATATTTACTGAAATTTTAAAATATGATTACAAATATATATCTATTAAAGATTTTTCCATTTTCCATGACTTTTCATGACATAGCTATTTTGAAATTCCATGATTTTCCAGGATCTTTTTAGGAAAACACCTGTTTTTCCAGGCCATACATTTTTCTAAGTCAAATTCCATGACTTTACACATTTTTCGGGATTTGTGACATCCCTGTAATCACTTATTTTTACTTACTTTTACTTTATTTTTGCCTTTACTCTGCTGAAGCTGATCATAAATTTCTCTGCTTCTTTTTACATAACATACCTGTCTCTGAAACTTTTTTTCCAGATTGGCGCCATTTCTTGAGATCTTTTGCTGCACTGCAGTACATCAGCGCAGCTCCCCACGCCTCAATTCCCAACTTATGCTCAACAAGTTGGACAGGATTTCGATTCTGAATTGACTTCGGGATTGGAAGAATATCATATTCATCACTGGAAGACCACAAAATCAAGAAATATGGTTACTAATATATGCACAGAAAAAGCTAAATATAGTCTGAACCAGATTATTTTTTAAAGTAATAATCGAGATTGTAAAACTCAGATGCAGTCATCTTTGTTTTATGGACAAAATCATGGAAATGCAATAAAATGACAATCTGAAGGGCAGTACAATGTATTTATAATGCAGTTTAGGTCCCCCAAATTATATATTGCATTGGCATATTTGATACTGTCAATTTAAAATGGAAGCTCGATTGATGAAAATAATTCTTTACCTAAATGGAAGCTGGATTGACAAGAATAATTGCGTAAATAGAAGCTGGATTGACGAAAACAATTGTTTACCTAAGTAGAAGCTGGATTGATGAAAATAATTTTTCAGGAAATGGATGCGGGATTGATGAAAATAATTGTTTACCTAATTGAAGCTGGATTGACGAGAATAATTAGGCGTAAATGGAGGCTGGATTGGCGAAAATAGTTTATCATGAAACTAGAAGTTGGATTGATCAGAATAATTCTCTGCTTAAATAGAAGTGAGATTGATGAAAAGAATTCCTGCTAAATAGAAGTCGGATTGATGAAAAAATAAAAGTTCTGCAGTTTCAATGAATACCAATGCCAAATAATTTGGGGACCTAAACTGAAGGATTACCTTTATCATGTACAGGGACGTTTAGAACTTCGTGTTCTGATACCCTTACTTTGGTAATTGTCTTTGCTTTGGCGTGTGGGTCACCGCATGTCTTAACCCGGCTCTTGGCTTTAGGGCCCCGGAAGTCTTAATCCGGCCCTGCTTCAGCAAATGGGTAATAGTTGCTCCAATGACCACCCAGATTTCGATCTATAATTTTATTGACACTGCGAATACGAATATCAAACCAACTTCACTGGGTCGCAGGCATCGGCGGTGTTTAGTTACACCACCAATTACTCATTACTCACATACATGCTAACATTCTATGAACAATGCTAAACCTGAATAACTCTGCCGAAAATTTACATTTCTGGGTCACTTTTTAAATGGTTGACTACGTTGGAGAGGATCTTTAATCCTAAACAGTCAACATCTGCCATTTTATCATCAACGTCAACAAATAACATCTACACTTAAGCAATCGCTCGGTGCGCTGCAATCGCTCCAGTCCGCTGCATTGCATATTATTGTGGGAAGCGTAGACCATTCTAGAAATATCCAGAGGGCCATGCGTAGGCGTTGTAAATAATGTAGGCTATGTAGGCCTATGTTGTATATTCGTTATGTAATGTAATGTAGTGTAAATGTAGGCCTAAATGTTCGAAATTATTATCTCGGCGTTACACAAAAGACGCGTCAGAGAGACCAGCTTATTCACCGGCGCTATACCGAATCAAGTCCGCAATAGCCAGGCTGCTTCGACCTTTCCGGTGCCAGGTCAGAATCCGGGGAGGTCAACGAGGAGACAGCGTGGTGCTACGGTGGAAATCGGTTAGCCTACGCTTTAAGGTTAAAGGCAGTCGTGGCTATGAAGTTTTAACGACTTCAATTTTGTAGCCTCAGCATAATATGACGGCGTTGATTTGTCCTAGTTCTCGCCTTCTGATCTTCAGACCGATAATATAAGCCTAGGCTACTGTAGGGCCATAACAGTCGATGTAGTAATTTATGGTCGAGTTCGCAAGCGTCGCCAGCGTACCTTGAAATAGGCCTATTTTCTGCACAGAGGGTTCGAATCACCGACCGTTGGCTTGACAGTCCAGCACACAAACCACTAGACAGTCGTGCAATAAATAACTTTCCGGTAACGGCGGTAATAACAACGATTAGGCAGCAGAAATTTAGACTACTAGGAAACATTACATGTCCATTTTAGCCTATAGAGTATAGACCAAAATTTAATAGTCTGCTGATCTCTTATGGCTGTGACGAATTCAGTGCAAAAGGGCAACCAATCCGATGGCTCTCAAAGTCACTTATAACATATATAGAGCCAGTGCAACAGCAATTTATTATTTATCCTCAAACCTTTACAAAATTTAATAGATAAATAACACAAGCTTTTTGTTTCACTAACGCCCTCTGGCGAAGTCATTTAATAATCTTCGTTTGTTATTTCAAACTGATACGTCACCACCTCAGTATGATTACAAATCATAGTATAAACAGGGCCGTTTTAAGGTCGTCGCAGGCCTAGTCAGAGATCTTGAGTGGCGGAGTGGGTTGGTAGCCCGCTCGCCACGCCGGCGGCCCGGGTTCGATTCCTGGTCGGTCGGTTTATCAGAGATTAATTTCTCGGATCTTTACTGCGGATGGCTCGGTCGCAATATAAACGTGGAGTAGGCCTACAAGATTGCTTTCTGCCTCCGACACTAATCATCTTCGATATGAAAAAGTGTCGTTAAGCCGAAGTACAAAAAGGTCGTCGCAGGCCCTAGGCACTGTTGTAGGTCCTATTCGTAGGCCCCAACTGCCAGCTCTGCAATAAAGCTAAACGCATAATTATTAATGATGCATTCACATTATTTACTGATGTCATGATTAATCATGATTCACGCACACTCCCAATTTTGATTTCAAATCTCGATTGTCATTCTGAAATGTTGATTAAAATCCCCAATACATCCGCTAAGGTTTAATGCAACATTTCCGGTCTTATTTTAACTATGATGTTAGGATGCTATATCAATCAATCAATGTAAGCTTAATGGGCAATGGGTAGGATCCAGTGTGATTCTCCTTACAGATTTTATTTTAGTTATAGTTACAGTTATAGTTAATGGCTTTTTATTTTAGTTATAGTTATAGTTATAGTTAGTATTATTTTTTTAGTTATAGTTATAGTTATAGTTAATGGATTTTTATTTTAGTTAATTTTAGTTACTACTTAGTTACAATAATTAAGGCTATAAGCAAAATTGTGCGTATTAACACGCTGTTTCACAATTTGCTCAGAGCTTTGAAAGCCTTTGAAGCATGGATGCATTCAACGTCATGAATACACGAGATTCCAAAGTAACTGACAAATTGCATAATAAAAATATCGCATTTTTTCGTTCTCATTTATGTCGACTCGTCAATATTGCACTTCCTATTTTTATTTTTTGTATTAACGAAAATAAAGATGAATTTTCGTTATTGTTATTTTCGTTATAGTTATAGTTATAGTTAATGATATTTTTTAGTTATAGTTATAGTTATCGTTAACGAAATCATTTTATTTTCGTTAACGAACATTTTCGTTATCGTTATCGTTAACGAGAATCACACTGGTAGGATCGTCTATGTGGGACCTATACGGGAATAATGCCGCGGCTTTGGACCGGAAAGCCGCGGCTTTGGACCGGAAAGCCGCGGCTTTGGACCGGAAAGCCGCGGCTTTGGACCGGAAAGCCGCGGCTTTGGACCGGAAAGCCGCGGCTTTGAACCGGAAAGCCGCGGCTTTGGACCGGAAAGCCGCGGCTTTGAACCGAAAAGCCGCGGCTTTGAACCGAAAAGCCGCGGCGGCCGAAAAACCGCGGCTTTGAAAAAGCCGCGGCTTTGAACCGAAAAGCCGCGGCTTTGAACCGAAAAGCCGCGGCTTTGAACCGAAAAGCCGCGGTTTTGAACCGAAAAGCCGCGGCTTTGAACCGAAAAGCCGCGGCTTTGAACCGAAAAGCCGCGGCTTTGAACCGAAAAGCCGCGGCTTTGAACCGAAAAGCCGCGGCTTTGAACCGAAAAGCCGCGGCTTTGAACCGAAAAGCCGCGGCTTTGAACCGAAAAGCCGCGCCTTTTAAACGCGGAAAATGACATTTGAAATGACATATGTGATTTTGCTAATGCAAAGATCTGATCGAGCATTTAAGTTCACTTTATGTAGGCTGTTGCTTTGAGTTAATTAACTCTAAGTTTATATCTTAAAGTTCAACTGTTTAAGTACAGTAACAAAAATTATTAGGCCTAGACAAGAATTTGAAATTTCATTTGTTCATTTTTTGTGTCAAATTCAATCATTGGGCCTAAACTTAATTTTCCAATAGGCCTATCTCGGTTTCAGACTTTCGTAGGCCCCTGAAAGGTTCGTATGATCACAAGGTATTACAGGAGTCATATGCCAAAAAATCTTTGTCGGCGGCAACGGCCTATGTTTTCATAAGCTACCGTTAAACTGTGGATTCAATCCAATTACAGGAGTCGAATTTAACTGTTTGGCAGTCATGCGAGGCACCCATCACGTCCTACTGCTATCTTTACCAATGTCATCCGTTCCTTGCTGATCTTCTGCTCTTCGCACCAGAGTGTTACAAATAGGCTAACCTAAACCTCCTCCCCAAAAACAGAAACTGACCATGGTTATAATGGCATATAACCGCCTCAGCGATCTGTCTGCATGAACACCAGAGAGTAATCTGGTTCCAACAACCTAACCTTTTGACTTACCTTTTGACTTACCTTTTGACTTACCTTTTGACCTCTTACCTTTTGACTTACCTTTTGACTTACCTTTGGACTTACCTTTTGACTTACCTTTTGACTTACCTTTTGACTTACCTTTTGACTTACCTTTTGACTTACCTTTTGACTTACCTTTTGACTTACCTTTTGACTTACCTTTTGACTTACCTTTTGACTTACCTTTTGACTTAACTTACCTTTTGACTTACCTTTTGACTTACCTTTTGAGTCCATAGAGTAGTGGTAGCATCAGTGGCGTGAAGAGCGGGATCGCTTCCCGTACCCTCCCAAAAGGTCCACTCAGCCTATCATTCGCGAGAAGGCGCGTTCGTAAAAATGAGATGTAGGACGTGATGGGCGCCTTGCATGGCTGCCGTATACAGTTAAATTCGACTCCTGTAATAACTTGTGATCATCCGTTCATACTGATTTGTAATCATCCTGCATTGTGTCAGTTTGAAATTAAACGAAGATTATTATTATTATTTACATCGACAACTCATTGTCTTTGGGTAAATGACTCACTGTACAGTAGTATACATATAATGTTATACCGGATAGACTATATATATAACAGACTAAATAACCTCTCATGTTTACGAACGCCCCCAGCTGTTATAGCCTCATTGAAAAGCCATTTTTGAATTGAACGAACTGAAACATGATCCGCCTATCGAGGAATTATTATGTCATTCATAAATGAGTTCTCCGTGCATGGAGTAGCGTCAAAAGCCGTAGACGGAACTGACGCAGCGCTGACGTCAAAGGTAAATAAAATGCAGACGACACAATTAGCACTGATTGGTCTCCGAGTCTCATGAGTGGCTTTCTTCTTCGACCAACATAATATTCAGATTAAACTTCAGAGTGTTCCTTGGTGCAAACTATTCTGCCTTCGCAACAATAAATATAACGAACGTACGGAGGCTTAAATGGGACACAGTTGGCTTCCTAGTTTCAGTTTAACGATAATTTGTGATAACCCTCCTCCTTCATCCAGGCTTGGGACTGGCACTGCCAGAGTAGCCTACAAGCAGTGGCATTGCAGAATTATGAACGCCCCAGCTGTTATAGAAAATCATTGAAAAGCCATTTTTTTATTCATTCATTCATTCATTCTGGAGATTTATATAGCGCCCCTTCAAGAAATCTACCCAGGAACTCTCCCAGCCCAGCCACGGCAAAACAAAAAAGACTTGATGTATGTATGTATGTAGGCCTATAATGTATGTATGTATGTATGTATGTACGTAGGTAGGTAGGTAGGCAGGCAGGCAGGTAGGCAGACGGTAGACCTATGTGCATGTATGTATGTATGTAGGTATACTTATGTATGTATGTACGTATGTATGCATGCATGCATGTATGTATGTATGTATGCATGCATGTATGTATGTATGTATGTATGTATGTATGTATGTATGTATGTATGTACGTATTTATGTAGGTATACATGTATGTATGTATGTATGTATGATTGTATGTATGTTTGTATGTATGTATGCATGTAGTATTATCTGTATGTATGTATGTACGTGCATAGTCACAATTCATAGCCTACATGCATGCAAACATAAATGCACACCTATGTTAGATTGGCCGTTCTTGTCTTCCGTATCCTGACCTATTCGTATAAAAGATGGTTCGTCCGTAGTTCATCATAAGATATTTCCTGATGGTCAAAGATGGCGGTCGTTTCGCTTCAGCTGTGTCTCTTGTGTCTCGGTTGGCTGATTGTTTCGCCAGGTGTCGCAACAGAACAGGTGAATATCCGACGAACAGTTTCTCATAACTTCAGACCTGTGATAGAGTTTTCGCAGAATTTACTGGAAACAGACGAAAGTATTATAGTTTAATGATTAGCATGCTTGACTGAGGTTAGTTTGGAGATTTGGCTACACCTTCGCCCCCTAGCGAGCTGAATAAATAAGTACAATGACTGCATGCGTTGGAAAGACAGGTTAAGACGTAGTTTACGTTGCCAAATTATTTTATATGGTCCAATTAAAATGGAAGCTGGATTGTTGTTTAATAAGGGGTTGCCTAAATGGAAGTTGGATTTATTAGACTAATTCTGTGCTTAAATAGAAGCTGGACTGATGGAAATAATTGTTTCCGTAAATAGAAGCTGGATTGATGAAATTAGGTCTTTGCTCCAACAGAAGCTATATTGACGAAAATAATTATTTCCGTAAATAAAAGTTGGATTGATGAGAATAATTCTTTGCTTGAATAGGCTAGATGTTGGATTGACGAAAAATAATTTTTTTTATTAAATAAAAGTTGGATTGCTGAAAAGTAATTTTTTTAAATAGGAATAGAAATTGGAGTGATGAAAATGATCTTTTGTTCAAATGGAAGCTGGATTGATGACAGTTATCATGGACATTGGTAGACTGCCCACTTACCAACGCAGAGTGCGGTATTGAAGACATTAAAATTATTTCCTTAAGTTGCGGGTCCTGTGCGACCGCACGGTTCGCACCCCCTCCCCCACAAAGCCAGAGCAACTGATCAAACTTGGGCAAGGGATATACCGAAATTCTTCATCTTATCGCCATACCTATTTAACCTAGGCTATTAGACGCATTAATGTCACTCAGCCTTAACAGCACCGAGGTAGGAATCAAATTAAATGGAGGGCGAGTGAATAGGCTAATCTCCGATTTGCTGACGACATTGGCCTCCTCACTGTAGAGGCGGACCAGAACTACAGGGTATTACGACACAGATTGACGAAACAAGCAGAAGATTCGGCCTAATGATCAACGCAGAGAAAACCAAAATAACAATGGTGATTGAAGACACCAATAACTATCAACTTCCTAAGAGAAGTTATTGAGCAAGTGGAACAAAATTCGTCTACTTAGGAGGGCTAATAAACGCAGATGGCAGCAACGAAAAGAACATAAAAAGGAGAATTGGACGCACTTAAGAAGCATTTGGAATGATGAACAGGATATTCATTCATTCATTGGGAGAATTTATATAGCGCCTCCTCAAGGGGACTACTCAGAGGCGTCCCACTCCAACGCGGCCAAATAAAAGTCTTAAGATGAGAGAGGAATGTCTGAGAAGGGGTTCTAGAAAGGGAACGGAGCGCCAAGGGGAGGACATTCCAGTTTCGAGGGCATAGGCCTACCACCGAGAAGGTACATACGGCTCTGCCTATACTGGAGGTGCGAGAAAAAAGGAACAGAGAGGAGAAACAGAGAATTAACAAAGAAACGAAGATTTAAAAATATAGATCTACGAGACGATGATACAGCCTATTTTCCTATACGGATCGGAATGTTGGACAATGCGAAAGCAAGATGAGGAGAGAAGTTTTACAGCAGAAATGAGTTGGCTACGGAAGAGCCGAGATCGCAGGGCTTTCAAAACTGCAGAAATAAGAAACGATGACATTAGACAGGCATTAGGTATCCAAGCAAGGTCATTCAAGACTCCGATGGTTTGGGCTTGTAGAGAGAATGTCAGCAGACAGAATCCCACACAATGCACTACACTCAAGATTCGAAGGAAAAAGAAACAAAGGCAGACCAAGACTACGATGGATAGACAACATAAATGAGGACGTACAATCACTTTGGCTAACACTGAAGGGTACACTGGACTTGACGAGTGACCGAGGACTGTGAAGATCGTTCATTCGTACCCATCCCCGCCAGAGCGCTGGCGTCAGGAACTGATGATGATGATCATTTTTTCTTTAGTTTTCGTTTTAGTTTCAGTTAACTATAACCTTAAGTTTTTCGTTCGAACGTTTCGTTTTAGTTTTCGTTAACGAATACGACACTACTTTTCGGTGACACGGCAAAATGACAAGCGTACGTAGACTATGCAAAGTATGCATGCACTCGTCAAGAATTCGGACAGTTGTGATGGGCCTTCTCTGAAAACACCTGTTTTGTCTTCCCAAATTGCGTTGGTAGTCATTTACTGAACCCGAAGTATTGAGGGCTGAATGTGCTTCATATTTCACATTTCTCGCACTGCATGGGAGCGCTTCTGAAAGGCTTATGCTATGAGAAGCGCTTTATAAATGATCAAATACAATACAATACAATACAATACAATACAATACAATGTATGCATGTATAAATTGTATATGATCATTACAAGAATCTCACGAAGACGTTAAATATGACATTGAATTTCTAATCACATCTATTCTAAAGACTTGTATAGCGCCGTTATCATAATGCACACTAATCGATGGTCGCTCAAAAGGTATGTATACGATATTCGTTCAAGTGCTAACTGGGAAGGACACAGAATAACAAACAGCCTTACTCGCACTGCGTCTTGCCAGCGACGCATCCACAGCGCCAAACCACCGTCTAGATTAGGTCTATGTATACTGCAGCGTCGCTAACAACGTTGCTAGAAATCAATAACCTATGCCTATTAGACCTATGCACAGAGGCCGATAGTGTACGACCGTTTTAGGGACGAACTGATCAATAAGTTCAACAGATAGTTGCATAGCCTACATGTTTGCTTTGGCGGCAGTTAAAGCAGATGCGGCTGAAGACGATAAATTTAATTTAATATTCTTCGTTTATTATTGGTACATCGCAGTATGATTACAATAATTCATAGTATGAACGGATGATCACAAGTTCTGTTCTATTCTATTTACGGACTTATAAAGCGCCTCTTACAGTACAACCTAATCAGAGGCGCTTCCAGTGCGAAAGGCCCTCGAAAAAAGGAAAGTCTTAAGAGAACGAGCAGAAACAGAAGTGCCCACGTATAACATCAGAGCACGAGTTATAGTCGGAATTTCATTCCACAACAAAGGGCCAACAGAGGCGTAGGCACAAGTTATTACAGGAGTCGAATTTAATTGTTTTATAAGCCATGCAAGGACTCAAGGAGCCCATCACGGTCTACTGTTCATTTTACCAACGCCATCTGGTGAATGAAAGGCTGAGACGACCCTCTGGGAGTGTACCTGGAAGCGATCCCGGCCGCGCGTCCGTGCTGACCTGCTCTTCATGCCAGAGTGTCACTATTGCCCGAAACCCCATTCCCCTTGGTTACTTGCAGACGTAATGTAGGTGGACATTACGACTGATCTTCTGGATATTGACTGATTACGGCTTGTTTTTGGTGCGCCATTGGTTGATGCCTTGTGCATTCGACACCGGCGCGATAGAAGTTACCATTTACAATTTACATTTCTATAGCGCCATCGTAAGCATCTCAAGGGCACGCACACGTATGTAATGTAATGTACCGGATACTTAATGTGGCGCTTTTAGGCAACTCACAAAGGGGCCGCCCACTCTGGCCTATGATATTAAAGTCACCACTACAGACAAATTAATGTACAAGCAATATACTGTATATAAGACACCTGTATAACTTTTGTCTGCTTAATAAAATACTATTAAGATTATTAAGAAGTTTCTCTGCCATTAGCACACCTTACACAAAGCATTTTGATTGTGTAGGCCTAATAGAGAGCACATGGCATTATAACTGATGACATGGAGTATCAAATAGAGCCACTTCAGCTACTTTTACGTTAGTGCATATATGGGTCCAGGGCCACGCGGTGAAGCACACACAACTCTGACGCCCGCTTTCGCTTTGGGCCGCCAACTGTTTGTACTGCACACATGCATAGAGTCATGCATAGTCCGGCTGGCGCCTATAGGCCTGCAGATAGGCCTTTCATTGATATCCTTGTTCCGGCTTTATATCAACATAGCCAGGCCTTTGTCTGGTGCTCTCATTAGACTTTGCACGTGCGCATCTCCATGCATAGCATTCACTGATGCTGCTAATTAATATTCTGGTTGTTTGTTGTCATTGTTTCTGGTGCTATTGTTGCTGCTATTGTTGCTGTTCCAGTTACTGTTGCCATTGTTGCTGTTCCAGTTACTGTTGCCATTGTTGCTGTTCCAGTTACTGTTGCCATTGTTGCTGTTCCAGTTACTGTTGCCATTGTTGCTGTTCCAGTTACTGTTGCCATTGTTGCTGTTCCAGTTACTGTTGCCATTGTTGCTGTTCCAGTTACTGTTGCCATTGTTGCTGTTCCAGTTACTGTTGCCATTGTTACTGTTCCAGGTGTTGTTAACTGCTTTCACTTTTGTTGCGCCATTTTATATTTAACTCTTCGTAGGGCAACGCATGTGAATCAAAAATAATTTCTACCGATTTTAATCGTAATTTTCCCTCTTTCCTCTGTTCTAGTTTCTCTTCCATTTCTTTCCATTTCCCGTCGTTTTCCGGTCTTCCCATCTCCCATGGGAAGACCGGAAATCCATGTTGTATTACAAGCTGTCTGTTCTGTTAGTAGTTAACTAGTTAAGATTGTTTCAATTGCACAGTGGCGTCTACCAATGGGGGGGTTTGGAGACCGATCTCCATCGAACTTCAAAAGTGGGGGGGTTTGAGCGATTTTGGCCGAAAGTGGGGGGGTTTCATTTTTTCATTATATATCTTTTCTCCTGTATGATTGTGATAATATTAACCCATATTAAACCATTATCGTGGGATCGAAATTCTCTTGTTTCCATAACAGTAGCAAACGGCTTGTACAACAGAACAATTACTGCATAGCCTGCACTGCCATGGGGTGGGGTGGGTTGGAGACCCCGTTATATCAAGGCCCGGACCCCGGTATACCAGGCGTCCGTGTATCAAGGCAGTTGTATACCCTTACGAGTCTACAGCCAACGGGCCAACGGCTTACGCGATATACCGGCCAAACATTTGGGGAGGGTTGAGGACCCTGAGGTTGCTGCACTAATGACACGGCGGCCCAGACTGGCAGCGTTCTCCGCTGCAAACCTGGAAGCTGCCTCATGTGTATCATCACTTCGGCCGTTATCTGGCTCAGCCATCGAAATGGCTCATCTCTAGCCCTCTCTGACCTGTCCAGTCAGTGTGTGGCGGACATTTCAAATGAAAATAATTATATGCATAGGAGTAATAATTATAGCCTACGCTGGACTCACGAATAGCCTATATGAACGCGTTGCGAGTTGATTCATTTAGCCTACTTTATTTCTTCTGACTTCTGAGTGAGTATTTTTTATGAAATGATACACAATGATAAACAGGGACGAGGTGGTGTAGCGGTATGTTCTCTGCCTTGTAACCGGACGGTCGCAGGTTGAATCTACCTCAAGCAAGTTGAAGCAACTGTGTAGCGACCCTGGACAAGTTGCTCACCCTTAATTGTCTGTGAGGAAGCAGGAAGGCAACGGGAAACCACCTTAATCGTATTATCCCGGGGCGGCATAAAAAACAATGGATCTGCCTTCTGGTAGAGAACTCAGCATCATCATCAAATGAAAAGTCCTATTCTTATAGCAGTATAGCCACATTGCAAATAGCTAATAACAGATCTAAAGATTGTGCGCAAATCATGGCCAGTGTCCTTACCAGGCACCATCGTCTGTGTAGCTAGATGGTGCATTAAAGACTTTAAACACTTAGTCATTCTAACTAACTAACTATAGCCAGATTGACTCCAATCTTCAGCTTGGTAGGCCTATAGAAAAACCCTTAAGATGTCCTTAAATACACTTATTTAGAAAATATATCTCTAAATTTGTTATTTCGCCAGCCAGAGGCCAAACGAAAAAAATAATGTTTTAACTGTCATTTCTTAAATTCTTAAACAGCTTTAGTCCGATTGACTTCAAACTTGACCTATAGATAAGGTCATAAGGAGTGAAGGGTTCCAAATAACCTGGTAACAACAGACGTAAAATTCATCCCAATGATCTATTTTATATCTTTTTGGCCCAGCCCCATGTTGTGTCAGGGTTAGAAGGATCATTTCTTGCTCACTTTCTTCGCAAAGAAAAAAGTCAAGGAAAAGGCTATATGTTTGTTGGTATTCATGCACTATCACTGGACGTTAACACTGTCACATTAATTTTTCTTTTACCGTCTTTAAATAGCTTTAGGCAAGAGTAGGGCCTAGAGTAGGGATGCATTGCTTTTGTGAAGGATACATAATATATTATATAATTATATATAATATATATATAATATATATATATATATCATATATAATATATATAATATATATATAATATATATATGATATATATAATATATATATAAAAAATATATATACACTGAAAGCACTGAAATTAAATTAAAGTGTCTACATAGTAATATTTAAAATAATTTTTAGTAAAAATTGTAATTTACTAAATTAGTTTAATAGCTGAAAAAGGTCCCGGAACGCCGTTCCGGACCGTTCCAGATGAAAAAAGCACTGCACTGAAATGTGTGTTTCAGATGACAAATTTTTTTGAGCCCAGTGGGGGGGTTGGTTCTCCATTGACTACTGGGGGGGTTAGACGCCACTGCAATTGCATAACATGTAAATGTACAGCGCAGTGCGTTTGTCAGGCGCTAAATTAAAGAAAAGATATTATTATTATTCCCACGCAGACCACCCAGTAACGAGACCACCCACACCGAATAACCACCGCCGACGCATATATCAACAAGTTCCCAATCGGAAAGTGTCTTCTTCGTAATTGGCACTCCTCAGCTACCGGTGGCTCCGCGCTGCGGTCGCTCCCACACACTGCATCTCACCCACAACGATTGTGTATACTCGACCGAAAAGCGTCCGGACGCCATCTAGCGGATTAGTGCTCACTCTTTGTGTACAAATCTTGTCCGCCGCCGATGACAAGTTCCGCTGCACGAAATAGAACGAGCGTTGGCGTACATAGGACCTGCATGGTTATTGGCTATATATTTAGAACAGTCAATTTACAATATTACTTGACCGCATATTTTTATTCACACTGTGGCTAAATATAGACAATAAATATAGAAAATGTATAAATAAGATTAGGGTGTGACCGATTCTTGAATCGGAAATCGGTTTGCGCCGATTTTTGCCCTAGACCGATTAATTGGAATCGGCGCATCCCAGGACTACCGATCCAAATACCAAAAGAAGTAATATTTTTGACCAAATGCAATTCCTTTTTTCGTTAATACAAATATGATAACCTGTTTTGGCGACCTCCTGTGGTAATCTTTAATCTTTATCATTCAAAGTCCGTGTAAAGTAATAAAATTGTGAGTCGATGCATGAACGAAATGAGTTTTTGAGTAACAAACAGTGCATAGAACCAAATAAAAATGAATATTGCCGATTAATCGGATCGGATCCGGAATCGGCGAAAAAGCATTCCAACTATCCGGAATCGGAAATCAGGAAAAAATGGTAATCGGTCACACCCTGAATAAGATGCATAGATATAGACAAAATATTGTCGATTATCGCAGTTACTCTTGCATCGTTCAAAACAAGCTAAGATGCTCAGCATTAAAATTGAAACACAAAGCCCGCTGTTAGATTATGATTAAAACAAGGCATGAAGACCTATTAAACACCCGATCAAGATAGAGTAATGTTAACTTTCCTTTACTACACATGTAAATCAGTGCGAGTCCTTTGGAAGGACCTGAAATTTGAAAATCATAATACGCCGACGCATATGTAGGCTCCTATGCAGAGTTTGAATTGTAAAATTTCAACTGGAGCGGGCTGGAAAATGTACGATAGGTGGTCTTGTCCAGTTCGATTATGGAAGACCTGACCAGAAACATAGATCTATGCATTGTCTGCCTGCAGAACACACCCGATTTAGAATAATATCAGATGGTGGCCTTTCTTAGTTAAATAAAAGATGCGTTCACCAAATAGGTTGGCCTATGTATTATGGAAAGTAGGCCTAACATTAATCTGCATGAAAAGTGCTCTGGTTATGAAAAATTTAAGACTAGATTTTTGACAGTCGACAATTAGGCTATTTACCAATGTTGTAAATCATGTATCTTTTTTCAGGAGGAAGTAAATGATGCCGACCAATCTAAACCTCTGGTTCAACAAGAAACGTTGGCGAATGGAAAGAATTCGAAGGAAAATCGTCACGACCACGAATCCTCAAAAAGCAGCAGCGACCATGAATCCCCAATTAGCAGTAGTAGCACAAAGCTAAGAGTTATATTACCTCTACAAAATCAGTCTAAGTGGCGACCGAATAACCGGTTCTGCGATATTCAGCAAGCCATGGACACCGCTCGAGCCATGGCAGGTCATAGGATGTCGCTGGAAACAATTCTTCGAATCTGTTCGATCAGAAATGGATTTTTGACTAACAGGAAACTGGCTTCTACCAGGGTTCTGAGAAGAATTGCACGATCTGCGCTTCAGCCACAGGACGCGATGATCTACTTTAACAATCCAAAAACCCTGAAAAAGATCCAGAACCTTTTAAGAATGGAATCAAAGCTGGGCACGGAAAATCATGCCATCAGTTTAGGTAGGTTACCAAAAGTCGCAAAACGATCAGTCAACGATTTCGCTGATGGAGATAATATTCCAACATACAAAGTGAAAAGACAAGTGTGGGACAGAATCGATGAACCAAGTGAATGGAGAGACAAACTGCAGCCTAAATACACTCGGCCTGCAGGAAAAAGACAAGTATGGGACAGAATCGATGAACCAAGTGAATGGAGAGATAAACTGCAGCCTAAATACACTCGTTCTTTAGAAAAAAGACAAGTATGGGACAGAATCGATGAACCAAGTGAATGGAGAGATAAACTGCAGCCTAAATACACTCGTTCTTTAGAAAAAAGACAAGTATGGGACAGAATCGATGAACCAAGTGAATGGAGAGACAAACTGCAGCCTAAATACACTCGTTCTTCAGAAAAAAGACAAGTATGGGACAGAATCGATGAACCAAGTGAATGGAGAGACAAACTGCAGCCTAAATACACTCGGCCTGCAGAAAAAAGACAAGTATGGGACAGAATCGATGAACCAAGTGAATGGAGAGATAAACTGCAGCCTAAATACACTCGTTCTTCAGAAAAAAGACAAGTATGGGACAGAATCGATGAACCAAGTGAATGGAGAGACAAACTGCAGCCTAAATACACTCGGCCTTCAGATAAAAAGACAAGTATGGGACAGAATCGATGAACCAAGTGAATGGAGAGATAAACTGCAGCCTAAATACACTCGTTCTTTAGAAAAAAGACAAGTATGGGACAGAATCGATGAACCAAGTGAATGGAGAGACAAACTGCAGCCTAAATACACTCGGCCTTCAGAAAAAAGACAAGTATGGGATAGAATCGATGAACCAAGTGAATGGAGAGACAAACTGCAGCCTAAATACACTCGGTCTTCAGAAAAAAGACAAGTATGGGACAGAATCGATGAACCAAGTGAATGGAGAGATAAACTGCAACCTAAATACACTCGGTCTGCAGAAAAAAGACAAGTATGGGATAGAATCGATGAACCAAGTGAATGGAGAGACAAACTGCAGCCTAAATACACTCGGTCTTCAGAAAAAAGACAAGTATGGGACAGAATCGATGAACCAAGTGAATGGAGAGATAAACTGCAGATTAAATACACTCGTCCTGCAGAAAAAAGACAAGTATGGGACAGAATCGATGAACCAAGTGAATGGAGAGACAAACTGCAGCCTAAATACACTCGGTCTTCAGAAAAAAGACAAGTATGGGACAGAATCGATGAACCAAGTGAATGGAGAGACAAACTGCAGCCTAAATACACTCGGTCTTCAGATAAAAGACAAGTGTGGGACAGAATCGATGAACCAAGTGAATGGAGAGACAAACTACAGCCTAAATACACTCGTTCTTCAGAAAAAAGACAAGTATGGGACAGAATCGATGAACCAAGTGAATGGAGAGACAAACTGCAGCCTAAATACACTCGGCCTGCAGAAAAAAGACAAGTATGGGACAGAATCGATGAACCAAGTGAATGGAGAGATAAACTGCAGCCTAAATACACTCGGTCTTCAGAAAAGAGACAAGTATGGGACAGAATCGATGAACCAAGTGAATGGAGAGACAAACTGCAGCCTAAATACACTCGGCCTGTAGAGAAAAGACACGTAGATCGACGAACCGAATGATTGAAGTTCAAGGGTTATAACTAAGTACAGACAAATCCTAGATAAAAGACAGCATATGTACAGAATCGACGAGCCAACCGTATAGAGGGGCAGGTCGATCCCTAAATGTAATCGACCAACACAAACTTGCGAAATCAGGATTAAATCATACATAATAACGATTTGTTCAATTAAATGACATATTATCTGGCCAATATAATATTCGAATGTTCAACGTCAGTAGTGTTCAGTTAGATATAATTATAACCTACTATTCAGTATTCACACTGCTCCTGTTAGGCATTTCTATTCTAACGTTAAACAATACCGGACATAATTAGAAGACTTATTATATCTCCCGCTTGAGTGTATTGTTCTTTGGTTTTATGAAAGGAGTTGCTTGAACTTGGACCTGCTTTACTCTTTCTGGGTTTTAAATGTTGTCGGAGTGAAGTGAATGTATACAGGGGTCGTCCATTAATTATGTCAACAAATTTTAGGCAGTTTTTGACCCCTCCCCTTCCTTGTCAACAACTGTCAAACATTGACGGACCCCCTAAAAAATTATGTCAACAATCCCAGAACCAACCCCCTACAAAAAAGAAACAAAATGGCTCAATACATGTAGAATACTTTTTATTTTTACACTAAAAATGCAATCTCGAATTTCAAAATATATGAGTTTAGTTTATTACCAGCTTTTTAGTAGTATTAAACATTAAGCACTTTATAAATTTGTGGCATTTCTTAATGTTTTCGCTACCATTTGGAAGGGTCTTTGTTGATTTATTGGAGAAAACTTTCTTGACGTCAACTTGTACCGAACCTCCCTCCCCCCTTGTCAACAACTGTCAAACTTTTCCAAACCCCCTCCCCCTATTTTGTTGACATAATTAATGGACGACCCCACATGAAAAGACACTCACTCAACTCAATTTTTCCTGGGCGAATAATTTATAAAGATTCTCGCTTTTATTCTTCAATTTACCCATCTATGTGAAAAAGAAAATCTAACTTGGCAAAAACAAACTGATGGAGCGATGACAGCGCTATTTCAATTTCCCTCACGGTACAGATGATCCTGCTAGTGTCATTTTTTAAGCGCATTGCAGAACTAAAAAAATGTAGGCAAACGAATTGCGCTAAATATTGTTTTAGTTTTGTCTCGCTTTGCCTCTCGTCAAGAACATGACGCACATCTAGTGTTTCTGTGACTGAAGATACATTTTCTCATGCATTTCGCTAATGCCTATTGGGCTTTGCCTCCACTTCTGCCAACTGTTGATAGTAGGCTGTACAGTCTTATAATCGGACAAGATTCAAGGAAGCAAAGCGAGAAAACCCTACAGCCATATTTAGCGCATCTGACCATGGGGCAAGAAGTGACAAGTGTTAAGTAGGCTACTTGGACAGATGACAAGCTGACAATCTAATTACTTACAGCGAACTATAGTTAGTAGATAGGCCTACAAACATCTACACAATACGTAGGCCTAACTCTGGGTAGGGAACCGGAATAAACTTAGAAATATAACCAGGAATCGGACATTTTCAGGAAGCGACAAAATGTCCTTATCCATTTCTGTTTCCTTTCCTGTCGCATACAGTGTGTCGAAGACCAGAACACTTCTATAGAAAGAATTAATAGGCCTAAATAATACGTTAATTTAAGCATTACACGAACTGTATAAAAGCTTGGTATCATAAATTGTTCAGTTCCTTTTATTTCGAGCATTTTAACGATTTATTATTTTTAATTCAATTTAATATAATTAAGCCTCCATTTCAACACTCATAAGCCCGCTGTCCAAAGCCTAGGCCTAAGTAAGAAATAGCCGATATATATATATATATATATCACGAAATAGAGACTATTGCCGCCTTTTAGGCCAATAGCCTAAGCGTAAAGACGCCTTCATAGAAGTTCGACACCTCGAATAAAAGATCATCGGCCAAGGTGTTTCGCAGGATATCAATTGAGTAGTGCGCAAGACAATGAGTGTTATCTCAGCTACACCTTAGGCAGAAGATTGTTGACTGAGGATAGAAATCGCAACGTGCCCAGCTGTTTGCATAGAAAGAGCCGTGCGAAAAGAGCGCATTCCACCAATAAACGAGCCGAAATATTATAGGCTATTGATATCGTGTGGACAGTGACACGTGTGGTACCTTTATAGTAGGCCTAGAATATGATGACGACGAGTTCTCTGTCCGAAGGCAGGTGCAAAGATGATTCGCGTTCTCCTCCTTCATTATCCAGACTTGGGACTGGCATTACCAGAGTGCGCTCAGTGGCAGAGTTTGAAAGTCGGGACAAAAGTATGCGCGTAGATGGCGAAGGTATATAGAAAAAGACCTTCAAAGTCAGAGTTCCATAGAAAATTCTCTCGGTGTCTTCAAAACCAGAATTCATGACTGCGTTGGTAAAGAATTACATTACATTACAAAACAAAGCCCGGTATGAGAACATAATCCATAAGTTGCGTTGCATGACTCATATACGTGTGAAGTTGGAAGCCACACACATGGAAGTGGAGCTAGATACATATTTGTGATGGTGGTGTGGCGTTGCCCATGGCACTGGAACGAACAAAACAGTTTGGCTATTGCGGACTTGATTTGATATAGCGCCGGTGATTAAGCTGGTCTCCCTGACGCGGCTTTGTGTGGCGCTGAGATATTTCGAAGATTTACATTATTTTACATTACATTACATTTACATACATTTCCCTGGAACGGAAAGACCACGAGACTTTGTCACAAGTCTTACCTGTCCCAAAAACTCAGAGAACGGTTGGTGTCACCGTTGTCACGTACCAACAATGGCGGTACGGTAGTTACGGCGTTACGAGATATAGAAACGTCAGGGAGAAAGGATCCGTGGTAAAAGTAATAATAATAATAATACTTATTATTATTATTATTCTTTAATTAAACGCCTAACAAACGCACTGCACTGTTCATGTAGGCCTACATGCTATGACGATTAAACAATTCACCAGAACAGAAATTACAGAAGACATAAATCAACAAAGTTGCAGCCATGCAAGACGCAAGCTCATGCACTCAGAACTGCAGGCAGAAAGGGAATGACTGTTGCCGTTAAGGGATTTAAAAGTCGGAACGTTACCACCCGGACAACCACGGACGTGGT
Source organism: Aporrectodea caliginosa (assembly GCA_020284085.1). Taxonomy (NCBI): domain Eukaryota; kingdom Metazoa; phylum Annelida; class Clitellata; order Crassiclitellata; family Lumbricidae; genus Aporrectodea; species Aporrectodea caliginosa. Next base: position 755,682 of record JACEVL010000494.1, on the reverse strand, counting down.
AGAGTCGGATCCCGAAACAGAACTTCATAATTTGTCTCTCATTAAAAGGAAGCGACCAATCCTGAACCTCCATTCGAGGAAATGGCAGAGCTTCTCATTTGAGGCGATCGATCGATCTCCTTGGTCGATCGACTAGCATACGTCTGGTCGATCGGTAAATCGATCGCGCTCATGAGTTAGAGTGTTAGACTCTAAGAGGAACCTGGAGCCAGACCATTATTTTAGTTATCTAATTTACATTTCTTATGAAAGTTCAGGCTAGGATCGATATAGCATTGCATCGACAAGCAGAGAAGGGTTATCGGGGGTTAATAACTTAGTGTTGCGTATACTGTTAGCAGTTAATGGACAATCATAGGCCTATAGTACAGTGCATATTTTAACTGTTTAACTACTGGGACAAATGTCCCAGTAGTTTTAGGATATGTCCCAGCAGTTTTAGGATATGTCCCAGTAGTTTTGGTGATTTGTCCTAGGTAATACTCTAATTTCATAACATTGGAATTACAGTAGGAGACTTTGTCCCACTAGTCAGTGGTGTAATATAAAGGGGGAAATTGGTGTCTATTATGTACCCGTACGTAGAGAGTCAGGGTGGATTGAGGAGGAGGGGAAAATTTTTGGTGGAAAACACTCGTTACTACCCCCCCTCGAAAAATTCTTCAAGCAAGAACTGTCATTACTAGCTCCCTGGAAAAATTTATGGAAAAACTATATAGATACGAGGCGGCGTGGTACAAAGCATGATAGATACGAGGCGTCTGACACGCTTCCTGACCTTGTCCTTATGTCCTTATCGGGCGAAGAGCAAAAAAAAAAAAAAGTCATCAGAAATTTTTGCGGAAGTAATGAGTAATGAAGATAATTTTCCGCCGGACTGCTGTCCACGGGCGGCGAACCCTAGTTACGCCCTGTGTAATTAATGGAACCTTGAACATTTTTGACTTCTACACCCCCCCGGTCGTCAACTTTTCGAGTATGTTGGGCACTTGCCTGGTGTGTGCGGAATGGTACAAAGCACGAATCACGAACCCTACTACTTACGCCACCCACTGGTCCCAGTAGTCAAAATCCGTTAAAATATGCACTGCTATAGTATGCAGCTATACGAAATACGAATAGGATACACGAAATGCGCTGTACACAAGAGGTTCCGAGGTTGACCGCGCATCGATCGCCTACTGCCCTACTCAATCCAGCCAGATCGATTTTCAAATCGCCTTCTATCTTGAAATGAGAAGCTCAGGGAAATGGTGAGAGGTAGTACGTCGACAGTAGAAGAAGTGACGCGGTTGGCTCCGAGCGTAGAACTCGATTGGAGTCACTCATGCTGTGCGAAGTTATAATATAACTTCGCAAAGCATGGGTGACTTGTTCGGATGACTAACGCAAACTACACAACTAGTAAGTTTGAGCAGAGATTTCCATCCAGTGTCTTAATCCAGTGTCTTACTATGGACTTCTAATTTGTCTGAATTGATCGTCTTAGTTTGCTCTTTCGCTGGCGCTGTATAAATGGTCAGTTACATTTACAAGTACAGTCATGACCAAAAGAACCTGCTGATTTAATCTAATGGCTGCTGTAGCGCCATTATCAATTGCACAAGGAACTAGTTCCATAAAATTATGTGAAGCAGAGATTGGCACGATTAGTTAAATTGTTAATCGATTAAAATTAGAATTAGCTACTGAAATTTGCTAATCGATTAGAATTAGAATTAGCAAATCTTCTAGTTATTCGATTGCAATTAGAATTAGCTGTTTATCTGATCAATTAGCTTATCGATTAGAATCTAATCGATTAGTTACCCACCTTTGATGTGAAGATTCAAGAATGCCAGTGTCGTGATTCGTTAAAAATTGCGGGCTCTAGTTAAATTAATGCAAGTTTTGCCCTTTTTTTATTCTGTTTATTGCAAAAGAATGTCTATCACATTTACAAATTGAAAAAGGCTTTTGCTGAGTTCAGCAGGCCTATATATAGGTCTATACGCCTAAAAATCTACATTTAGGTATGTACAGTGATGTCAAATCTCGTGATGTAAAATCTGCCTGTTTTTCGTCTATGCTACAATTTGCATGCACATGGCCATTTATGCGAATGTGGCTCTAAGCAAACAGCTAAGTACCGGTGCATGTACACAGTTGAATTAAACCATGCAGGCTCTTCAGGCGTTTATTGCTCGAAACTTCTCTAGACTGTGACCTCTAAGCTCTTACTTAATATCGTTTATTTAACGACGCTCTGCTGGATGTGGTTTTAAGTAGACATCCAACACGCGGCTTGTCTAATTTATATAGCGCCCCTTCAAGATAACTAATCAGAAGTATATAGGCCTACTCACGCCTAAACAACGACTGCGATTTCAGGCAAGTTGCTAACTCAAGTTGTGGGGCACGGTGGCCGAGCGCTTGACCTGTAACGCGGAGAGTACGGATTAAAGCCTACACTGTGTAGGGACCTTGAGCAAGTCATTCACCCACAATTGCTCAGCACCATCGATGTTTTGTCTTATGCACTTCCGAATTTTGGAAGGAGAGTAATATCAAAATACAGTTGTATTGTATTCAGGCACACTTGTCTCTATTATAAAGTCGTGTAATTTGGTACAGGACTACTGGCGAACAGTATGGGTAGTTCACTTTTCTTAAATCTGTTAGGTAGGCTAGTTACGTTTAGCGCCTTCGCCAGGTTCCTCTAAGCCTTGGTGCTATTGCAGGCTGTCTGTTCTGTTAGTAGTTAAGATTGTTTCAATTGCATAACATGTAAATGTACAGCGCAGTGCGTTTGTCAGGCGCTTAATTAAAGAAAAGATATATTATTATTAGTATTATTATATACGTACATAGGCCTACATCAAATCAAATCAATTTATTGCAACCCGTTCGCAATGACATTAACATCATAGCGCAGAGAGCGCATCTGAGTCTATAGAAGAGGAGCTATATAAATTCTCAGAATGAATGACTGAATGACTTAGCAGTCCACTTAGTCACATAAGTAAGTAAGTAAGTAAGTCATGCTTATCAACTACGACGACTTGTCGATCGATTGGCTTTCCGTTCAATATCAATACACGATGCAACCGATTGCATAGTTGTTAAAAACGGTCAAATCAAAATAAAAAACGGAAAAAACGTCGTTTTGATGAAAAAAATAAAAAACGGGAAAAAATGAGAAAAAACGGGCAAGAAAATAATTTGACTTTTCTACATCTTTTACTGCATTTTAAAATTAGAAACCTTGTTTACACAATTTAATTTTAATCAGCATATAACATAACTTTATTAGTAAACATCAAGTAACAGTAATGTACAACAATTATTTTCTCTTTCCTAAGTTTGGTTTTAAAAGAAATTGAGAAATTAAAAATATTGAAATCTTTTCAAATTTAAATTGTATACATAAGTCCATATAAATCCAAGCTGATATAAGCAATTAAAAACTAAACTTTGTAAGTATAGAGTGTAGGCCTACTTAATTACAAATTGTAGGTCTACTAACAATTCTGACTTATTTAAGAACTGGATATGGAGTAATATCCGTCAGTGTATCAGTCAATCAGAGATTACTGAGTAAAACGACAACATTTTGGATAACTTAGAAATTCAAATAACTTTTATAAATTTTATTTCCTGTACAGTGCTGTTTATTTCTCAACTGATGACACTAAATAGTGACGTAAATAAGATGAATCCTTGAAAGGAAGGAGACAACGTAAGGGATATCAGACAAAAATAAAATTAAACAATTAGTAACAGAGAGTTAATAAATAAATAAAGTTACATACAAAAAATAAAAACGGAAAAAAACGAGACGAGAAATAAAAACGAAAAAACGACGTTTTGGGAAAATAATAAAAAACGAAAACGTTTTTTTACAACTATGACCGATTGCATGTCGACATGTAACATTGTAGACACCACACTCAGGCAGGTACTAGGACTAACTGGTGATCGGACATCACCTGATTGTTAGACTGTTGGTCTATTGCACTGTCACTTCACTCGCACCTTATAATGAAGTGTTGTTCCTCTCCTGTTGCTGATGTCCGTCAAAAATCGAAACTCAATGAACACGATTGAAACAACAAGCAAAGTATTACGTCGCTTGATTGCTGTTTAACGACACTGTGTAATAACAAAGACGATTAGTGTCGCTCTCCTCCTTTCTCGAGGCTTGGGACTGGCATTACCACAGGTAGGGTAGTGGCGGAGTTGAACGAAGTCGCTTGTTGTACTTGGGCTTAACGACACTTTTTCATATCGAAGATGATTAGTGTCGGAGGCAGAGTGCAACCTCGTACTCCGCGTTTATATTGCGACCGAGCCACCCGCAGTAAAGATCCGAGAAATTAATCTCTGATAGACCGACCGACCAGGAATCGAACCCGGGCCGCCGGCGTGACGAGCGGGCTACCAACCCACTCGGCCACTCAGGATATCTAACGAACGAAGTCGCTAGCAGTCGGTAGCTTATATATAGGCTAGCGACTGGTTTCGACTTGAGGGCTTATTGGCGTCCGCGCCGTGGCGGTGGATAGCGGTGGCTATAGTTATCTGAGAACTATACCGCGAAGGCGCTAGGTTATATTATTTTAGAAGAAGAGCAGTTCCTTAAGTCTGACTTCACATTGCTTAGTCTCGGCATATAGGGGCGAGTGGTCAGTTGTCTCACTCGCGATCCGATAGTCCTCCGACAGTGCTAAGATGAGTGTTGGCTATAGGGTGTGACCGATTCTTGAATCGGAAATCGGTTTGCGCTAGAGTTTGCCCTAGACCTTGTGCTGTCAGTTCCTGGAACTCTAGCGACCTTCATGATCAAGCCTCTCCATTTCCTTCTGTCCGCCGTCAATCTCTCAGTTCTGCCACAAATTCATTCCAGTTGTTTCATCCTGCTCGTCCATCCACTTTTTCCTTGGTCGTCCTTGTTTTCTCCTTCCCTCATCAATATGCTAACATCATTTCTTTTGAGTAATCCATCTGATCGCATGACATGACCAAAGAAAAATCAATTTGCTCTTATCACTGTTTGTTGTAGTGTCTCTTCATTCTCAATTCCGAAAAAATCATGCGCACCCAATCGTTGGTCCTTTTCTCTTTCCATGATATATAGGAGTTGCCCTAGACCGATTAATCGGAATCGGCGCATCCCAGGACTACCGATCCCCAAATGCCAATCGGTTGACGTCAGCACCTTTTGGGGAAGGGGGTCTGAAATTTGTGACGATGTGTGACATTCATGGGGTGGGGTGGAGAAATGTGACGTCACATCATTCTATGTAATTAAATTTAACAAATGACAACAATTTAATTTGAATAATAACAGCAATAATTTTGAGTATTTAAATTTTTACATTATTTTTATTATTTTAATGATACGGGCATTAATTATTAATAATTTTCTAATTATTTCAATGTTTGGTCACCGTTAGATTTTAAAATATGCATGCTATCCCTATTTGGTCCACGAAGGAGCATTTTGCTTCGCCGTGCTATTTGGTTTTAGGAGGGTCAGAGCTTTGTCACGTCATTTTTCAAGGGGTGTTAGTTTTTGTGACGAATTGTGACGAGGGGAGGGGGGTTCAAAAAGCGGTCCGTAAAATTGCGTGACGTCATTTATGGACGGCCCCTAACAAACAGCGCCTATAACAAAATAAAATGAATATTGCCGATTAATCGGATCTGGAATCCGGATTCGGCGAAAAAGCAGGCCAACTAATCGGAATCGGAAATCGGCAAAAAATGCCAATCGGTCACACCCTAGTAGGCTACTCATTGTACTCAGTGTAGTGTCCTTTTAGATGAGTTAGCTAGGGGCGCAGCTGCTGCCGATATCGCGAAACAAATTTCTGCCATGGCGGGGATTTGATCTCGCAACCTTTCTTTTGACAGTCCATTGAACACGTTTTGACTGCGCTGATATATAGACTATACATTCATATGTCACGAGTTTCAACTGGTTCAGAATACTTTCAATCGAGTTCTATTCAAACCACTGCATAGAAAAATAGGCCTTTGATCAATGTTAGAGTCAGATCTTCAACATCAGATCTGTTACAACGTGCTTCCGTGAACGATATAGCACATTAACTGGTTCCCGCTGGTTCCCGCGACTTCGCTTTTGTGGCCACTGTAGAAATCTCGAGCTTACGATTACGATTACTTCTGAGTCTTTCTAATCAAATTCGACGCTATAAATGTTGTAACTGACGTATTTTTCTCATTGTCTTACAAGGCTAACTAAAAAGTCCTTGTAAAATTAATTTAAGTCTGACCTGTGCTTTAGACTCATTAAGGCATGTGAGCATTAATGAATTTTGGCCGTGAAGAAAGCCCCTATATGAGCATCCATTACGGCATTAGGCCTCTCTACAACGCTGAGCCGCAATGCAAATATGCCAATATCATGGTACAGCCATATATGTAGAACAGCTATCTCTCTCTGTACGCCGTTCAGGCTTTTAATTACGACTTGTAGCTAGCCGACTGCTAGCGATCATGTGACACACATGTCAGGCCTTTGTAGGCCTAAACAAAGGATCAATATAGATACAGCCTGCCAGTACGTAAACCATTGCTCCACAACTCCAATCTCGGAGACTTTTCCGGAGATGGGAACCCAAAAACTGGGTTCCAATACCTGAACGAGCCACGCCGATCAGACAACAGCGCGTTGCAAGCAGCGTACTTTAACCCTTGACCCCGTAGGATTTTCAATAATAGACGCCAGCCAGAGCGCCCTACAACTACTACTACCACACTGCGGCGCTTCATTTTATACAGTTGAAGCCTGCGTGCCGTTCTCTGTGTGTGTATGCACGCACTGGTAATACTGCGAGATAGGCTACGTGTAAGGCTGCTTATAAGGTTCGCTTTCCAACCCGGAACACTCGTTCCGTTTCCAACGACGGACGTGGAGTAGTTGTCCAACACCCACCCATTCACTCTCCCATCTTCTACCTCGAATCCTAAGGGTCAGAAACGTGCGCCTCAAGGTTATTATATTGAACCAGTTGTCACAGGACTGTCGCACAGAAGCGCAAGGGTTGGATGGGTTAACTATAGCTTTCTACGGTCAAACATAGAAAACGAAAACTTTAACGAATTTTCATTAAAGCCACCGTCCTTTGTCCTCTGTCCGCGAACCCCGCCAGAAAAACACGTATTGAAAATAAGGGTCGTCACGTGATACAGGTTAAAGCAGGCCTAACGTTACGTCATGCTGCATGCTGGCACCCCTATCGGTGGGCGAGTCCATTGCAGTGCTGATGGGTCTATTATGGGAGGAGGACGTGTGTGCGCATGCCCAGAGCCATATGGACGCATAGCGAAGGCTTGTACGAGGTGAGTATTGATAGGACAGCCAGAATACTGAATCTTTGTGAAGGTAAAATCGGACGAAATTTCGCATCCGAATCCAAGTCGTCCGCAACGCTGACCGTATAAGTCGTGGCCCGACGAAAGGCAGAATGAAAATAGAGAAATGGACGACAGCTAAGATCCTTGCTAGCTCTACACGACCGCCTCCGTATTAGCGTTGCGCGTCGAGCAATATCTGGGAGGGAGCGCTTCGCTACTATTTTTAGACGCAACTGGCTGCGATGTTGGGCGCAGTTGGTAAGTGAATGGTCGTTTCGGGGTTCGATTTCTCGCTAGTCTGCAAAGGAACGAAAACGACGACACGGTTTTCGTGTAGATCGATAATCGGACTGTCCGGTGATCGTGAGTTTTTCGTTTTCCGATTGGTAGTTTTGATGATTTTGCGATTTTAGCGAGCGCGGTGATGAATTTCCGTTTTAGAATCTCGGGCGTAGAACGCCAGCCTATGTCGGAGAAATACGTGGCCGACAAGATGTTTGCCAGTCGGGCTTTGTCTTTTGCGGACTGAAACTCTTTGTATAAGTGAACGGATACTTCGAAGGTGACGCCATGGTCATCGGAAGAATCGAAGTAGGACGGAAAGAAAACGGAAGGAAATACGGACAAAAGAAAGAGACGGACAGAAGGACATATACCTTAGGCGGACAGACGGATAGGCGGGCAGACACGCAGACAGACGGACAGAATCAGAGATGGCTGTATGGCTCGTGACTGGCTGAATGCTATCATACGGTCCGCTTATTGATTGCTACTTGGGCGATGGTATTTAAAATGGCGTCAACGTACTGTAAGTGAGCGTGAGGCCATTTTAGGGGTCGATGCTGGGCTGGATCGGTTGGGGTTGAGGGGTTGAATTCAGAGCGGTGCATCTTGTTGACAGTTGTTTGTGAGATAGTTTTTGTCATTAGCCAGGTCGGGCATGTGACAGAGTGAATGACTGTTAGTCAAGTTCTGATATGAATTACTCAAGGGAACTTCAATGCTGGAAGTGAAATGGAACTCATTACTGCAGTTGCCGATCTGTAGAGTCATCATGCCTTGGGTTTTTGTGGCTGATGATGGGTTTCCACTGAATGTTTCCAATGCCTTAGTGACTTCTTTCATTGCATCAGTAACTTAACAAGATTCCAACATCTTTTGCTAATCCTCTCAGATTTCATTAGAAGGGTGACAGATAAGTTGTCTTAATAAATGAGTAATGAAATTAGTATAAGTAAGTAAGTAAGTATATCCTTTATTCAACCAAATGCTACCCGCATTTTGGTGTACATGAAAGTGTAGTTCAAAATGACTGGTAATTCTTGCCACCTACTTCGCACCTCATGTGACCTGCAGTGTATTGCAGTGATCAATATCGTGATTTGGTGAAATTGGTTCCTGGTGAAGTTCCTAGTCTTGATGATGCTGATGATAGATTTTCCACTGAATGTTTCCATTGGCTGATTAATTTTTCAGCTGAATTATTTAAGCTCATGGTTAACTTAACATAATTCTGGTGTGTTAATAAAATCCTCTGCTTCATAATTTATATATGGGATTTAACTTAGCAATCGTCTTAAATTTTAAGGGAGCTCAATAGTGTAGTGGTTAGCATGCTTTACTGTCAATCGCTTTACTGTCGGTCAAGAGATTGGGGGTTCAAATCCCAACCGGGGCAGAATTTTGGTTCATGATTGCTATTCCACGTGTACCCTCTAGCCAACTCAGCTACAATGAGTACACTGACCGTACACTCTCAGATGAGACAGCAAGGGAGAGGACTGGCCACCCGCCCTGATATGCTGAGGCTAAGAATATGAAGTCACTAACACTTCATACCCATAAATGCCTGAGGGCTAGCTTAAGGGACTGCAGTCCTTCTTAATACAAAAATGGTAAAAATGTTGTAATGGTTAGATCTCTTTCATATATGTAGCTCTTTTGACCTTAATTTCTCGTGGGAGTTTATCATGACATATATCCTTGTTGCAGCCTACAAACAGACCGTTTGTGGGCTGCATATTTGTTGGGCAGATGTAGCTGGCTATAAGCCCCAGTAGGTAAGATAATTTCTGTCTACTGACTTGTGGCCTCAGAGGCAGTAGGCCTACTCTAGTTCTCAACATGAACGTAATACATTTTGAGAATTGAGTGCAAGTTTACTATAGTTGAGAACATTTTTAAGATCAGCTTTTTAAGAATAAATTGAGATTGAGTTATGGGTTGGACACAAAGCAATGGATTTTAAAGTAGAACTTAGTTTTGTGCTTTGTCAGTTTTTCTGTGTGAAACACTTTGTCATGGTTTCTGATTGTTTCGCATATGAGCACGATGCACACGTATTGAAAGTTTGTTGTTGTGCCTGATAATCCCTCACGAAGAATTGTCCCATTGTTCAGATTCCTTTGTTGCTTTTACCTAAGCAAAATATCCTATATGACTTACAAACTTGGCATCTGATGACTAGTTTGAAGAGATATACAACAGCTGTGCCATTACCTGTGTTTACCTGACCTGCCTTTGGTAGACATGATTTTACTGTACTTATTCTGACATTACCTAGCTTAATGTTACCGATATTCAGGCATTAATAAAAGTACTTTGTTAGGTTAGATGGTGTGTGTGTAGGTGAGGTGTGTGTAGGTGTGTGTGTGTGTGTAGGTTTGTAGGTGTGTGAAATGTTCTAATTATTAAGAATGTTATATAAAGATATTTACTGGAGCTGTAATGTCGTGGAAAACTAAACATTATAAGCTTACCAATCTAGCCTAACACATGTAAAGGAGAACATGTAAAGTCTGCCCCTATATTCATTAAATAAACGAAGATACAACACAATACAATACTTACTGTAACTTACCTCAACTTTCGTGACATTGCCATGCCTTACTTTAACCACTTTCTAGCAATAACAGTGTTTACTGCTCGCCATACCTTCATACCTCACCTCTCTGTACAATACCTCACTTAACTTTAACCACTTTGTGGCAATAATATAAACCGCTTGGATGTTGCCCAAGTGATATAGATCATGGTAGTCAGACAAACATCTCTGGATATACAGGCCGTCTTTGCCATGTTTTGTTGTTAAGAGTGTCTGAACATTTTGGGCCCAGCAACATATAATGTTAACAGACATTACTTTTACAAATGTAATCAGACAATCAGAGGAAAATGTTCTGATGTTAGTACTTGTTATTGTAATTTGGAAATTTATATAGCACCAATTTAACAGAAACTAATCAAAGGCAGTTCATGATATTTTTGCTTATCAAACTTTCTGATCTAACCGTTTAAACTTTATACTTTGGACTCAGTAGTCAGAACTTGGCCTATCTTTGGCTGTTTGCCATTGATGTTTGAAACCATTGATTTTACAAGTATTATCAAGCGGGGAATATCTCCTAGGAGCCAAGGTAGTGCAAAGGGGTCACTTTGTCTCCTGTTGCAGGTCTGAAGGGGAAAACTGAGGGATCAAAATTTTAAGGGCTTTAGAAGTTTTCTTATTTTAAAGTTAGCTTAGGCTTTGGACATGACGTGCAGATTCTTTGTCTTGTATGTGGATACAGTTGATCCTAGTTGCACTGGTGTGAGGGGGTGCTTGATAGTGTAGTGGTTAGCATGCTAGAATGTCAATTAAGTGGTCGGGTTCAAATCCCCACCAGGGCAGAAATTTGGTTCAAGATTTCTGCTCTACCTGCACCCCCTAGACAATTCAGCTACAATGAGTACACTGACTGTACACTTTTGGTGGGAAGATGAGACGGCGAGGGTGAGGATTGGCCACCACCCTCATATGCCGACTCTTTCCGAGGCTACGAAAATGAAGTCGCTCACGCTTCATACCTATGGCTGCCTCAGGGCTGGCTTAAGGGACTGCTCTCTTTCGCTCGCTCTCGCTCTCTCTTTTATCTCTTTCACTCTCTTTCTCTCTTTTATCTCTGTCTCTCTGTCTTTCTGTTTCTCTCACTCTCTCTCTCTTACACTACACAAAGTCTATTGTTACAGTTGCAGTGTAGAGCTGTATCCTCGTTTTGTCGGAGTATTTTTTGTGCGTTTCATTTGTCCTCCATACGCATGGAGATGGTGCACAACAAGGTTGAGCAATAACCCACTTGGTCAATGACCATGCAGTCATGAATTCAACTCTGTGTAATAACATGGGAATATCGGCAAGTTTTTAATATATATACACATCTGTCACCAAACTTTATAGGGTAATTTTGTTCTGATGTAAGCTGGGGAGTAAAAGTCAAGTCTAATGCACTCGCCCCTTGTCCAGTACCTTGGGTTTTAACCACTTGGGGCTCAAGGGTCTACAAAAAGATAATGAGTGCCTCCCCATTCCCCAAGTCCTACTATGGACACAGAACCTTGACTTACTTACTTACAAGTGAGGTATACATGAATTCATGAAGTATTTGCAAGTATTTGCCCCATACAGTTTCACATTTTCACAGCTGCTTTCTGTTGAATGGATTATTGTTGCAATGCAGGTTTGCTTAGAAGTTACCATGGACTTATCAATCAATCAATCAATCAATCAATTTTAATGCCTTATGCAATGTGATAATGGCATGATTAGAAGCTTCCATATTAGATTAAATTACAGTATTTATTCAACTTTGTGGTGCACAGCCACACATACATGGGGACATACATGCAAGCACATGCACACTTGCAAATACACATACACAGATATGCACACACATGCACAAACATCATGGTCAGTTGATCAATTTAGGAAACTGGGTCTCAGGTCATCAACTAGGTTATATCTCTTTGTAAATTCCCTGATTAACTGATGGAGATAACTATGCTGATATATTCAAACAAAATTTCCTTTACTGTAATTTTGTTGATCATGAAAGTGCGTACACATATCTGAGAGAATAGTGAACAGGGAGAGGGACAGACAGACAGACAGACAGACAGACAGACAGACAGATAGACAGACAGACAGACAGACAGACAGACAGACAGACAGACAGACAGACAGACAGATAGGCAGGCAGACAGACAGATAGACAGACAGACAGACAGACAGACAGACAGACAGATAGGCAGACAGATAGAGACAGTCAAGAGACTGGTGAGCAAAGTTTGAGAATGCAAATAAAATCGGAGTTGTACTGTTAGTGTTGAGCATATGTTACAACTCAGATGTAATGATGTTCGTCCTGAGCTCAAAAGCTCAGAGGTGCACTTTGAAGCCTGGCAACAGTCAACATTTCGAAGCACAGGTAGAGTGATGTTAGAGATAATTCTCAGCTCACGTTGAAATAGAGGCTCTGTTGAAAAAGGAGAAGGAGGAGGAGAAGGGGAGGAGGAGAACGAGAAAGAGATGGAGGAGGAGGTGAAGAAGAGGAGGTTGCAGAAGAAGAAGAAGACAGAAGAGAGAAGAAGAAGTAGAAGGAGTAAGAGGAGGAGAAGAAGAAGTAGAAGGAGGAGGAGAAGAAGTTGAAAGAAAAGGAGGAGGTGTAGAAGAAGAGGATGCAGAAGAAGAAAAAGAAAGTGGAAGAGAAGGAGAAGAAGAAGAAGTAGAAGGAGTAAGAGGAGGAGAAGAAGGAAGTAGAAGGAGAAGAAGGGATGCAGAAGAAAGAAGAAAGAGGAGAAGAAGGAGAGGAGGCAGGAGAGTTAGGAAGAAGAAGAAGAAGAAGACTAGTCCCTTAATTTAGTGCATGCTGTGAGCCAGCCATGGGAATGAAGTGTTAGTGACTTTCTTTTTCTTATCCTCAGGTTGTCAGAACAGGTGGCCAGTCCTCTCCTCTGATGCCAGTTCTTTCCTCTGACGGTGTAGGGTCAATATACTCCGTGTGCTGAGCTGGCTCTAGGGTGCACAGTTGGAGCCCCAAAATCCAGAAAACATTTCTGATCTGAATCGTTTTACAAACCCCAAGCTGAGCTTTCAATTGACAGCCCAGCAGTCTGACTACTAGACTGTTGTTTTGCTTGGTAGAATAGCTGCAAAAATGAAGAGATAGAGACTTCCAGATGGTACTAAGGTCCAACTACTGTGAATTACACAGAACATAAAGGAAAGAGAAGCAAAGGCAGACCAAGACTGTGCCGGATGGACAGTATGCCTGAAGACATAATAAAAGGTGGACTAACATAGAGAAGAACACTGGACATGACATATGACCGAGGATAATGCATATCGTTTGTTCGTACCCATCGCCGCCAAATGGCTGGTGTCAGCCACTGATGATGATGATTATGATGATGATGGTGGTGGTGGTGATGATGATGATGATGATGATGATGATGATGATGATGATGATGATGATGATGATGATGATGATGATGATACAGTGTAATTTCTTGTAGTACTATGTCGAGAGACAGAGTTCTGTTATGGCATGGTTACGGGATGCTCAATAGAGTAGTGGTTATCATGCTAAACTGTCAATCGAGAGGTTGGGGTTCAAGACTTCACCAGGGCAGAAATTTGCTTCGAGATTTCTGCTCCATCTGCACCCCATAGCCAGCCGAGCTATAATGAGTACACTGACTGTACACTCTTGGTGTGAAGATGAGATGATGAGAAAGAGAGGATTGGTCACCGACCCTTATGTGCTGAGGCTAAGAAAATGAAGTCGCTAACACTTCATACCAATGGTGGCTCAGGTACAGCTCTTCTTCTTCTGTTGTAATATTGTAAGTCTCTGAGGCTGTTTTTGATATCCATGCCTATCTATTTCACGCTATAATGCCTTAAGGTACCACTGTTCCTGCTCGTTCTCTTAAGACTTTTCTTTTTTCGAGGGGCCCTTCGCACTGGAAGCGCTTCTGATTAGGTTGTACTGTGAGAGGCGCTATATAAGTCCATAAATAGAATAGAATAATGATGAGTGTCATAAAGATGTCCTGGCGTGGGTTCCTGAAGGTTCTGGAACTAGTCATTTACTAGCATATTCGCGGTGTGTTTAGTTTTATATTTTTATATTAACTTGTACCTTAGAAATCTTTTATATATAAATAATACTAAATTATTATATATAAATAATAATAATTTAACTGGTCATCAAGATATAATACCAGCATGATGGAAACTGTCATGGCACATGATAATGCACATAAGTTATGTGACTGGATTGTGCTTGGGCACAAGGGAGTGCCAGGGATTTGCCCAAAGGCACCTCAGTATACCTACCATTCTTTCTCTATCTATGATCAACATTATGAGGCAGCAATACGCTTGCAATTACGTTCAGTGTGACTCAGCACTTGTTTACTTTTGCCATGTTACCGGTTTAGCCTATACACGTTACACTGCTCTGTGATCTGGATTTAGCCAAATGGTCTGACAGACAGTGGTATTGTATTGCTTTCGTCAATTTATATAGCACCTCTCGCAGAACAAACTACTTACGGGCACTGAATGAGTTGTACTTATATCCAAGCAATGTTAGGATGTGGTGATGTATGTGCAGTCATAAATGTGTCGAGATGTTTAATATGTTGCCTCTTTGTGTATTATTATATGCAACATGTAGCAACAGACCTGACTACATTTGTTGGTGTTGGTGTATGTAGTTTGAAGCATCATCCGTTCCTGATGCCAGCCATTTGGCGGCGATGGGTACGAATAAATTATCTTTATTGTCCTCGGTCATTTGTCAAGTCCATTGCTCCCCTTAGTGTTGGTCCAAGTGATACTGTGTCTGCATTTATATTGTTTATCCAGCACAGTCTTGGTCTGCCTTTGTTTCTTTTTCCTTCGAATCTTGCATTAGTGCTTTGTGTGTTTTAAATGCTTGCCAAATATTGCCTAATATTGTAGTCATATACAATACATATTTTATTCCGACAATGTACATGTGGATTGTTATCAAATGTTTTACTTACTTAACTTACAGTCATAGGCATATAAACAAATTTTATTGCTTCACATGGGTTATGTGAGAAGAGAAAGAAAAAGAGCAGTGCCTTAGGCTAGCCTGAGAGTGAGCTGCGGGTATCAAGTGTTAGTGACTTCATTTTCTTAGCCTCAGCATATGAAGCTGGATGACCAGTCTTCTCTCTCACCATCTGCAGACAGTGTGCGGTCAGTGTACTCGTTATAGCTCTGTCGGCAAGGGAGCAGAAATCTTGAAAAAATGTCTACACTGGTGGGGATTTGAGCCCCTCACTTCTGAATTGACAGTCCAGCATGCTAACCACTACATTACTATCGTGCACCCCAATGTGTAAATAACTTGCAAATATTCAGTTGTGATTATTACACAAAGTAGAACAGTGAACCACACTGCTGAATTGTGAAGACTTGGGTAATATTGTTGAATGTCAAAAGGTCGGCATTGTTGGGGACTTTCCTATTAACTGTAAGCTTATTGTATTGTCATAATTTATTAATTGTAATTTAGTATTATCTTTATTGTGTTCTTGTAATTTATAGACTCAGTAGGTCTATACCTTGACTGATTAATTGTAAACATAACTGTAATTGTAGTCACACATTGATAAAGACCTTGGTGCTATATAAATTGGGTCATTTTCGCCAGACTTTGTGAAGTTTTCACGTGATGAAGTGAACCCGGATGTGAGTCTTAGACATGTAGCCACGTTTCGACTGCTCTGTTGAGAGACGCCAACACAGGAGACTGATTTATGGCCTGCTGCTTTGTTTTCCGGTTCTATATAGTAACGATCTTGACTGATTAAGGTCTTCTCAATTTGGACTGGACTCTCATCTGGGAATGTCATGCGTGAATGGGTTGAGGTGGATAGTTTGGTAAATGGAAGCTAGTAATAATCCACTGACTAGGCAGATCTAATCTGGAAACTTATATGAGTAATATTAGCCATTGCAATGCATAGGAAGTTTTCATCAGCCGCTGCTTGCTCATTGAGTACAAATCAGTTTCAACAATTATTGTATATGTAAGACTATTGTAAGTACGTAAGTAAGTTAATAAGTAAGTACTAAGTAAGTAAGTAAATATATTCTTTATTAATAATAAATAATAATAATCTTTTCTTTATTGAAGCGCCTGACAAACGCGCTGTACATTTACATGTTATGCAATTGAAACAAAAAATGACAGAAGACATAAATCTTAACTACTAACAGAACAGACAGCCTGCAATACTAAATATTAGCCAATAAATTACTAATCATGCTTTGATGTACAGACGTCTAGTAAACAGAGTTTCTAAGTAAATAACATCATAACAATAAAGGCTTTGTGCATCTGACAGGCTGGGGGATTGGGTGGTCTTATATTATAGCCTTTGCAGTGCAGATGTAAAGGGTTGGAAACCAGAAGGATGTTGAAGCTGTAGTAAAACACGACTAAGTAAGTACTGCCCTGCCATGGCAAAAGGAAGCAAGTCACCGATTTTAGTTTCTGAGAAAAATGCGAAAAACAATTCAGGTATCAGGTCTGAATTTACGCGTAAATTGGTTTGATGCATGCATGGACTTGCTTCTTTTTGCCTTGGAAGTACTACTTGGACATGCTTCTTTCTGCCTCTGCTTTTCCAAGAACACATGCACTATTTATATAGAGATTAGTTGGACTTGTTCTTGAACCAAAATGATACCGATATGTAATTTTAACCTTAAACTGGACTTTATAAGTAGTATATCCTTTATTGCACTAGCAAACGCACAGCACTGTACATGGCAAGATTAATACATTCAAACAAATAAACAAAAATTTATATATACAACCAATGAATTGAATAAGAGGCTTTATTGTACATCAGGGAACATAGAGGACGAAGAGCTAGGGCTAGTCATAGGGGAAAATGAAGGGTTTAAATAGCCAGATCTAGGGAAAACATAGTTTATTTGTATAGCATCCGGGCAAGGATGCATTTCTGAGACAGGTTGTCAAACATGGGAATCTCAACAATTCTTCAGGAATCAGCTTGAACTGTCACTATCAGTCTTAAGAGCGAATTTTGAATGTCACTTGATGCTTCTTGAAAGGTTCTGAACTAAGGTGAAAGCAAACTCCTTTAGAATCTGGTGCCATGATATCCAGCTTTAGGTGAAGCCACGTTAGTGCGTTCAATGTGGCTCGGCATTACTTTTGACAGAACAGTAGAATTCTGTGCAACATTTGCAGGTTTTTTGGAACAAAGGAAAAGTTTTTTTTCCCTCCAGCCCCTTGGGACTGCTGTTATGATGGATATGTTCTTATGAAGGTTGCATAGTAGATTATCTTTTTGAGGATCCCCTTAAAAGTTTGTGGTTTCAACTCACTGCCAGGATAGAAAGATATTTCGAAATTTCTGTTAAGCTAGTGTCTCGTGTCTACCGGTGTCTGGTGGCTAATTCTGTGATAAGCCTGTTCTCTGGATGGCAGATAAGATGGCTAATGGCTATGAAGAAGACGAGCCATTCTTTCTGCTTTGCTTCGGCTGTGCAAATGAAGCCGCGAACTGTTCATATTGATCAGTGGCACAGAAAAACAGATCCTGTTTTCGTACGTCTAGTTTGAGAATGCTTCGCTTGTTTACAGGTACTGAATGACAGGTTATAGGTGTAGTGGCGCAGTGGTTGGTCTGTCACATTTAAACCGTGCGGTCAATGGGTTGAATCCTTGCAGAACTTGAAATACCGATTATTCTCTTGCACTGGCATTGAGAAGTTGCTTCCGGCAGAAATGGTCTCCTGCAAGTGACCTTCAGAACCAGGGTACATACACCACCGCGCCCCATGCCACTCCACAAAGAACACTTGGAATTACAGTTTTAGTCTTTGAAGGGTTTGCCATGCTGGTAACTGAGTGGTCAGAGGTTCGCTCCACAAAGAACAAAAAGTTCTTGGCAGTACAGTTTTAGTCTTTGAAGGGTTTGCACAATAGTACAGTTTTCTGCTTCACCTGCACCCCCAACTCAGCTATAGTGAGTACACTGATCGTACACTGTTGGTGGGAAGATGGGACGGCAAGGGAGAGGATTGGCCACCGCCCTCATTATGTTGAGGCGAAGAAAATGAAGTCTTTAACACTTCATACCCATGGCTGCCTCAGGGTTATATTAAGGGACTGCTCATCGTCTTACTCTAATGTGTGTTGTATACTATGGAGCTCTGTCCATTACGTCCTAACTGTTTAGTCTGCTGTGTATACTGGGAGTACCTCTGATTGGTGTAGAACTGTGAGTGGTGTTATATAAATTTACAGATACAATACAATAGAATACTTGTGTGCTGGTCACCCATTTATTATTGGTCATAGAAACAGGAACTTAACTCTGCTTTGTCCGTCCATGATATCATGACCAGACTCTCCACTGACTTCATGGCCGTTGCCGAGTATTCTAATAATCCGCCCACGCTAAGATTAATAAGAACGAGGGTGTTTCTGAATTGTTGGAAGAAGGAGGGTGTTTCTGAATTGTTGGAAGAAGGAGGGTGTTTCTGAATTGTTGGAAGAAGGAGGGTGTTTCTGAATTGTTGGAAGGAGGAGGGTGTTTCTGAATTGTTGGAAGAAGGAGGGTGTTTCTGAATTGTTGGAAGAAGGAGGGTGTTTCTGAATTGCTGGAAGAAGGAGGGTGTTTCTGAATTGTTGGAAGAAGGAGGGCGTTTCTGAATTGTTGGTGATAGAAAGTGGAATTAGGATGACGTGATGATAAGTTAACAGATGTGATAATCACTCAGTTTTTTTGTTGTGATACTTGGCATCTAGCTGAATATTTATTTTTGCACATAATTATGATTAATTGTTATTAATTGGACACACACACACACAGGGTGTTTCAAGAAGGAGGGTGTTTCTGAATTGTTGGACACCATGATCTATCTCGAATGCCTTTATCTAATCACTGTTTAGGCTTTTTCATTCAAAGCTTAAGGGTCCCATCCTTCAAGAAGGAGGGTCTTAATTGTTGGATGAAGGAGGGTGTTTCTGAATTGTTGCCACCCCCCCCCCCACCCCTCCCCCACCCCCATAGAAACCCCCATCCCCCCCACCCCATCCAACCCCACCCCATAATCACTCATTCCTGCTTTGTAACAATACTCCTCTGCCTCATTGTCTGAATTGTTCTGCCAACCGAGATAAATTCTTTTTCTCTTGATATGTTTTGACAACCCCTCTGTGACCTGACACAATTCTCAGGCATAAGTCCTTTATTGACCTGACACAGTTCTCACTCATAAGTCCTTTATAAGGATAAAGTCTCCTGGCCTTGGCTTTTCAGTAGCACTTTCGACATTTAGAAAATTCGTCTTCAGTGTTAATTATTGATTTGCCTCAGGCAAGGATAGCTTGGAAAAAGATGAATCCACAGTTGCTTGGAAACTGTGAAAAGTAGCCATTTGCTGTTTAAGGACACTGTGGCATGACAAAGATTATTAGCGTCGCCCTCCTCCTTTCTCCACGCTTGGGACTGGCACTGCCAGAGTACGAAACAATGGCAGAGAGCAAACTGTGAAAAGAGAAAGAGGAGAATTTCATAAAGGTGGAGTTAGTCATAGTCCAGTGTAGATAACAAAGAGGTGGAGATAGACACTGCAAATACACGGATATGTAAACTATATTAACTGTAGTTTACTAATGTAGAGTGTCCTCTAATTGGCACATAGGACTACAGCACTGACTGGGTGTAGTCAAAAATGACTCTAAGTTACACTGTAAAATTCTCTCTGCAACCTCTCTAGTGCTACAAGATAATACACGTAGTTGTGTTAACAAAATAAGGGCAACAATTCTAATAGTTAATATTCGAAAAGCAAAGTTCAAAGTAGAATTAGGTGAATGGGATCCAGCCAATACTGGTGCAGAGTTTGAAGTCTGTGCAATCTCAGCCAAAGTTCCTGTTTGTATCTGTTTGTTAGGATCATAACACTTTAATCATTGACCCTGAACACTTCACCACTCATTCATCTCTTGCTTAGTATATTAAAGTACAGAAAAAATGTACTCACTGATTGAAATTGAATATATTAGTTAAGTATTAGTTAAGCCTCTTTATTGCTAATTTTGATCCAAAGCTTATTTTTGTCAGTTGGCCTTTATACCATTTGTACTACATTCCTTCCCAGGTGGCCCTGACCAGCGGGACCTTTGGCCCCTTTTGGGTCTCCTGAGTATCCATACTTGTCTGCCAATATACTGAATGGTTTATTAATTGTTTTGTTGTGGCTACCAAATAAAAAATCGAATTAAAATCAAAATCAAATCAATCTGTGCTTTTGTTTTAGCACCCTTTAGAAGAAGAGCAGTCCCTTAAGCTAGCCCTGAGGCAGCCATGGGTATGAAGTGTTAGCGACTTCATTTTCTTAGCCTTGGCATATGTGGGCAGGTGGCCAGTCCTCTCCCTCACCATCTCATCTTCCCACTGACAGTGTACAGTCAGTGTATTCATTATAGCTGAGTTGGCTAGGGGTGCAGGTGGAGCAGAAATCTTCAACCAAATTTCTGCCCTGGCAGGATTTGAACCTCTGACCTCTCGATTGACAGTCCAGCATGCTAACCACTACACTATCGAGCACCCCTTTAAGGACCTCTTAAAAGCCCTCTAACCTTTGGATCATATCAGTAAGAACCACAGCTGATAAATGTGCTAAATAAATGAACAATTACCTTACCTTACGTTACCAGAGGTGATAAAATATCTTAGGAAGTATGATTGATGCTACAAGTGATTGCAAGAACAAAGCTATTTAATGTTTCACGGACCAAACAAGAAATAATACAGTTTTTCGGTACCCGGATGACAGAGAATAGTTTCAACCCAATGTCCATCTAGATAAAGACGTCTTCAGTTGTGCATGATCAATGGCATTATGACTGCTTCATCTGGGTCACCTAGTTGTTAGGTAGACTCGACTCGACATTGTTGAACTTTTATTACCAGACGGCTGCATGCCATGCCCAGTTCATCTTCAGTTACCATGTACAGTTGACTATGGCGTAGAAACGAAATGGAAAGCCTCAGTGCTTTGTAATTTTGTAATTTGGTGGACTAGGCCTTGCTACGTCAAGTGACCATGTATTAGTTGGCCTGCAGATTTGGCCTTGAGATTGTGAAAGGACTCTGAGACGATATCTCTTTACATTTTTGAATTTCAAGATAAAGGTCATAGTTTTGGGGTGCGCAATTTTAGTCCAGTGGTTATTATTAGTTCTCACCTGTGAATGCAACAGTCAGTCGAGAGGTTATTGGTTCAAATCCCTGCAGAAATTTGTATTGAGGTTTCGGCTTTATTTGTGCACTTGTACAACTCAGTTGTAATGAATACAATGACCATACATTGCCTGTGGGAAGAGCAGGCGGCAAGGGCCCCTCAACCCCCCACCCCCATATGCCGAGGCTAAGAAACATGTAGTTGTTAACACTTCGTAGCCACCATTGGCTGCTTCAGGCTTAGATTAATGGACTGCATTTCTTCTTAATTTTGATACTTTTAAAGATCCCTATGAAGTTTGGAGTTATTTAGTGATATGATAACAGGGATTTATTATAGATGATATATTGCTTGATAAGGCATGAAAGCATTTGATTGATATGTGGTGTATGATTGATTTTTATATGATTGGATTGATTCATATGGGATTGATATGTGAAATGACTTGGGGTGGTTGGCATAGTATAAATGGGATACATAGACTGATATGATACATGATTCTTGATGTATGTTGTGACATATGGCAAGATATGAGATGATTTGGTAATTTGATGTGCTATAATGATGATAAGAATGATGATGTATTTGGATTGGCCTAGTGTGATAGAATATGGTAAGTTTATATAGCTCTACACCAATAAATAATCAGAGCTTATCTCTGTGCTAGCCTAAATGATGTTAAATGTAATTAAGAACAAAAGTATCACCAGTAAGCAAAACAGTGTACAGAAAACTAGTAGAGCCATCAGTAGTGAGCCCACACAAACATGTGGAACCTTGTACAACAGATTCCTACCCAGAGGTGACGGCATAATGTTCTCAAGAGTATCTGGACAAAGATGCTTTCATAGTATAGAGTGACAAGTGATATGTTTATATGATATATCTAATAAATAATATTGTAATCAGCATAAATCATTGCAATTTACAGTGTTGCGAAGTCAGGGCTTTTATTAAGTCTCACTTTTTTGCTTTAGGCCTATCATGGAAACTTGGCAGTAAGGCATGTGAAAGGTGTTATATCGTTGAGACCTTCACCTATTTGGGATTTTTTCCTGTTACGTAAGTTGTACAGATTATGCCCCAAATCCTTTGGCTAAGGGTTTTACTGGTAGGGAACTAATCTGTGATGGTAATGGGATTTGGCGTTACTAAGTACAGAATTGAAATTTAGAATACCTTTTCCTTTTAGTACTGTATCCGGTTTGGCTGGATAACCAGAACTGAATTCAGGGTTCCCAGGTCAGTGTCGTTGCTGAGGGGCAATGGGAGATTGGAGGGTGTGGATAGAGTGGGAGCAGGTTGCTGTACGAGTCCTGTCTTTAATTAATTTTAATGAGTCTGGAGACATTAGGTGTACGCCAAAGCAGTGTTGTGCTAAATTTATGCTCATTTCGGTAGAACTGCCCCAGAACTTTGCTGTTTAAGGGTTTGGGTTTTGACTCCCTCAAGTCACCACATTCCATTGCTTGTCATCGACGTTGCCTGTTCATACGACAGGTGCAGTTTGTGTGAAGTGAATAAGCATACACGAGGGTGTCAGGGTGACAAGTGGCTTATTTCAAGACATTCATGAGTGACTATTGGCTTATTTCAACGCATTCACAAGGGTGACTAGTGGCTTCTTCAAGGCATTCATGATTGACTAGTAGCTTATTTCAAGGCACTCGTGAGTGTGACTAGTTGCTTCTTCAAGGCATTCATGAGTGTCTAGTGGCTTCTTCAAGGCATTCATGATTGACTAGTAGCTTATTTCAAGTCACTCATGGGTGTGACTAGTGGTTTGTTTCAAGGCATTCATGAGGATGACTAGTGGCTTATTTCAAGACAGTCATGAGGGTGAGTAGTGGCTGCAAAGAAACGAGAAGTGCAATCCTAGGCAGTATGTGGCTTATGTGGCGTTCAAAAGGATGGCTGGGGCTTTTATGTAAGAGGAACTGCTATCCAAGGTTGCATAGCTGGCTGGTTGCTTGGAACTGCTATCCTAGGTAGCACATGGCACTTGTGGTATTAATGAACGTAACCTGGCTGGTTGCTTGGGAATCAGAAGCAGTTGCGCTGCAAGGTAACATTTAGCAACTATGTTCATCAGGATGATCAGCTGCTGGATTTAGACTTTGCGAGACCTTAATCCATTAACGTTATAGAGGACCTATAACCTCGCTAGTTTAAACAATACAGTGCCATGTCACCTTTTTGGCAAAAATTTCTAGAAATTCATATTGTAGGTGATGTAATTGACAGAATATATGCCTACAACTGTTTGGTTTGCAAAAATAGAGTTCTGATAATGTAGGTTACATGCAAAATTGCCTCAAAAATGAAAACTGATTCATCACAGTGAGAGTCAATGGCAGGAAATTTATAAGAATGTTGTGTTATTTTTATTTAATTCATTTGACAGCAGAAATTATTTATAAACACCATGTAATTCAATTCAGAGCATTTATCATGTCTGTTTAGTATAGCTGAATAGTGTTAACTAAAAGCTTTTAAAGCGTTTTTGTTATGACTTACAGATTGCAAAGTCATTAACTATATCATAAGTTGGAAGACAGCGCAGTTTATCACTTTCTAAATATAAAATTCTAAGCGCAGAACTTGATCTTGTGTGGATTGAAGGTCATTCTTGAACCTTTTCAACTGGGAAAATGACCTTTCTGCCTAACAGTTTTTTACCATTAGGTTAAAAAACTGCAAAATAGATGCAAAAAAGTCAGCTGAATTTTATCCTTGAAGACAATTCGATGAATGCCTAGAAAGCTGAAACTGCTTTTATCCAAATTAATTGTTTTAGTTATATAGTAAATGGAGGTTATAGGTTACTAAAGAACATTATCTTATAGCAACTTGTGTTGAATGTATACATGTGTACAGCTTTACGTACATACATGCACAGATGCATTCTTGCTTGTACTTGTGAATAGTAATGCATACTTGCATGCATTCCCACATAGAGGATAGGACTTAAAACTGCAATGTTCTTTCAAGCATATCCACGTGTCCCAGACTTCACAGTCTAAATGCCTATTGAACATAATAACAATAATAGGTACCATTGAGTGTATTGTATCATGGTTACTGAAATCTTGGAATGAGGAGCTATTGCTACTCTTTTTCCTCTTCCATTTATTGTTACCACTGTGTGCACACTGGTGCCATTCTTTACGCAGTTGTACACTTTGTGTCTTGTGTTCTATTAGTTATTTCTTGATTCGTGCTCTGCTTCCCGTCTACTTCTAACCATGTCTTTCGTCTGATTACTTCTTCCACTGGTTCCAATCCAAATTACTTTCACAGTTCTGCTCTTTGTTTACCTCTAGCTCTCTGATGTGCTCAACATCCATCCATCTGATCCTTTCATCCATATAATCCATCCATCCATCTAATCCATCCGCCCAGTTAATCATGCCCCAGTCAGCTCTTTTCCACAGAGTTGTTCTGCCCCGATGGGCCATTTGTAACTTTCAGTTATTAATCCAGCCGTGAAATCCAGCTGTACAAATCCATCTGTAGGTGATTTATTTTGAAGTCCTTTTTCATGATGACACCAGAGACGACTCTGATCTACATTGTTGTTAATGCATAATCTGCACTTATAAACATAAATAGCATCTCGTATTGTTGTGGGATAATTTTACCTTGGTAGAAAGCAGCTAACAGGAGTAAGCATATAATGTTGAGCTTCTATGAAAGTTTTTTAATATCTTCGTTTATTATTTCAAACTGACACACCACAATATGATTACAATTCATAGTGTGAACGGATGATTACAAGTTATTACAGGTGTTCAATTTAACTGTTTGGCAGCCATGCAAGGCGTCCATCACGTCCTACTGCTCATTTTACCCATGCAATCTGGCAAATGAAAGGCTGAGTCGACTTTTGGGAGGGCAGAGGTAGGCGATCCAGCATCCATGCTGATCTTCTGCTCTTTGTGCCTAAGTGTTACAATTAGGGGCCGTCCATAAATGACGTCACGCACCTAGGGGGGGGGAGGGGGGTCGGAAATTTGTGACGATGTGTGACGTGGGGGAGGAGGGGGTCAGCGAAGTGTGACGTCACATCAGGTCTGTGTAATTAAATTTAACATTTAACAACATTTTAAGTTTAAAATAACAGCACTAATTTTGAGTATTAAAATTTTCATACTTTTTTGATTATTTTAATGTATACGGGCACCATTATTAATAATTTTCTAATTATTTAAATATTTTCACCATCAGATTTTTAAATACTTATTACAATGACAATAAATGTGACTTAAAACATGTTTTATTATCAAATGGAAATTTGGTTGTAGGGGGGTCAGAGCTTTGTGACGTCATTTTTCAGGGGTGTTACCTTTTGTGACGAAGTGTGACGAGGGGAGAGGGGGGGTCAAAATCGGCCAAAATAGCGTGACGTCATTTATGGACGGCCCCTTACCCTCCGCTGAAAGTGCTTGAATAAAGAAAATATTTAGTTTCAGTTTCGTGTATTTTTATTGTAGAAATTAAAGATTAATTTCATTTAGTCAAGCATAATTTTTGATGAGTCGATTGTTATTTTATTTAACAGATTACAACACTTTGTGCACTGTGTTTGACAATTAAACTTAACAAGAGGAGGTGGGCTCAAAAGTAATCCACTTCCACCATGGTTTCTACAAGCCTTGTAACAAGGTCTGCAGCCGCTTTGGAAATGGACACTCCTCAACAAATCCTCATCAAGCCTTCCAAGGTTGACTCAGAAAAACTTGGTATGTTCTTTCAGCTATTATTGGGCTATCATTTGAACTATTTATCTAAGTTTAATTTAATCTAAGTATTTAATCTAAGTTATTGTGGGAACTTCTGAAGCATCATCACAACAAGAGTTAAGATACTTATTGACGGTTGCTGTTAATTACTGCTTAAAATTTAACAGTGGTTTATCATAATCCTGATAATGTCACCTTTCTCTCGACTCATTAAAATCATGGCATTTATTAATTTTTCATTGTCTGAAGTTATTCTGTCAAGGTGGCCAGATAAAGTTACTCTGAAGTTTCATTCTATTATTTCCTTAATGTTTTTGTCCATTCTGTTCTCCCTATTAAAACCTCCATCTATTTTCTCCCTGCCCATCACGGAGTCATTCCTCCGGCGGATCGCTGGATGCATAAAGCTTTTATCGCTAGGATTATATATATGGTTCAATCAAGATAGACTGTTCTGACTGTCTTGATCAGATAACTGCGAGATTATGTTGTTTATACACCACAATGCGGATAGCAATTGGTCTATTAAAGGATATTCTTACTTACTTACTTTTTCTCCATTGTATAGGAGTATGGTGCAAGGAACTCATAAAAGAAGGAACCAAATTCGGTCCCTTTGTGGGTGAAAAGGCATATGAAGTCGATGATAGCATGGATCCAGCATATATCTGGGAGGTGAGTACAGTGCAGCTCACGTTTTATTTAATGTAGGCCTACCCACTATTATTATCCGCATTTTATTTAATCTTCTGTATTTAAAACAAGCGAGTTTTTAAGTATTTCTCTTTCCCTACTGAATTGATGACTTCAGAATATTTTTCAGAGGCTAACAGAAGCAGCACTGGACCTTCACCTGAACATTCTGACTGTATTAAAGATTGTTTTGGAAGAGTTCTAGTTGATTAGAGCTAGAAGACAGGCATCTAATCAACTGTTTTGATGTCTATACACTGAAATGTGATCTCTATTTATAGCAGAAACTCGGATTTTCGTGTCCTTCCGTATGTTTGTCTGTCCGGTTAAAGGCTCCGAAACGGAACGGTTTAGCGATCTCAAAACATTATTACGCAACGTCTAATTCAACGCGACTATTTTCAGTTCGCAATTTTATTTAAACTCCGATATATGGCCATTTTACATTTCCACGAGGCTATATCTCAATACCGGTCTCTTACACCATGGCCATAGTAAGGCCATTTGTGACGTCACGCATGCTAATTAAATATGCAATCTTACGTCACACGTAGCATATAGGTCAACGCTCTGATTCGCAACCAATCACGATGACTGTTGATTTAACATCAGAAGAATTTCTAGGTCATCGGACTTAAAAATTCGCCAATGCAACACTTTAGCGTACTCGAAATTTTTAACGAACGTTTTCATTTGAATTTCAATAGATCTCAACCCAACTATATTTCAACTCAAAATTTACTTTAAATTCCGATATTTGGACATTTTAAGTTTCGATGTGGTCATAATTTCCAAGGATTGGTCCTTGCATAATTTCTAATCTAGCTATGCAGGATTATATATGTCATAGAGTTGCAATTTCAAGCCAATTCGCCAGAGGGACACACGAAAAATTTTCACATCGTTAAATTCAAATTCACAGGCGCTGATCATGTCGTTAAATTCAAATACACGGGCGAGGAAAACCCGGGCGAACGCCGGGTAAAAACTGCTAGTTGGTTAATAAAGAACATACTTATTTACTTAATTGTCTGAAGCTGATGGTGTTTAGAACTGTCAGAATGACGAAGGTATACTGGCTTTATAGGTTCGTGCTGAAACAAAATGAACTGTATGCTATAAAACTGTGCTATGAAGTGGATTTTGAGCATCTGCATTTTACTCTGAAGGCTTGCAGATAGGAAACGATTTCTGTATAAAAGTGAATATCCATGTCATTGTCTTTTCCATGTTGCAGATTGTAGATGTGGAGACAAAGGAATTCCTATTCTACATCAATGCCACAAATCCTCATTCTGGCAACTGGATGCGAAATATTAAGTGTGCCAGATTTTTCGAGGAACAGAACATTGTATCGGAACAGGAGGGCATCGACATCTTCTACCAAGCAATCAAGGTAAGTTGAGTCATTGAGTGAGATGTTTTAGTGCAGGCCATTCAGAAATGTAGAGAGAGAGGTGAAAGCTCTTTCCAGATAATTAGACCACTCAACCCTTGATAAATTAAAATTAGGAAATGAATGTCTAAAGTTTATGACCTATGTAAGAGATGAAACTTGAGACCATGCAGAAGGTGAGGTCCAGATTGGACAGCCCTGTGGCCCACTATGAGCTGGCCTAGTTTAGGGTTAGATGATAAAATAATTTTTATTCTGTTTCCACAAAACTTTACAATGTTTTTTTTAACTTAGATCTTTACGTTCTATTATGACATGGGAGAGTTTGTTATGGGTGTTTCTTTCTGGGTAATTCTTGCGTAAAATGTACATTATAAACTGCTGAGTAGTACGGTAGTAGTTTAGTTTACTGACACTGTTTGATAAT
This sequence comes from Aporrectodea caliginosa, assembly GCA_020284085.1. Classification (NCBI taxonomy): domain Eukaryota; kingdom Metazoa; phylum Annelida; class Clitellata; order Crassiclitellata; family Lumbricidae; genus Aporrectodea; species Aporrectodea caliginosa. Next base: position 726,973 of record JACEVL010000494.1, on the reverse strand, counting down.
AGATCATTAGGTCGCCCTCCTCCTTTATCAGGTGTTTATTTCGGACTGGCACTGCCAAAAATACAGTGTTGATCTGTGGAATGTGGCTTATGCAGCGAAGATTGCATTCTGAGTCCGAGATTAATGCGTTGGTTATGTTAAATCAGTGGCAGATTTTATGCTCACAGTTTTTCCAACAGGTATCATTAAATGCAGCTATGACAACAATTTGCTAAAAGCTGGATTTCACAGCAAAACAAAACATGATTGATCAATCAGTCCTTAATATCTGTAACAAAATTTAAAATACCATTCAAAATTATTGAAATTTGAGGCAAAATCATAAGATTAAGTTGAATTACACAGCAGATTGTTTGTTTAGTGTCAAAACTGTTGCAAAGTAGAGTGCTACAGGTTTTTGAGGAATTGTTTTGAATATTGTAGGATATTTTTCCTGGAGAAGAGCTGCTGACTTGGTTTGAGAAGTCACCACTGAGGAGGAAGAAGGGCAAGCGAAGAGCCTACCCTAACAGTCAGTACCTCAATTATTACAGCTAGTTTCAAAATGCCTACTTTAGTTTGTTGTGGGTTTTCTTATTTCCAAGGAGCTGTGGTCTTGTAAAGGTCCCCATGTCCCGTAGCGGAGTTTAGGGAGACACTCATTTCCTTCCCTTAGCCGGCTATGGACGAATTCCAGGGTCCTGGACATAGGACCAGTGCACCACAGGACTTGCCATTTAATTGCCCAGGGTAACAACATGGAGTTAAACCCACAACCATCATTGACCTAGCATGTTATCGACAGACTGCCGTGTTGTGCTGTTAGATCAAAATGACCCATCTGCAGTAGTATTCTTATTTAAATTATTTTTGCTTCACATTTATATAGCTTCACTAAGGTTGTTACTCTTTGATACTGACCTACGATTTTGCTGTTCTTATTTGTGTTTTATTCTTCTTAATTCTTTCAGTTAAAAGAGCGAGAACAGGAAAGCCGAAGCTGACCGCCTCTCGTCATGGGGCCGGATCGTCGAAGGCCGATGCTTACGCTGATGTGAACTACGTCTCACAGAGAGGCCGCAAGCGTAGCGTGAAGAAGTACTGGCAGCTGGAAGCTGTGAATGACTCCGATGCCAACCACGAGGACAAACTGGAAGACAGTGAGGAGGAACTGCTCCAGGAGCTTTCCGACGAAGACTGGGAAGCAAAAGAAGCGAAACAAGTCACTAAGGTTGTCGACAAGCCGACCGAAACAGCTATGCCCATCGAGTCGAGCACTGGTTTTTTCCAGTTTGAGCTGCAGGTGACCCAAACCAGCAAAAACCGGTTGGGACGCAAGGTCTTCCAGTGCGACATCTGCTCTGGAATTTACCGGCACAGCTTCAGCCTGAAGCGTCACTACATTCGCAACCACATCAACTACAAGTACATCTCCAAGGTGGACCGCCTGAACTGTAGCATTGTCTTTGAGACAGGCCTACCAGGCAGTGAGATAGTGAAGGAGGAGGAAGCTGAAGATAAGGGAAACGGTTCTGATATTGAGAATGCCGAAGAAAATGCAGAATGTGAGGAGCAGGAAGTGGAAGATGGAAGTCTGTCGGATCCTGAGAGTGGCACAGTGAAGACGGAACTCGTGTCAGAAAAAGTAATAGATGGTGGATCTCAGGTTGAAGGTCATGTAGGAACAAGTAATGAGACAGCATCTAAGACAGACTGTGGGACCGAAGAAGACAAAAGCATCACAGCGGTTAATTCTGCAGTTCTTGCAGTAGCTGAGAAGTCCAGTACGCCTTCCCCGAAAACAAAGGAAAGCAAAGAATCGCAGGTACCTTCATCAAGTGACCAGGACAAAAAGGAAAAGGAATCACTGGCATCTTCTCCAGGGAGTGGAGATAAGATGGAAGATGATGGAAAGGATGAGTCGAATGATAGTAAGCCAAAAGTCAAGTATCCGATGCCCAGTCTCTATCGGTGCAACATATGCGAACAGCTTTATGACACGGTTGACCAACTAAAGGAACATTTCCTAAACCATCCAAACTTCCCCAGCGACAAAAAGTTCGCTTGTGAACACTGCAAGATGAAGTTCAAACACAAACAGAACCTGATGAGACATGAAGTTGTTCACACGGGTAAATATCTGCAATTACATTACGCATACAAATCACTGTTGCTTCAGCCATTTACAACATTTGTACACAAGGTGTGATTTCCATTGTAATTTGTAAATAACTCACTCCTTAGGAGTTGTTGTTGTTGTTGCTTTTTGCTGTTGTTGTAAAATGTTTGCCCATCTCTTCAGTTCAACCAAACCATACATGGGGCATTTAGGGGGTGGTTAAAGTTTCAAACCCCCCCCCCCAATAAGTAATTGCCAAAAACATAACTTTTCAAAACTGACCCCTTTACTCTGTGACCATGTCCAATGGAATCCCCCAAATGGAAACCCCCGAAATTGTTTACTGGCTATGTCCATGAAGCCATATAAGTATACTAGGGGCACATCACAAGTGATTACCAGATCTTGCTTTACCATACATAACTGTTTTAAGTCTTAATAACATTTTCTCCATCTTTACTTTTTGTTACCCTCTCTTATGTGCTGTAACTTATACAAAGTTATTATTATTAATTTTTTTACTTTACTTTTTTAGTTTACTCATGTATGCATGGGTTGAAGCCATCGGGTTTAAGAATTTGAGTAAGGACTGTCTAACAATAATTTGATTGATCGCATTGTGTGACTTACTGTTTCATTCATTCATTCATTCATTCATTCATTCATTCATTCAAAGTACTTACCGGTATATAGTGCCCTTCCAAGTAAAAATAGCCTTCTCCAGTCAACTCTATCATATGCTTTTTCATAATCCATGAAGCATATATAATACATCATGATCATTCTGGCAGCTCCTCTCTCTGTTAGTACTCTTAGTGTTCCGACCGCGTCCCTAGTTCCCATGCCCTTTCTAAACCCAAATTGATTGTCTCCCAGCCCCTTGACTGCTTTTGTATTTGCTTGCACTCTCTTTCCTAGTATTCTTATCATGACTTTTGACGTATGGGTCATGAGGAGGCTAATGGTTCAGTGATCCTCACATGCTGTTGCATTTGGGTTCTTTTTGGTTGGTATTATGATGGATTGTGTATATATCTAGGCATATCCTTATCAGTTCTTTCGTGGCTTCTTCCTCTAGACTTTTGAGCATTTCTGCTGGTATATTGTCTATTCCTTAGAACTGCTTTGTTGCTTTTTAGTTCCGTTATGGCTGCTCTTACCTCCTCTCCAAGCACCTCCGGTCCAAAGCTTCCTCTCTCCCTCGTATCTCCTCCTTCTCCTTCTCCTCCTTCCCTGTTTATCATGCAGTTCTTTACTTCTGTAGCAGCTTCGGTAGCAATTGAAATTATGGTTGTGCAGGCAATCACTCGCAATCACTCACAGGGTCATGACCATTACATGATTGTGGTCATTAAACAAGTATTATAAATGCAGTACTCAGACTACCATTAGCAGTTTAGCAGTCTTTTGACACTTCCAATGGATTACCTGCCCATAGAGCTCTCTGGTCTGCCTACATTATATGAGTTTAAATTAATCTAAATTCATATCGGCTTGATGTAATTAATTAATTAAGTGTGTGATATGGTTATTGCACTATCACTACTTCTTTTACGCCCTTCTGAACTACAGATCAATATTTGATTTGGTTTGATTTAGTAGAATAATGTCTCCCTCTGCAGTCAAGTGATGTTAATAGGGCAACTATGAGGATGAAACATTGTTCCTTGGGATTAGCACTGCCATTTGGCTTCAGTGCATGTGGCTGACTGTATTAAGTTTTATTTGTGTCATCTAAAGGATCCAAATCTGACTCTACTGAATTTATATGTAGTTTCTTGTGGTCCTGTAATTTTTCATATTCTAGTGCTCGCTGTAGTATAAAAAGTGACTTCACATTTAAAGTTCTATGCCTGTGCGTCATAGAGCTGGACTGTTGCTTTATTCAGTTTTTACAATTAAAACAATTTTATTTTTTTGGTTTTATTCAGGTGCTAAGCCGTACACCTGCAACCACTGTAATAAAAGATTCCCAACACTGACCAATCAGCGAAGACACGAACGCATTCACAAAGGTCAAAAGTTCACGTGCTCGCAGTGTCCGGGAACCTTCACCCAGACTGGAGATCTGAAAAAGCACATGTGCAAGCAGCACCCAGAGACATACAACGAATGTGGCTACTGTTCAAAATACTTCTCAAACGAGACCATTCTGGCGAATCACCTGAACAAGTCTCACAGTAAAGACCTCGAGGCAAACCACCTGAAAATCTGTGCTCGAAAAAAGGCACGAAAGGTAAGCCTGGAGAAAGACCGGGCAGAGTCGAGACGACTTGCGTCCGACCAGGCGGAATCTCACTCCAAGTCAGATCCGTCGCTCCAGTTTGCGTGTACGATCTGTCGGAAAAGGTTTCGCGATTACTCCAACATGTGTCGCCACCGAAGGCTGGCACACGAGCGTGAGGCCAACAATCTCGAATCGCAGTGGGGAAATTCCGACGAGGGGGCATTCAACGACGGAGATGAGTATTTCTCCGACAGCGACTCTCTGCCTGACAGAGAGAAAATGGACGGACTGCAGACTTACTTCTCGCACGTGTCGCACAATATCTCCAACAACCTCCAGCACTTCATCGAGGGCAAAGAGGAGCAGCTGACCAAGGCAAGCTGCCACATACGATGGAAGCAAAAGACTGCTCACGACAAGATTGCTGTCGCCGAGAAAGTTGCGGAGATCAAGCTCGAAGAGTTCAACTTTCCGCACGGCTTCCAGATCCGACAGCTGTCCGAGCTGTACGAGTCTCCCGCGGTTGACAATCCAGAAACTCCTTCAGAAGTTGAATCCTCTTCGAAATCCGTGCTGATCACAAACAGTACCTCTAACGAATGCCTTAAACAGACTGCAATCAAGCTAAACACCGAGGTTTCGCCAAAGGCCAAAGCTGAGGCGCCTTTAGATGGAAATCCTGTTGACCAGGGTTTGATGATCCGCGTTCCGGAGATAAAGACATGTACGTTGTGTCATTCCGTTTTTCACAACACTGCAGCGTTCAACAGTCACATGACTGAAAAACACCAGTTGAAAGACGCTAGTGACAATCGTAAAATTCCAAAGACGCAGATGACTTCTTTACTGGACGATCTCCTCGAAGACTGTGCGCCTGTGAATTACAGCACAAAGTCTCGCGATGCAATGGACGTCCAGTTGTCAATCGAGAAATCAGACAACGCTGAACAACCGCTCGATCTTAGTGCATCTTCAACTTCACCAGGTTCTTGCACAGAGGCACCACCACCACCACCACCTCCAACAAAGTCAGAAAAAACGGCGTTGGAACCAGTTGTTGAAATTGAAACTCTGCCTAAGCCTGTTGTAAATAAACCAGGCAGAAAGTTCCTGTGTCTCGTCTGTTTCAGTGAGTTTCTTGACTTGCTCGAGCTCAGTGAGCATCAGAGTAATCAGCATCCTAGTGTTGACTGTCGACATGCTGAAGTCGACATGAACTTCAGTGCCTCCTTTTGTAAACAGCCCAACCCAGTTGGAGCGCTTAATGTCTCCTCCAGCCAGCTTCCAAAGCTTCCAGGTATCCTTCTTTGTTTCATATTAAATATCATACTCCAGAGACTGAACATGATATGGTTAATGTGTGCTTGTGGAGGTGTGTGTTTGTGAAGGTGGATGTGTGTGTGTGCGTGTGTGTGTAGGTGTGTGTGTGGGTGTGTGTGTAGGTGTGTGTGTGTGGCCTGCCACTGGTGACTCTTCTAGTTTTCTAAGCACTGTTTTGTATACCTATGATATGTTGGTGTGCCTCATTTATTGGTGATACATGATATGCAATCGTTAGGTAAGAACTATAATTCCATATTTCAGTCAAAACTACATTATGGATAATTTATTGACTCGTTTATTGACACACTTCAGCACCAACATATAAGAAGTATAACATAGGTTTAACAGATACAGTCTAACTATAACTTATACACAACATTGATGCAGGTCAAGGAATCGGCCGAAAAGGGTCAAATAGATCTGCTAAGGACTCGGCTGACTCATTTACAAAGTTAATACATGAAGATGATGCATTTTAGCTGTAGGGAAACATTAGCTGGTCTTTAAATTCACCAGCAATTCTCTAGAAACTTCTATAGTGATCATAAAAACTTACTAAGAAAGGAATAAGAATATATTTATTTAATTCCTACTTCTGCTTCTATCAAATTCTATTTATTCTAGATTTTAGTAAGAAGCTCTGCATTTGACCCAGTTGATTTTACTGTACTTGAAACGGAATCTCAAAAATTAAAAGCAAACAGCAGATATTAATGCCATTCAATGTTAGTTTTACTATTTTAATTTGTTTTGATTTTCCAGCAGATGGGCAGAGTTCAGTAGTCCTGCCGTATCTCTGCACCAAGTGCAAACAACAATACCCATCAAATGAGACACTGCACGAGCACATAGCCGAGTGCGGTGATTACTGGCGTCATCTCAACACCCGCGTCACCTGGGTCTTTGTCTTGCGTGGCAGCGAACTCCCAATGGAGAAAGTTATTAAGAAGCGTGGAAAGTTCCACTGGACGAAGAGCCCAGAGGAATCGTCAAGAAAACAACTTCAGCGAATGCTGCTTCAACAGCATCTCGGCGAAGTGCCAACAGATGGCACCAAGGGACGCTTCGGCCGATCGGTTGGAAGGATCAAGAGCATGGAGTTGGTCGACGACGAGGCAGACCTGCGACGTAACCGATGGCGACACGGTCATCAGTCGTCAGCATACAACCCTAGGCGTCACGTGCGACGGCGCGAAATGACCGAGTTGGTTGATGTTCAGAGGTGCAGAGGATGTGATGACGAATTCAAGACGATTCTTCAGCTGGAAAGACACATTCCAGTCTGCGCTGGAAAGAACCGGATCAAGGATCTCCATGCGGAGAAGACGGAGAATGGCGAGAATTCGGACGATGAGAACGATTACGACCCGAGCAAGCACATGTGCATTTACTGCGAACGGCAGTTCACGTACCTCAGAATGCTCAAGAAGCACATCACCGAGAACTGTTCTGTGCGGAAAGAGTTTGTGGAGAAAGGCGAGTATATTGATGAGGAGTGGGAACAGGAAATAATGAATAAGGTTCAGAACAGCAGCCGGGATACCGGTCAGAACTTCAGTGAAACTGTGGCAGCCGAGGATGGTGATGGAGCGCTGGATAACAAGCGCGGCAAGCGGCGTAAGAGGGGAAACAACTGGGGATGCAGAGCAAAGACGAAAAAGAGTTTCAAGTCTTCAAAATCGTCGGACGATGGCGACTCGCTGTTTGGTTGGGAAGACGCATTTCTGAGTACTTGGGTGAAGACAAAGGATGGGAACCAGATCAGAAATAATGGCAGTTCTTTGCTAAAGAAATGTGACAGTCCAGCTGTTCCAGCTTTTCAAAAACCAGACGAAAGTCCAGTTACTAGAGACAGCTGCCCTGTAGATGACAGTTCACCAGCACTTCAGAAGCTTTTAACGGGGGAAATTAGTCTCGCATTCACAGAAGCTAACAGCGAGAAAGTGGATGACAGATGTGCCAACACTGATCTCGAGGAAACTGCAGAAGTGATATCTAAACAAGCATCACCCAAATCCAGCGACGTTCTTACCCAACAGGATCCAGCGTCAGTTGAGGAAGATACTAGCAAAACAGAAGTAGAGAAAGCTTCAGTTCCGGACAAGCTTACTTCTGAACAGATAACCGCTGGCGAGGATATGCCAGCTACAGATGTACGACAGAAACTCATCAGCGAAATTCAGTCCAAGCAAAACGCCAAATCAAATGACGTGCAAAGCAATGAAGATCCGCCACAAGTGAAGCCTACCGAAAGCGCTGACATCCAGGAGAAAATTAAGGATGATCCAGAAACTGAGCAGAACACTAGTTCAAAGATTGATGATGTTAAGAAAGAGGAAGAGGAGGGGAGTCCCACTGAGAAGGATGAAGAGGAGGAGCAGGAGGAGGAAGAGGTGCCGGTTGCCAAGACGAGAAAGAGACGAGGTCCACGACTGACAATGAAGAGTAAGAAACGCAAAAACATTAGCGAAAAGCCAACAGCTAAGGCAAGTCAGTCAAAGAAAAAGCCATCAGACTAGAGACAAACTGTACGACCATAAAATTTCTATAAAAGTTTGCCGAGAAAAATCTGACTTTCTGCCATTGTTTTGAACTGATAATAATCTTGTTGCAATGATCATGCAGATGAGGTTTGTATTTGAAAAATACTGTTTAGGGTCATTCCGTAAGAAACCCGTTTGTGCCTGGAATTTGTGTTCCACTCTGGCTTTAGTTCTTGAGGGTTAAAATGTTTATTCGGTTACTTCTACTTTGCTTGTGCTAGAAACGGTTAGTGTGTTTATTATTTTTTATTATATGGAACTACAAAGAAATATAGAAAATTATTGTTAAGGATTTGTATAACTGGGAGATGAGTGTGAACAATTGAGCATCATTATATATACGGACTGTTGATTGTGAGTGAATGCGTTAAATCTGCTCTTTTGCAACTGTGGAAATTCATGTGAAAATTTCTGTTACTGATTTCAATTCCGTAAACTGTGCTGTAAAAACTGTAGATTTTAGCTGAGATTTCACATGAGTGACTGACTAGGGCGTGAACTTATGTTAAGTTGTCTTGATTAAAGCTAAAGTTGTTACTAAGTTGCCGTGAAAGACTGCTTTAAATGTTCTAGTCTGCATGCTGTTAGTAGTGGTCTTGGTTGCACAAATCAGAAAGATTGATATGGTTACAATGTTCATAGCAAAGTTTGATCTTCGATGAATAATGTTCCATTATTGTGTGTCGTTATTATAATATCTTAAACTGAAAACTATTATTATTATGCATTTAGTCAGCCCCAGTAGCCTATCTAATGACCCAACATCGATTGTGCGGAGGGGTTTAGCCTAGGGTTACCGCTTCATGTTTAGGTCTACACTTTCATTGCACTTTAACTCTCTCTTCAACCGTCCTTGCTGGTGATGCCTTCGTCCTAAATCGAAACTCGGAGACCGCAATTAAAACAATAGCAAAAATTTTAAGTGGATCAAGTCGCTAAGCGACTCTATAGTTTCGACTTGAGGACTTAGCGGCGGCGAATGGTGACGGCGCTGGGAACTAGTGCTGAATTGTCCCGCAGCAAAGTTATTGTTTTCAAGTGATGGCGTTCTTGATTTGACTAAAAACAGTCATGCCAGTGGCGTACGGAGCTGAAATGCCTTCCGGGGCGACGAGCCCAAAATGCCGCCCGTGGCCAATTGATATTGAATATAATTATGCTACTTTCTCTAAGTCTTAGATATTGCAATTTGCATGACGATCGTCGATCGTATTATATATAATATCAAATTTGTTTAATACAGTTCATAGCCTTTCTGGGTTATGACTTTTCACTATATTTTGCAATAGGCCTATTATTATCCATTTTAGCTATAGGCCTAAACCTACCTATTTAACTTGCTGAAATCTATATAATTAGATAATAAAGCATTTTATTGCATGAGTTGCTACTTTGGCTGACTATAGTTGTGATGTGTACAGTATAGTACAAATTACTACAAAATAAAGTATGATAATATAGGCCTACATAGGCCTTTACATCATAAGACTTATTATGTGATAATTACCATAATTGTCACTATTATTATTATTATTATTATTATTATTATTAAGAAGTATTTATTTAGCGCCCCTTCAAGGTAATCTACTCAGAAGCGCTCAATAGCTCGTTAATAGCACTATGCTATTAACGTTATCTTGCGAGCTATTGTGGCTGCAAAATCATTGATGACATGATCAAAATTAATTGTTTCAGCCGTCTCTCTTTCAGTGAATGGCATTGCCCAAATTCGTCAATCGCGTCTCGCTCATTGTGCACCTTAAAGTATAATGTGTTTAAATCAGTTTCAGTTTTGAAAAAACTTCTCCCACAGCTAGCAAAACTGACACACATTGTTTAAAATAATTATGCGTTGTGCCTTGGTAAGAATTGGGAGATAGCCTACTCCTCGACTCCGCTTATCCCCACTCGATGGATAACAATATAAGTATTATGTTCAGATTTAGTTAAAATTGCAAAACACTGCTTGCTTTTCTGCAATTCTGTTTAGTGTTTAACGTAACCTCTCTGTGCCGGTCTTAGACACAGCAGGAAATTACATATAAACTTAATCGTTTTATTGATAAAAACAATCTGACAAAAACGCAGAAATGCTAACATGAGTGATAAAGAATAATTAAAGTTCATTAGAACATAATTTTATTAGAATAAACTAGTAAATATTTTTATATAATGATCTGGGAATAAATTGAGAGTTGTCCTTGGGTGGGAGAGTATTGCCAGGCTCGAGGTTCCAAAGACTAGGTGGCGCCAGAATGCGTTTTAAAAGTTTTGTTTTTCACTTTATAGCCATTTTTCAATTACAATGATTATTTTCATTTGAATTCAAAACTTTCGCTTACGTAACAAATATAAAAAATAGGCCTACTGATTTAAGTGGCCATGGAGTGGGGGTCGGAGGAGGCCAAATGTATGCTTTGCCTGGGGCGCCATTTAATAATGTCCTGACCTCTCAGAGTGATGCCGACCCTAATGGAGGCTTAGGACAACGATCAACGAAGCCAAACCGACTTGACCAAAGTGACGGTGTCTTTGTTTTTTATCTTTCTTTCTTCTCTTCTAGGCTACTTTAGATTTTTCTTCAACCCTATTTTGCCGCCCTGCACATGTTGCAAGTGCCGCCCTGGGCGACTCGACCCCTCTGCCCCCCCTTCGGTACGCCTCTGAGTCATGCTTCTCTGTGAAAGTGAACATGCGGATCGCGGTTCGCTTCCCGATGCTGGCTTTAAATCTCGGCTTGCACGGCCGTTGCACAGGAACCCTAATATTAAATGGCGTGGCGCCCATTCAAAATGGCATACAGCGGTGGTGAAGGACCTCACCCGATCAATTCGTTGAAAAATGTGCAGGGTCGAGGCCATTATACGGTCGCTAAAGAAAAGCGCGAACATTTATGGGGCCTATAAACATTTAGGGCCTACGTACGTAGACTTAAGCATGTGCGCGTGTCAGAAGCAAATAAATTTACTTACTTTAAGACTCGTTACAGTAACTGTTGCAAGCGTAGGCCTAGAGCCCTAGACCTATGTTGCATTGTAGGCCCTATATGAGATTTTTAAAGCATAGCTAGGCTAATTTCCAGAACACAGAAATCTGTGGTACTCCTTGCATGAGAATCCTGCCGCAACAGGCAAATCTTAAGGATTAAATTTGGGTCAACGTAGACATCCATGTGGTAACTTAGGGGTCGTCCATTAATTAATTATGTCAAGAAAATAGGGGGAGGGGTTTGGAAAAGTTTTACAATTCTTGACAGGCGGGTAGGGCGTTCGATACAAATTGACGTCAACAAATTTGTTTGCAATGAATAAACCAGACCCTTCAGAATGGTAGCCTAGCTTAAATATTAAGTAACAATGCGGCTAACGCATTTCGAGATGGCATCCCAATCCGAAATTAATAGCGGATTTCGTGGCGCAATGCTCAATGGGACCGAAACTCGGCTGCTAATTATGGCATAGCATAGGGGCGGATTTCAATGTAGGCCTACTGAGCCATTATGTTTCTTGGGGTGCGGTTTCTGGGATTAATTATTGACAATTTTCTTAGGGTGTCCTTGAATGTTTGACAGTTGTTGACAAGGGGATAGGGGTGAACAAAGCTGCCTAAAATTTGTTGACATAATAATAATGGACGACCCCTTAGGCTCCAATTTAGGGCTGTGAACTTTTAATTTTGCCAATCCCGGAAACCCGCATATGCCATTAGGCATTAGCCTACCAATTGACTTCTTTTAATAGTTGGCCTCATCACTGTAGGACCTATGTGACGAATGTTGCGTCAGCCTAATGTAGGATCTACACTACAGTCTACTGAAAATAGTCGCTACGAGAGGATCGATAACTAACCTAACTAGGCCTACCCTCTAGTCTATGATCACACTGTAAATTAGCTTATTTACTTATCTATCTATCTTACTTACTTACTTACTGGCGGCTGTTCGAGTTCAGTTTGCGAAAACAAGAACATTTTAAAGTGGACATTTAAACCTAGATCCGGGACAATTTGCGATCATTCCGGTAGGCCTACACCGGCTACACGGGACGCACAAGGTCGATTCAGGGACTGTCCATACGAATCCAGAACGGTTGGCAGCCCTATTCAAACTAGGCTACCATTAATAAAGATTTATTACTTAGCATTCTAAAAAAAACTGTTGCACGAAATCAACTCAAACAGTTTACGCCATTTATCATGGAAGGCTGTAAACAATAAATTGATACCGAAGCATGTGATGATCACATTAAAGATAGAATTCGCTGCTGGTACAGCTAGGGTAGTCCTATAATTTGTTTTAAAAAAGGTCTTAGCGTTCGCCGGCTCGCCGCTGTGTTCACGAGGAGCAGGCCTAATATTACCCACAAATGCCCGTTCAGACTAATAAGTAAACGAGAGGAGTGCATGAATTCCAGAGTGTATTAGCCTAGTGTAAGCTAGCTCACTCTCTTTAATACATCATTTGACACCTAGTTAACCACAAGTTATGGATGTGGCAGTAGGGGCGTACCCAGAGAAAAATTTCGGAGGGGGTTTTACGTTTTCGGGATTCGATTGGAAATGGTCGTATTTTTCTACATTTTTAGTTCGGGGCCGTCCATAAATGACGTCACGCACCTAGGGGAGGAGGGGTCGGAAATTTGTGACGAAGTGTGACATGGGGGGTCAGCGAAGTGTGACGTCACACCAGGTCTGTGTAATTAATTTTAACAATTAACAACAATTTAATGTTAAAATAACAGCACTAATTTTGAGTATTAAAATTTTCATAATTTTTTTGATTATTGCAATGTATACAGGCACCATTATTAATAATTTTCTAATTATTTAAATATTTGTCACCATCATATTTTTAAATACTTATTACAATGACAATAAATGGGATTTGAAGCATGTTTTATTATCAAGTTGAAATTTGGTTTTGGGGGTCCGAGCTTTGTGACGTCATTTTTCAGGGGTGTTACTTTTTTGTGACGAAGTGTGACATGGGGAGGGGGTCAAAAATCGGCCAAAATAGCGTGACGTCATTTATGGACTGCCCCTTATGCATTTAGTTTGGGGCTTTGAATCCGTAAAATCACCCCTAAATACGCCCATGGGATGTGGTAGGCCTATACCATATCGTATCGTATCGTACCTAACAACTTCTAAAGCGCCTCTCGAAGTGCATTCTATTCATAGGCGCTCCCCGTGTTCAAGCCCCGTGAGAAAAGAAGAGTCTTAAGACGAGTAAAGACAGTAATGCCCCCAGTTAGCACCGTGTTGCGAATCGCAGGGGAGGTCATTCCAGAGCAAAGGAACAACAGAAGCATAATCTCGATGTGGGGCAGTAGTGGTCCGAGATCGGTGAAAAAGAAGGTTATGACGGTCCAACGAGCATAATAGCTATAATTATGTTCTAGCAGCCTAAAGTGTAGGCCTATGGTTGAAAAATTAGACCCACGTACGATTCAGCCTCCATCCCTCACCGGGCTATCCCAAGAAATTCGTATAAATTCAATAAAAAAAATTATCGTAATCGAAATTTCACATTTATATAGCGTCTATTCGAGAAGATGTGCCGTAGACCTGAAGACCACGATCAAACAGAATGGTCTTGAATCGCTGTCAAAATAGAGGCAGAGAAAGTGTAAGAAGTCCATGTTGCAGCCTGATCCGGAGTTAGGGGCCAACCACGACGCAGCCACTATTTCGTCTAGTAGTACGTGATGAAGGGACAACTAAAACACCTTATATATAGACCTACTGACTACTGTTGCAGCAAAGGGAAGAGATCCAGGATTCCAGGGTCAGATATGGATGACATTGATTTACATACTGTGGCTCCTTAACATACGATGAAGCAACGATACGACGAGTCACAATTAATGGCCAAGTATTTACGCATCAGCAACTGTATCTTAAACTCTATGCGTTTCGCTTGAACAACAAATGCAGTTCGTCCGGTGTGTTACTAGAAATGTGGCTGAAAGTTGGAATCACACCTATTAACCGAGCTTCAGCATTTAACCCATTCAGTATTGAAGTTGACTAATGTGAGACAGACAGAAATACAGACAGACAAGACAGACAGACAGAGATCTGACCAAATGGCATTACCACTTAGTATACGAATGTATATTAAGTGGTATGTATCAGAGTCGAAGCAGAACTAGCATAGTGCTGATGTGGCTGATGTATGCACATGTTTGGCATGTCATATAGACCTACTCACGTCACATGTTCAGAGAAGGTCACTTTCAGATCACGGACAGAAGTAGAAAACGAGATATTAGAAGTGAAGACGAATGTAATGCAGGTCTGTCTATTGCCAAAATTATTAGTTATATTTTCAAGAAAAGACTTCTTCCCGTCAAGTTTTGCTTGCCGACAGCGCCTTGCGCTCGCCCGATAGACTACATGAAAACATTTCACACTGCAATGAAATGTATATTATTATTATATCATCATTATTATCATCATCATCATCACCATCATCACCGCCACCACCACCACCACCACCACCACCACCACCACCACCACCACCACCACCACCACCACCACCATCAATTCATCATCATCATCATCATCATCATCATCATCATCATCATCATCATCATCATCATCATCATCACAAACATTTTTAACGCGCGCAAGGTCACACAGAAAATGCGAATTGAAATCGCGAAATGTATAGGCAAAATTTAATTGTTTGTTCATAGCTTTTCGATAAATTAAAGGTTCACAGAATATGATTTAGGCCTATTATAATAGTCTAAGTCATCGAGTTAAGTTTCATCAGCAATTCTCGTTTTATCCAATTAGACTGATCTAATTTACTTCCCGGTCTAACGATCTGTCTAAAAAAGGCAGTGCATATTTTAACGGATGTGGACTACTGGGACAAAGTTTGCTACACTACTTTCAATGTTTTTGGAAACAAACATTGAAAGTAGAGTATTACCTTGGAAAAATCACCAAAGCTACTGGGACAAATCCTAAAACTACTGGGGCAAATCTAAAACTACTAGGACATTTGTCCCAGTAGTTTTAAATACAGTTAAAATATGCACTGCTAAAAGGCACAAGCCGCAATAGGCTAAAGCCTTTGCGCTTTTACCCGGATACAGCCTGTTTACAGTCCGGGTTGTATACGCTCTTGGGTGTAACCTTGCACGTCAACAAAGGGTTGGCCTGACTACCGCTATGCACTCGCGACTGGGAATATTTATGTTATACTTAGGGCTAATGTTGCTTTAATAATATGGTGGTAGGTAGGTCTAGTTACTACTAGTGAAACAACCCAAAGTTCGGTGGATTCAGGTCAGCTTCCACTGTTTATGTTCAAGCATGGCGCGGGCGCTCAGCACCGCACCAACATTTCCATTTTATGGCATCCATATTGGCTCTATACGGGTCCCATATGAAAATATCGGTCCTATATATGGGCTGCATGCTGGCATGCTGGCAGTGCAGGCCTTTTCCAACCTCTCGGACGTCGGAAATCATTGCCTGCAATTTAAGGCCCTGATATATTCCTGGGCACCTTCACAGCGCGCGATGTGCCCAAGCAGCTGGGATGTGCTTCGTACCAGTGTGATTGTCGTTAACGAACGACAACGGTAACGAAAATGTTCGCTAACAAAAATAAAATGATTTCGTTAACGATAACTATAACTGTAACTGAACAATAATATTATGATTAACTATAGGCCTAACTATAATGAAATAAAGCTAGCGAAAATTCATCGTTATTGGGTCGATAACACAAATAAATTGGAGACTACAAGGCGATTGCTTGCCGAAATTCAACTGTGCAATTTTTCCCGAAGAGAGAGGAACAGTGTGCGTGTGTGAGATAGACAGACAGACAGACAAAGCAGCCAGAGTTCAGATAAAGAATAAAAGTAAATGTAAATTTGCATATTTTTCTGTAGCGACCGTTTGGCCTAACCATGCTCGTTTTATCGGATGAGATCCATCACCCGCTGACTGTTCGATGTGTAGGCCTACAAGAACTTTAAACTCGTGTCTTTAATAGCATCATTAAAAGCGTAAAAAAGGAAACCGATTATCAATCAATCATTTTTATTGATCCAGTTCAAAAATGATAAGTGTTGAACATAAAATTATGACAGAACTTAAAGTAATGAACAAAAGTAACACAATATAAACTGTTACAGGTAAGCTTATAATAAGAAATCTAGAACAACAGTCACACCCGCTGTTTAGGGGCCCAAGTTGGATATAGGCCTATCAGTGGCTGGTTTTTCAGAGAGCACATGTCAACAAGATAAATTTAGTGAAAATAGAAAAGCATAAACTAAATGAAAATTCTTCAAAGACGATAAACCGGACCATTGAAGTTATACATTCATTTTTATGTATGCACGCAAAAGGTTTTTAGATTGAGGAAAACCTGTAGCATTTTTAATGGATATTAGACCATTATTATGCATTTGTTTCGTTACGAAAAAGTGGTGTGCGATAGTCAGGTAGTTAGCATGTTGGGTTGTCAACGCTAAAGTCGGGGATCAACTGGTCATTTTCAAACTACCACCTTTGTGCAGGAGCAGGTCTCGTTATTAGCTGGCTGGTTGAACGCAGAACCCTACGTTGTGGACGGTCGATGATACTTGAAAGACTCTGGCTCTTCGCTGTGGTAGTAGACATTATAAGACTTAAGTGCAGTGTCATACCGTGTATGCAGGATGTTGTATAGTTTTCTTCCTTTTTCCTTTCCACAGAGCTGGAAATCCACAGTCTGGCTAACACCGAAGAAAGGATAATTAAATTGTGTTAATGGAATAAGTCGTGACAATGTAGTCGTCTCTAAAGTGTGACCGTGTATCAGTAGGCTATAATTGTAATTACGCCGATTTATATGACGTAGTCAATAGTAACTACTTCTACGGCAACTGTAAGTGCAAATGCTAAGATTTCCACCGTAAACAGGGTTTCAACGTGTTTTAAAACACGAAGACGTTTGGCTCCCAGTGTATTTTCAAATGAAATTTAAGATTTTAGCACGTGAGCTGCACTTGCGCTTACATTTTATAGCAAAACCAAACCAGACTACAGACGTACTGCAGACCCAGTTTTGTAAAATTTGTATTAGGCCTAGGTCAGATTAAAAATGAGGACTGGTAACATTTGTGCTTCCTTGTTGCTTCTATAAAGTTTTTAGGCCTACAGTACATAACACGCCAAACCAGGGAACGCTCCAGGTCCTGTCTGTTTTTCGCCTCCTGTTTGTCTGGTCATCTAATCGCCTGAGTCGCTGAGTGTCGTACTTTGTTAGGCCCTACACAGTAGGCTACTTGTTGATACAGTGTTTCCATGCAATTAAATGCCCAATATAATTACATGCTGAGCAAAGGTGAGTTCATTGTCAAGAATAAACCGAAGATCCGGAACAGAGGCTGAGAAAGTGAAGATAGGAAAATGAGTAAGCTTAGAGAGAGAGCACGCAAGGCAATTTTTGCAATCTGTTGTCTGGTGCCCAGCCAGAAAAATTGTGTTTTTGAGGGGCTCAACCGGAGCCGATTTGACGACATCCAGCAATCAAGGGAGTCCATAACATGCCGCATAGAGCGAACAACGGTGCCGCATTTGCTACAGGACAGTGAATGTAGGTCTGGGTATCGTCTGCCTATAAATAACATATATAATATTATATAGGCATAGGAAGTTCGGTGTGTCACAGTTTTAGTTAGCGCATTGTAGGCCTGTAAAAACATATTAGAGACACATAAATGGTGCATGCATGCATGCATCAGTGTTCAGCCTATAGGAGTGGACTATTATATTTAAGGACATACTGCTATAATTATACACGTAGTTCTTCCTCGTGACAAACCTATTTAATGAGCCCGCAACTTCAGCGGCGCTGCTTTCTTAGTTTTGACTGCATCGTTTCGTGGTAGATAGATCATAATAGGAGACGTCGTCAGTTATGGCGTCCGACTCTAGATATTCTCTGCACCTTGGTGCGTTGGTCTTCCTTAGCATCGCTTCGACAGCATTAGCGGTATCGTACGGGTAAGCAGATGCTTATATCTCGCAAGTTTACGTTTAATTCATTATTTACTTATATAGCGCTAATTTATAAATTCACCATTATGCAATCGTTAAATGTTACCGCTAAAGTAAATACAGGTCTGATAAAGATATTTCAGCGTTTCTTCATAAAAGAATTTAAAAAGTAAAAGTTAAGGAATGCATCTAGTAACGTCAAGATAACTACTGGCACGAATTTATTTCCTTAATTATTAAACGCCACTATCTAATGACAGAGCATCCATCAATGTTGCTGAGCAATTGTGCTTCTTCCTTTCACCTCCGACTCTCCTGTGCACAATCTTGGCGTTACCTTTGATTCGAATCTCTCCTTCTCTAATCACAGCCCCAACCTATCGCGCACTTGCTTCATAAGTATTCGTAATCTCCGCCGCAATCAACACATGCTTGACTTTAAACTACTATTGCTACCTGTATTGTTCACTTGAAGCTTGATTACTGTAAATCCTTTATCCTCAACCTCTAATCTACCCAACGGAAGCATCTACAATTCATCCAAAACTCACTAGCCCGAGATATCACCAGGACACCCAAGCATCATCATATAACTCTCATGCTGAAATCATGGCTGAAAATCCCTGATCGCATACACTTCAAGCTCCTATCGCTAACCTACAACTTCCTACAATTACTATACTCCCAGCCACAGCACCTTCGGGAACTCTTCACCATCCAGCCAGCTAGATCTTCCCGATCCTCCTCCTATCTCACCTCTCTCGTCCACATGCAGTCACTATAATTCGACTGAAGTTCTCCAACCGATCTATATCCCACTCTGCACCTCAACTCTGGAACGA
This sequence comes from Aporrectodea caliginosa, assembly GCA_020284085.1. Lineage (NCBI taxonomy): Eukaryota > Metazoa > Annelida > Clitellata > Crassiclitellata > Lumbricidae > Aporrectodea > Aporrectodea caliginosa. Next base: position 707,929 of record JACEVL010000494.1, on the reverse strand, counting down.
ACTTTCCCTGAATTCTGTATATTCTCAGTTTCTCCACCAGTACCGCCACAGAGTCCTCTACTTATCACCCAGAAGCTTTCCATTCCAAATTGAAGTGTCATCTCTTAAATAATTCCTACTCTAATCCCGCTTTCTCGATCTCAACGATATTTGCTTAGCAGCCGCTCTGCTTGCTCCCTTTGGTCTCTCTGGCAACCGGACTCAGACCTCCACTGGACAGCAATCTATCTGATACGAAGCAGCGCTTGTGAATAAACTGGTGCCCTGCGCTAAGCTTTAGAGTAACGCTTTAGAAATTGGAAGTTAACGCATGCGACTATTACGATTCTTCCAGGTCTTAATCCGGCTTGGTTTTCTCCAAGTGCGCTCTCAGCACATGGTTTAATTAAAAACAACTGTAGATCCACACAGGTTCTCTGGATATAGGACGTCAACCCTTCAAGTCACAGTGAAGTTAAACAAAACAGAACAAAGCTAAATCAACAAAACAGACCGAAAGCCAACAATCCCTTTGCTTCCCGGGCTTACTGTTTGATTTTGCACTTAGGCAGTGCAAATGTGGGCTATCTTAGTGGTTTGCTTTGAAATGGACAATGTCTTCTGACTAGGAACTCTACGTGAACCTCTCAGCAACGCTTGAAAACTGGGCTGGAATTGGAGTTGGTTAATTCTGAGCGCTTGCAATATGTGATTGGGTCAAGGCGAATTGCCTATCATTAAATTCTTAACTTCATACGTATTTCAATTTTTATACTTGAGAGCAATTCGTTCCTTCATTCATTCGGAAATTTATATATAGCGCCCCTTGAGGGAAACTACTCAGAGGCGCTCCCGACTTCAACGCGCCCTTAAAGAACAGTTTTAAGTTTGATGAGTAAGATTTGAGATAGAGTCTCGTGAATAAACTCTTCAGCTCGGCTAAATTTAGTTGGTTCCATGGTTATGGTGATATATCTAATTGCGTGCGGGAAGAACTGCGTAAGTTGCCCACGTGAAGACGTATCGAGTGTAAGATCTTAATGCTAATAATTGGCATTATAAATATTGTATCTGTCATAATTATTACGACATATACAATATTTATAACGCGCGAAGGTCACAACAATGCGTGGCTCCATGGTCGATTGTGTTCCTTCCTACCACAAAGAGCTATGCATTTCAGTGTCAACGTTAACTCCTGGCAGATCTCTTTGTTCTATAACAAAGGGTAACCTGATTGTTCCACGGTCGTGTACTACTGTGTAACACAGAGCATCATGGAGGCTTCATAGTGGTAGGCCTCTAATTCTGGAACAGGCCTCCATGCAAACAATCTGAGATAGGCCTTTGACTTTTCTTCTACCTTCCAAGTCTGTGAAATACCTTTCCGTTCGATCGTGCACGGTCTTGTTTAATAAGATCGACGACACTTCTTGTGAGTTTTCTTGAAGATGCGTTTTAATTATAGAGAAGAACTTACAATTACAATTACAGTAGTCATAATATTATTGTTTTGTGTAAACGACAATAATTAGACCTGTATATTAAGGGAGACTAGGCTGTAAGCGCAGAAAGTTGTGTAATGACGTTCTGATAATTGCATACCAATAATCGATAATAATTGTAGATTTCTCTGTCATGCATGGTGCTATAGGTCACAGCAGATTGTTGAATCGTAACTGGTTATATATTTGTAGTGGCCACACTGAAACCTACGCGGTTTACGTAACAGCAAGTGATAGCGTTTGTCACGACTACGATTGTGACCATCGGTGCTCCGGATGGTGGTGGGGTAAACGATGCAGTTACAGAAAAAAGTAAGCAGAAAATCCTTAAACAGTTCGTCCATAATGATAGTATGCAGTGATAATTATCATTTATTAAACTATAATCCATTATAAGTAATAATTAAGATTAATTATTTATTAATTTTCTCAGAAAGGGCAATGATTGTTAGACCTGGGTACATAAACAACTTTAATGTTGTCTGATCAGAGCATATCGGTTATCTAATCATTTCTGCGATTCAATTGAATCCTATCTTATCTGGTCGTATGAAATGAAATCTAGTGCTATCAGGCAAGTCTTTGTCAAGTCAATTCTATTCAAGTCTTTTCTTTGAAAAAAGCAAAAACTACTACAGCTCCGGTGCATAATGCACAAGGCACGAACCGCTGGCATTTACCTAAATCCCAACCCGTACGGCAGTTCATAAAAATGTAAAACCTATTTTAGCCATGTTTTCATCGTTCATCCAAATTCAGCTTCTACTATAGGCCTAATATATATTTCCATGCCACATCCAACTTCAACTTCTACTTCTACTATAAATATTTTAATCATTCATCCAGCTTCTAATTTTACAACAATAATATAGCATAAAAATAATTTTTTCATCGCTCATCCAGCTTCTACTTCCGCTATAAAATATGCTCACCCATCTTCTAATGTTACTGCAATAATTCAGAATTAATGCCATGTTTTCATCGCTCACCCAACTTCTAGTTTTACTACAACATTATATTTATTAATATGCTGTAGGCCTACCGGTTGGGATTTGGGTATATGCGAACCGCTGGCGCATAAAAGTCAAGGCATTGAACAGAGCTTCTCATTTGAAAATAGAAGGCGATCTGAAAATCGATCGCGCTGGATTGCGTAGGCGATCGGTGCGCGATCGACCTCGAGAGCTTTTGTATACAGCGTATTTTGTGTATCGTATTCGTAAAGCTGCATATTATAGTACGTATAGCTGCATATTATATGAGCCTAGTACTAATTTAGTAGGCTTATCTCAGTTCAGTTCCGTTATTATTACTATTGATAGTATTATTAATTAGTTGTCTTATTGCGCCCTTTCAAGGGGATCGACTCAGAAGCGCTCCTAGTCCAGCCCCGGCTATATAAGACAGTCGTTAAGTTATTAAAGAATAATTAATGGTGTGACCGTGTGAACTCTATTCACTAGACAGAGCGCAACAGCCATTCCAGTCCTAGGGCCAGCAATCGAAAACAAGCGCCGTTGCTTGTTATCCGTCCCACATCATTCATAGTTGTAATAAGTTTCGACATGCTACAGCCTACTTGGCTATCTCGACTACATCCCCATCGAACGAGACACCTAATTTCCATGACAGAAGCGTGCTATAAACTGTACATTATTATTCCACTTCGGCACCGTCGCCGCCATTGTTGCTTTCAATAATTTCCGAAATTAGTGACGTTACGAACTTACAAAATGACGTTACGCGGGAGGTGACCACCGTGTTGTTCTGGACAATCATACTGTACGAAATTGGAGCGATCACTCAGCAGTAGCCTAATTAGGTCACGAAACGCTGCGTTCCGAACGCATTCACCGCCGCCGCAAGTAAGCAAAAATTAAAGTAATGTAAATTAAGTAAATAAAATAATGGCTCCAGTTTCCTCTTGGAGTAAATCGATCGCGCTCGCTTTGCGCGATCGATTTATCGATCCACCAGACCTTTGCTAGGCGATCGACCAAGGAGATCGATCGATCGATCGCCTCAAATGAGAAGCCCTGATTGAAACGTTAATTTATTATTACCTTGTTACCTTGTGCTGTCGGTTCCTTGAACCATGGCGACCGTCTTGATCAAGTTCCTCCATTTTCTTCTGTCCGCCATCGCATCTCTCAGTTCTGTCAAATTCATTCTAGTTATTTCATGTATCTCGTCCATCCACTTTATCCTTGGTCGTCCTTGTTTTCTCCTTCCCTCTCCATATGCTAACATCATTTCCTTTTCCAATCCGTCTGATCGCATGATATGTCCAAAGAACCTCAACTTTGCTCTTAGCACTGTTTGTTGAAGTGTCTCTTCTTTCTCAATTCCTATATCCCTGCGCACCCATTCGTTAGTCTTTTTCTCCGTCCATGAAATTCTCTGCATTTTCCTCCATATCCACATTTCACATGCGTTAATCTTTTTTCTCGTCTTCTTAGTCAATGTCCATGTCTCACTGCCATATGTTACTGTTGGTATGATTAGAGCCTTCACCAATCTTTTTTGTGTCTATACTGACATGTTTGTCCTTCCATATTTTTTCCAGACCGTTCATTGCAGCTTTTCCTATCGCCACTCTACGATTTATTTCCATATCACATTTTCCCTCTTTTTCTATTACCGATCCCAGAAATGTAAAGCTTGTTACCGTTTCTATTTCCTCATTGTCTACTACGAAACTGTCCTCCTCCTCTGTTGTCATGATCTTTGTTTTCTTTATATTGAAATAGAGTCCTGCTTTCTCACTTTCTCTCTTGAGTCTTCTTGTTAGTTCTATCAAATCATTTTTATTGCCCGCCAATAGTGTTGTGTCATCAGCGTATCTCAGATTGTTCAATATTCTTCCCGCTATCTTTATTCCTTCTTCAGCTTCATCCATTCCTGCCTGCCTCATTATCCTTTCTGCATACAAATTAAATAGAAAAGGAGACAAAATGCAACCTTGCCGTACTCCCTTCTTTATCCTGAATCCGTCAGTATCTCCATATTCTGTTCTTATCACCGCTATCTGATCTTCGTACAATCCCTTAAGAAGTTGTACCAAGTGTTTCGGTATTCCCATTTCTACCAAAGTTTTCCACATCAATTCATGGTTAATACAGTCAAACGCTTTACTATAATCGATGAAGCATATGTATACTTTCTGTCCATATTCCCTTTGTCTTTCCATAATCCATCTCATGTTGGCGATATGATCCCTTGTTCCACGAGATTTCCTAAACCCTGCTTGACTTTCCGGAAGCTCTCTTTCTATTGTACATTCCATTCTTTTATGTATTATTTTAAGTAAAATTTTGCTTATGTGTGATATCATTGCTATTGTCCTATAATTTTCACATTCTTTCGCATCTCCTTTTTTGAATAGCGGAATAAAAACAGAGCTTTTCCAATCTTCTGGCCATTTTCCAGTTGTCCATATGATATTGCAAATTTTTTTTATTGTCTTTGTCATCGCACCATCCCCAGCTTTTATCATTTCTATTGGTATCCCATCTCGACCCGGTGCCTTATTATCTTTCAATTGATTAATAGCCCATTCTACCTCTGCTTCCATGACTTCAGGCTCAATTTCATATTCTGTTACATCAATTTTTTCTACCTTTACTCTTTTATCTTCATTGTACAAATCTTCTGTGTATTCCTTCCATCTGTTCTTCATTCCTTCCTCATCTGCAATTATGTGTCCATCACTTGCTTTCAATGATCCCATTCTTGGTGTGTTTTTCCTCGTTATTTCCCTCACTTTTGAGAACATTGCTTTAGTTCTTCCTTTTCTTCCCTCATCCTCCATTTCCTTGCACATTTCATTTAGATGCTTTTCTTTGTCCATGCGTGCTTGCTTTTGAAATGCACTGTTCAATTTTCTTACTCTGTCCTTGTCTCCTTCCCTTTTTGCATCCCTTCTGTGCATGGCTATGTTGATAGCTTCTTTCGATAGCCATGGTGTTGTTTTTCTTTTTTTTTCTTCGGAATATATTTCTCTGCAGTTTCTAAAATCACTTTCTTCGTCTTTTCCCATAAATTGTTCTCAACCTCTTCTGTCTCCGCTTCATCCCTCTCTAATATTTCAAATCTATTCCTTATTTCTACTCTGTATTCCTGTGTTATTTCCTTACAGTCGAATGTGATCAACCTTTCTCCTTTTTTAAGTTTTTTTAATTTTGTTTGTACTGTTGTCACTAATAATTCATGATCGGTTCCACAATCCGCACCTGGTTTTGTTTTCACATCTCTTATTGTGCTATACCATCTTTTATTTATCAGTATATAATCAATCTGATTCCTATGTTTCCCATCCGATGACGTCCATGTGTACAACCTTCTTTTTGGCTGTTCAAACCATGTATTCATTATTTTCATGTTGCTACCTTCACAAAATTCCACCAATCTCTCTCCTGCTTCGTTTTGCTTTCCCAGACCATGTCTACCTATCGTGTCTCCCCCTCTTCCTACTCCACTATATTTTCCCACCTTCGCATTGAAGTCACCCATGACCATTCTTACATCTCCTTTAGGAGTTTTGTCAATTATACCTTGCAGCTCATTGTAAAAGCTTTCATGTTCTTCCTCAGTCGCTATTGACGTTGGTGCATATACTTGTATGATTGTTATATTTACTTTCTTTCCTCGAAATCTTACACTCAAGATTCTATCACTTACTGTGTCATAACCCATTATTGCATTTGCGCTTGTTCTATCGCACATAATTGCCACCCCATTTCTTCCTTTCTCTTTTTGACCTGACATTATTATCTTAAAACCATTCCAGTTGAAATGACCCTGCCCTTTCCATCTTGTTTCACTTAATCCCATTACTGTTATTTCAAGACGTTCCATCTCTCATTGTATGACATCCATCTTTCCACTCTGCATGCTACGGACATTCCATGTACCTATCTTCATCCTCTTTTTGCAGCTCAGGTTGAGTCTTTGCTCTCTAGTACGATCCACCGCAGGACTTCCTTTTGGCTTTATTCCTGTTGCATCATTAGACCAGATTGCTTTAAACTCCCCATCTTGCTCTTTCCCAGTAGCTATTGAGTCGCACTCCGGCCTGGGAGGCTCACCATCTGCGACTACTTCTTTGTTATTTGAATTTACTTGATCCATACGGTTTTCTTGGCATATTAACAGGGGTGGTTTGCCATTGCCTTCCCCTGGTTTTGCCTGCCGTGCCCGTTCGTTCTCCTACCAAAGTTTGGAAGGATACTAACAGTCTGCACCACAAGAAGGTGGGCACGGAGGACTTTGATTCATCAGCCCAGGTCGATTCCGAGTCTACGATCCAAGGATACGTCGACCGGATCTCCTCCCTGTGTTACTCTAAACAAGCTAGGCAAGCCTAGAGTGACTAATGAACCTTTGCAGACCAAATTTATTATACCAGAGTCATTAAGGGACTGAAGTAGACTATGCTATACTAGAGTAACTAGACTAGTCTACATAAATCTAATCTGATTGAAACCAATCTACATGTAGCATCGGCATAAGTAGCCTCAGACGCTCAGTTATATTATCCTACTGACAGACAAAGCAAAACCTGTTACCAGTTTCGCTGAAAAAGATGAGAGACATCATTGGCGAAATCAGAAAGGCATGAGGCGTAATGGACGCAAGCCGCAGAAATACACGCAAACATTCATTCATTCATTCATTTATTCATTCAAGTAATTTATATAGTGCCCCTTCAAGGAGCCTACTCAGAGGCGCTTCCAACCCAGCCACGGCTAAAAAAAATTTGTCGCGACTTGCGAAATATGGACATATTGTTCCGAGGCAGCAAACGCAACTCTAGCGGAAGTCCATTCAAAATGGAGGGCCCAACGATCGCGAAGGCTCGGCGCTGTCTAACAGCAGAACGCGCTCGCGGAACCAACAGTTCCCCACTGTTCGAGGAACGAAGAGCTTGGCAGGCCACAAAGTCGGACACTGGACAACAGAGGTCACACAGGTAGCACGGAGCACATCCAGGAAGACACCGCCAAACAAGCGCAGCAAACCTATAGGCTTTAAGCGATGCGTGAGAAACAAGAAGCCAGTGCAATACATCGCGCATGTAAGCAGAAGGAGGCAAAGTCGGAAAGTGTCCTATGTGACGAGCAGTTGAATGGAAAACCCGGTCAAGACGCCCAATAATAATTATTATTAGTCCAAACGGGAGACCAACGAAAATCGAGCAGCAGTGATCAATTCTACTAGTGACAAAATAATGGACGAGAACCACAGTAGCATTGTGAGAGCATTTTGTCAGACATTTTGTCATAGTTGACGTATTTGATAATAAAATTTACGAATGACCAGATTACTATGTTGCGAAAAACTAAACTCTTAGTGTTAGGCAACTACAAGGCCTCGAACAGTGAGGTGAAAAGTCTCAGCTGATAGGTGCAGGTCCAAACTCGCCAATTGTCTACGGCCACCTAACCAGATCAACTGGATCTGATAAGAATCCAAGAAGCCACACATGCAAAGAGAGTATCCATGGCTCGGCACAGTAACCTGACGAAGACCACCAACCCAGCAGTGCATACATAAATATATTCATTCATTCAAAGCATTCATACAGCGCCTCCTCAAGAACCTACTCAGAAGCGCTCCCAGTCCATCCACGACTAAAGAAAAAGGATTTGAGCGTCTTGTAAAACCCTGCCGGGTGGACCACAAGTAAAGAGCGGAACTCAAGCAAGAAGTCATTCTAGATGGAAGGTCCACAACCGAAAAAGCACGATGCTGCCTAACAGTCAAACGTATAATATATATATATATATTAGGGTGGTCCTTAGTAACATGGGAAAAGATTTTTAAAATATTTTACTGACTCCCACCCTCTCATCTGATACTCCTCCAGTAGAAACTTATTGCTGCCAAAAATGGTTGTGATTGGTGCACATTTAGGGTATGCTCAATCCACTTCTTTGTGATGCTATACAAAAGTATAACTATGCGAAATTTCCAATGGTTAAAAATGTTTCTATCCCAATAAGCACATGGGGCTCAAGGCTAAAGAATATACTATATGCAAAGATGTAAAGTGCATTCTATTCAATTTTTCATATCTTTGTCTTTTCTTTGCTGAAATAGCTTAATAATGGATAATTAGAACCTTTTTGATAATGAATAACTAACTATTAACTACAGTACTCTATTGGAAATGCATTGCAACTTGTCAGATATTTTAACCATTACAATAAATAGCGAGTTGATGTGACATCGTATATCAAGATGATGCAGTCGTACAACAAACAAATTAATGAATATGTTAGACAAGGAGGGTGAAAAACATTCCCCTGTCTCACACCAGATGCCACTGAAAAGCAGTATAAAGCAGCTGCCCCAGCGCAGTTTAACCAGTTGTTTGCTAAACCAGTTTTCTTAGATGGAGACTACAGAAGACGAGAAAGTGGACCGACTATCCGTCATTGTTCCAGGATCTGGCATTGAAACAACTCCTGTCTGTACCGAGGCTGTCTTCCGGAACCGGTCAGGCAATGGCATATGCAATGGCATATGCAATGATTGAGGGCATTAAGGATTGCATCGAAGGACTCTGCTTTGGCACAACTTCCAGCAACACAGGACGAAAGAAAGGAGCTTGCGTTTTGGTAGAGAAGCTGCTGGAGAAAAAAATGCTCTACTTGGCATGCAAGCATCGTATACCCATGAAATTCTTTTGGAGGAAGCCTTCAGAACCACAAATTACATGTTGCTGTCACAAATTACAAGCCTGGCGTGGCTGGTCAATTTCAGATCATGATTTTTCTAGAAAATTGACCTTTTGTCCTTAAAATAACTTTTGATTGTCTTTTAGTTTGTATCCTTGTTTCTTATTACAGGTAGCCCTTATCAAGACGAGAAATACAAGAAAGAATTAACCAATTTCAACAATTATTGCCTGAGATCTGATCATTTTTATTTGATTTTTATAGATTATGTTTCTTATGACCTTGAAATGACCTTGAATGACCTTGAATTTAGTATCTATATTTTATCGGAATATAGCTCTCATTGAGACAAACAAACAGTTAAAAGGTCATCGAAGTTGGACTCCTCGTTAATTTTTTCTGATAAAAAGAGTAAATCGACAATGGACCCAAGTCCCAAGACAAAAGCATGAGTTCTTGGAGTTTAAGTAGTGTATGTTCGGGAGCTTTGAGGGACCTCAGGATAACATTTTTAAATTCTGTAAAAAATATTTATAGACAATATATGAATAGAATAATGGGAAAAAATAGGGAATGGTTGGTTTCTGCAATGTATCATTTTTGTGGACACCTCTACAGCACTCGAATGATTGATCATATCATATCGGAAGCCTTTTGTTTGTGCGATTGAAGGAAATAAGCAAAAATTTCAAGTGGATTGAGCATACCCTAAACATTGACCAATATTAAAGAAATAATAATTATACCAATTAGTTTCTACCAAGGGAGAACCTATTTGGAGGGTGGGACGGTGGAATTTTGAGAGTTTAAAAATAAGGACCACCTAATATATATATATATATATATATATATATATATATGCATGCATACATACGTAATTGCTGATTTATCTGAGGCTGTTAACCACTGTCAAGTGGTCTTGCCTGTATTCTTCGAGTGGAGTGCTGACGTTTACCCCGTCGACCCAGTCATACTCTAAGAGCACTTTTAAAACTCGTTTGGTGTTGCATGTCGTCCTCTGCAATGATTGCTTTCGTTCCTTTCTGACTGCACTTATGGGATGGTTTTGGTTTCTCCCGATCGGCATGGCTCCAGTCTCACAAGGGTTGCCCCAGAGGTTAATTGTGGGTTCTCTGTTCTATGTCATTTACACTGCTGACCTAAGCCATGTTCTTTCCTTATGGAAATTGCTGCTGACCATTATGCTGATGATACTCGGGAGATGTTTTTTTCTTAGGGTATACATAACTGCAGAATTATGTTTCTAGATTTCCGCTCTAATCGCGCCCCTAGCCAACTCAACTACAAAGAGTACACTGACTGTACACTCTTAGTGGGAAGATCAGACTGTAAGGAAGAGGGTTTCCACCCGCCGGTGTGCGCAGAAGATACGATAATGAAGTCGCTAACACTCAATACCGATAGCTGCCTTTCAGGGAAAGCTTTATGGACTGCCATTTTTTCTTCATCTGAAAGTCAGTGACACCTGAGTACAAAATACCAGATCATGACGAGCTGCCAACGAGACTTACCGACGGGTTGCAAGACACCTACTGTAATTTCTAATGAACTTTCTTATTTCGTTGCGGTTTAGTGACGTTCCTAAAAGTTTACTTATCTGTTCTTTCACCTTCGCAATATACCTCCCATGCTTTTATCTTATCTGTGCAATCGAACAGTTGATATCTTAGAGTCAAAATTGGGTAACAGATCTAGCCCCAAGAGTTTTGAATTAGGCATGGCTTTCTGGCCACCCTGTACGGCGGCACTTGCCATAAAGTACCTGTCTCTATGCGCAGAACGTACTTGAATGATCATCCGTTGAACTCAACTTTTACACAAGCCATTAGTTGACAACAGCAGTTAACTCTTACTACGTGTCTCAGCCGATCTGAGCGTTCTGAAGTACTTCCGTTTTTGTCGATCCAAGTCTTCCGTTGTGATATAATAAAACTGGTGGCAAAGAAAATGTAACTCCAAGTGTTTCAGTTAGGTGGCGCTCCGGCGTGTCAACACCGACTCAACTCGGCTGCGCACCTCTTTAGCCGGGGTTGAGTCGGGAGCGCTTCTCAGTAGATAATCTTGAAGGGGCGCTATATAAATCTCTGAAATGAATGAATGGATGAGTTATGAAGCAGTCAGCTACGTCCGACCGCTGAAATAACAATCGACTTGATGTTTTCGGTCAGTATATGCAATTATGCATACAGAGTCGGTTTGTGTACCATGGTCGTCATAAGGCGTCAAGGTCCCTTGCCCGCATACAAATAACATATTGGTCTTAAACTCTTAACCTCCACGGGCCAAAAATGGCGTCACACAAAATAAGCGAGAATATCATAGGTGTACCGACTGATGCATAATTTGCATATTCATTGTTTTGTCGATTATATATGATGTGCAATAGGTTAGGAGAAAACTAAAACTTAAGGTAGATTTATGAGATTTTCAAAAACGACAGGTCTGAAATCAAGAAAACAAACGGCTGACTCCTAGAAATAGTTCCGCAAAAGACCCGTTCAGTAATTAGGGCAACTCGAGAAACTTTTGAAGCACATAATAGGCCCTAATGTTAAAAGTTGTGTTCAGCCAAAATGCTCCTATCTTCGGCGCCGTAGCAAAACGGCGCAGGACAAAACGGCGCAGACATAACGGCGCAGACAAAACGGCGCAGACATAACGGCGCAGACAAAAACGGCGCAGACATAACGGCGCAGACAAAACGGCGCAGACAGAACGGCGCAATTCAAAGTACCCCGACAAAACGGCGCAGACAATACGGCGCAGTACAAAGATTATGATAACCGTTTAGTGATTGTTTGCTTATCAGCGATCAAAAAGTGCCGCCCGACGTGATAAGCTGAGTTCTACCATAGACTCGCTCGATTGAAATGATTGTCATCATCCGTCGGTTTATAAACTTGTGGAGCACTTCCGTCAAGAGCAAGTTCACTACTAATAATTATTGAAGATTATGATAATATTATATCGGTCCGGATTCCGGCAGCGAGGGGATCCAAGTCAAAATACATTCGTTTAAATCGACGTTTGCAGGCTTTAACTCCAACATTTGGAACAGTGCCGCTGGGCGATTACTTGCGTGCTATCGTTTAGACTTGCTTTTTATGCCAACGTATGAACTATAAGACTCGTTGAAGTTACTCCGTTACTTCTATATATAGTAAATATTTTTGTATATTTTTATGCTTCTACTATTATAACAACGTATGAACTATGAACTATAAGACTTGATGAAGTTTCTCAGTTATTCAGTTATTTCTAGTATATATTTTATTATATATTTTTGCTGCTTCTACTATTAAACTACTATAGTAGTAGCTGCCGGATCGGTCGTTCAACTTAGCGGCGAAAATTTTCGGCTAAAACAGTTTCGGCGATTTAAATGTTATTCCACAATATTTAATACAAACTAATACAGTAAATGTATAGATATTGCGATAAGGAGTACGAGGAAGACAGCGGATAGAAACTGTTCGTAAGAAATTCGTAGTTAGAAGGAAACTTTGAGGTGAACGTTGTCTGGATTATACATAGCATTCTGAGTGTACGGAGCACGGAGTGTACACAGCGTACGAAATCAACAGAGCATAGCGGCGAATACGAGGTGAATCGACGCCAGATCAGGACACTTCAAATAGAAGAGTTATTAAAGGGCCCGTGAAATGGCACTCACGCTGAAAAACCTAAAGAAATGCGGTAGATGCGAGATATATAGGCGGAATGGATAGCTTTGGAGAACTTTGCAAAAACTGTTGTAGAATAGACAAACTGGAGGAGAGAATAGAAAATCAAGATAAAAGAATGGAGGAGATGGAGAAGAAAATAGAGGGACTGATGGTCGTCAAGACAACACAAGATGCATATGAAAAGCAGCGACAAAAAGAGGAACAAATGAGACTAGACAAGATGGAAGAGGAGATAAATGAAATCAAAGGAGATAACAGTGGAGACAACAGCAAGGAGAAAGAGGCAGAGTGGACCACAATTGTCAAAAAGACGATGGACAAAGAATTAAAGACGGTAAATGACAAGATGAAGCAAGTGGAAGAAAAAATAAAAGAAACGGCGGATGAAGAAAGAAGAAGAGAGGAAAGAATAAACAACATTGTGATCCACAGGCTAGAAGAAAGCCAGGAGGCAACAGGCGAACAAAGAATGACGGAGGATAAAACAACGGTGCTGGAACTTTTCAGAGACGTCCTAAAAGTAAACTGCGAAGGCAAAGACATAAGGAGAATGTTCAGGATGGGAAAAACCAACGAAAGCAACAAAACGAGGCCTCTGCTAGTGGAGTTTCGAGAAAGAGCAACGAAAAACGAAGTCATGGAATCACTGGGGAAACTAAGGGCAGCAGAAGAAAAGTATACGAAAATATCGGTGGCACATGATATGACAGAGGGAGAAAGGGAAAGATGCCGGAGCCTAGTCAAAGAGAGTAAAGAGAAACAGAACAAAGAAGAGTCGGGGGAATGGATCTACAAGGTGAAGGGGTGGCCTGGATCCATGAAAATTGTGAAGATAAAAAAGCAGCAATGAGAGAGACAAGAACCGAGGAGAAACAAAAGAGAACGAAAGAAGAAAATAGGAGAACAAAAGCAAAGGATAAGGAAAGGAATATTCTAGAACATAAGGAGCCAAAGGAAAAAGAATTAAAGTGTTTTTATGCAAACGCAAGAAGTATAATTAATAGGATGAAAAGAATGGAATTGGAATTGTACGTGGAAGAGGAGGGGCCGGACATAATTGGACTAACAGAGACATGGGCCAAGGAGGAGATGGAAGACTGTGAACTTGAGATAGACGGCTATGTCATGTTTAGAAGAGACAGGGAAAACCAGAAGATGACGGGGCATGGAGCAGGAGGGGTACTACTTTATGTCAAAAGCGACAATATAAAGACAGCAATAGCTAAGACAAGATCTAAGAAACGATAACAGCAATAGGAATAGAAAGACAAGATCTAAGAAACGATAACAGCAAGGAAAGTGTGTGGTGCGAGATACAAAACGGAGGGGAAAAGCTACTAATTGGCGTTTGCTATAGGCCACCAGTATTGAAGGAGGAAACGGAAAAAGGGCTATACGAAGTAATAGCAAATGCAAGCAAGGAATCAACGGTGATAATGGGTGACTTCAACTACCACATAGACTGGGAGGAGTCAGAGGGAGAAAGAACACAAGACAAGAAGTTTTTGGATCTGGTCAGCGATGCATTTTTACAGCAACAAGTGACAGAAATAACGAGAGAGGGTAGCAAATACATTTTGGATCTAGTCCTGACGAACGAAGAAAACATGGTGGAAAACATAACAGTGGGAGAGAACTTTAACAAAAGCGATCATAAAATAATTAGGTGGACGATGGCATTAGGCAACCAGATAGATAAGGAAGAAAAGCAAAAAAGATATAAATTCTTTGGGGCGGACTATGAAGTTGTCAGAAGCAGACTAAAAGAAAAGGAACTAGAAAGCAAAGTCAAAGGATTAGGAGTAAACGAAAGTTGGGAAATGTTAGTGAGGTGCTTGGGTGAGGTAATGGAAGAAACACTACCAAGAGTGAGAAGCATGGTCAAAAGGAGGCCATGGGTAACAAGAGAGGTACAAAAAAAGACGAAGGAAACAGAAGGCATGGAGGAAGTATAACAGGTTAAGGGAAGGCAGGGATCCAGAGGATCAAAACATGAAGAGCCAAATAGAGGAATTAAAAGAAAAATATGTCAAGAAAAGGAATGAATCGAACATAACCAACAAAAAAGCGGTGCAGGAGTATGAGAGGAAGCTAGCGGCCAACGTGAAAAATGACAGTAAATCCTTCTACAAGTATGTGAGAAGTAGGCAGAAGAAGAGGGATAGAGTTGGACCAATTACAGATGGAAAGGGAAGTTTGATCACAGAAGACGAACAGACGGCAGAGGAACTAAACGAATACTTTGGCTCGGTTTTCAACAAGGAAGACGAAGTAAACATCCCAGAAGCGATGAAGATGTTTGATGGAGATGAAGAACAAAGATTGAAAACCGTAACATTTACAAAAGAGAAAGTGACAGCGGAACTGAAAAAACTCAAAACTGATAAGAGCCCAGGTACGGATGCAATGCATCCCAAGTTTCTAAAAGAAGTAAGTGAAGAATTGGGAGGAATATTGGCGCATATTATGGAACAGTCAATGGTAACAGGAGTGATCCCACAGGACTGGAGGGATGCGCTAATAGTACCGATCTTCAAGAAGGGAAGCAGAAATGAAGCAAAAAACTACAGGCCAGTCAGCCTTACAAGCATAGTGTGTAAAGTGATGGAGAGAATCATCAAAGATGGAATGATTGAACACTATGAGAAATATAATGTGATCCTCAATAGCCAACATGGATTCACGAAAGGACGCTCGTGCCTAACAAACCTGCTAGATTTTTTCGAAGAGATGTATAAGAAAATGGATGAAGGAAAAGCGGTAGACATAGTATACCTGGACTTCGCGAAGGCATTCGACAAGGTCCCACATAAAAGGCTAGGAAAGAAACTGGAAGCGAGTGGAATCGGAGGAAATTTGTTGAAATGGTTAAAACAATGGTTGAGCGATAGAAGGCAGAAAGTTGGAATAAGAGGGAAGTATTCAAAATGGTCGAGGGTAGGGAGTGGGGTGCCGCAAGGATCTGTTTTGGGGCCGTTGCTTTTTGTGGTTTTTATAAACGACATTGACAGTGGAATAGTGTCGAAGATATCAAAGTTCGCTGATGATACGAAAATGGGCAGAGGGGTGGACACGAAAGAAGAAGCCGACGTACTGAGGAAAGACATCGAAGGACTGCACAGATGGGCCGAGGAATGGCAGATGATGTTCAACACAGAAAAATGCTCAGTTATGCACATGGGAAAAACAAATAAAAAATTCCAATATGAAATGGGAGGAACAATACTGAGAGAAACAGAAGAGGAGAGGGACCTAGGAGTCATCGTAAACAACAGTACCAAACCATCAAGGCAATGTACAGAGGCTGCAAAGAAAGCGAACAAAGGATTGGGAATGATTAACCCTGCGACTACCAGTGGGGTCAAAAATGACCCCAGAGGTAGTTTGCATTAGTGCTGCTCACCCCCCATAAAAGATATCTCAATGAAATTTTATGACTTTATAGGTATTCCTGTTCTGTACAAAATTCCAAGTTTTATTTTACATTTTCTATCACCAGATGGCGCAGGTATACTATTTATACACTGAGTACCAGTGGGGTCATTTTTGACCTCAGTGTAAACTTAATAATTCTGACATAAGAAAAAATTCAAAATACATTTGTATTGAGCTAACATTGATTTAAGATGTATTTGTAACAAAGATAAACTATTATATATTGTTTACTTAGTAAATTTATTGCCAAAAATGTTGACAGTCTGCGAACAGGTTCCAACTAGTTATGAGAAATCCAATTCTAAAAGAAACTGAAGTGGATAAATAAGGAAGTCAGTGCCATCTATGGTGAAACATGGAGTGATGTATCTGACAAGTCAAGAAATGAAGCAGTACAGCAATTGTAGAGTTTAGACATTGTTTTAAGCGTCAGCATGACTATAAATCGGTTCCAGAAAATATCACATGCCCTTAGATTTGACGATGTGGTGCGCCGAATAGAAAGTCAATATCCTAAACAACTTGCACTTATTAGAACAATATTTGAAAAGTGGACAAAATAAGAAGAAAATGATAAGAAGTCAAATATAATCTGAGTCACACGTAAGCGCAATTATGTCGTTTTTGCCGAGTATACCTGCATAAACTGTAAACAGTAACTGTAATGACCGGATATTGTCAATGCTAGTTTTGAACATTGAACACTCGAACACTTTGAACACTAATATGCAACTATTAAATTAAAATTTCTTTTATTTCAACAGCCTAAGCATGTTCCAAATACTTTACTAATATTTGTTTTCAAGGCAATAAATAAAAATGCAAAAAACAAAGAACTTATTGTAAAAATTATGTTGGGGTCATTTTTGACCCCACTGGTACTCAGTGTAACAAAAAAATTCTGGTAGTCTGAGGGTTAAGAGGACAATAGTCAGCAGGGAAAAGGAAATAATGCTCGAATTGTACAAATCACTGGTTAGGCCTAATTTGGAGTACTGTGTGCAAGTGTGGTGTCCTTACCTGAGACAGGATGTAGAAAAACTAGAGAAAATACAAAGGAGAGCAACGAAGATGATAAAGAGATTCGGCAACCTGGCATATGAAGAAAGACTGAGGAGATGCAAGCTGACAACATTAGAGAAAAGGAGAGATAGAGGAGACTTAATAGAGACATTCAAGATAGTGACAGGAAAAGACAAGAGGCTATTTAAATTCTCAGTTGATAAGAGAACTCGAGGACACAGATACAAGATCAATAAGGAAACAGCTGGGACAATAATGCAAAGATTCTTCAGTACAAGAGTAGTTAACAGTTGGAACAAGTTGGACGATGAAATTGTTGCTGCGGACTCGGTGATGGAATTCAAGAAGAGGCTCACTAAGATTGGATATTAGGTCAAGATGCATTGGATAAGACTTGAGAGAGTGGCTCTGACACAGATGTAAGTCTCCTGAGCCACTATAAACCATGTTATGTTATGTTATAAACTATTGTTCTTTAGTTCAGTTTTGCGCCGTTTTGTCTGCGCCGTTTTTGTCTGCGCCGTTATGTCTGCGCCGTTTTGTCCTGCGCCGTTTTTTTACTCTCTGGTTCTGTGCCTCTTAGGCAGGCTCAAATGTCTGACGTCGCCACTCCTCTCGTTGTTGTGCCTCTTTTCAGTTTTTTTTAACCGTTTGTCATCATCGAATCCAGCATCATATGTCTTGGTCTTTCTCTTGTCTTCCTCCCTCCATTATAATTATTGTCTTCCTCGATCGTCTCCATTATATGCTCCCATATAATGCCGTAGTCAAGCAAATAGTTTGTGCTTACTGCTGGCAACAGGATCTTCTCGGACTTGATCTGAAAGTCACTCAAATATAAATTATGTTGCCAAATACAGCTTAAACCTAGTCTGTTGTGTTATCGTAAACGCCACTGAGCATGATATTCGCTACTCCAGCACTGTCCCTGAGTCAGAGTGTTGTTGCCGGAATAATCCAGCTGGGCGGCGGATATATTTCCGACATGCAGACGTTATGACGAAATAGGTTACCAAAATATTATGGGCACCAATTAGCCCAAGAGCAGGGTTTTCAAATAGGAACAATAATGAAGAAATGTTCGTAAATTCATCATCTGACTTTTTGTCTGATTTAACTGATGTGCTCATTTAGTTTCTACGATTGCGTTGATGTTTTAGATGTAATCAATGCACGACAGTTTATAGAATTAAACAAGAAACAAGGACAAGATGCCAAGCGAACTGGTCAGGTCTACCACGCTGCGATATACGTAAGGACTCCTTTAGGCTCATGTTCATAGTGTTGATAGACAACGACTAGAAAGCTTTTTAATTGCAGCTCATGTTGCCTTTGTCATGTTCCTTCTCCCCCAGTTCCAACTGTAATTTCTTCTCAGCAGCCTCTGCTTCAAGCTTAAATTTTCTATCCTCTATTTCTGCTCCTCTCTCCTTGCAACTTGAGTTTGCTTACTCAAATTCTGCCTCCCTTTCCTTCTTCCTAATTTGTCTTTCTGATTCTTCAGCCTCCTTCTGTAGCTTAAGTTCCAAGGACTTATCGATAATCCTCCACTCTTAATCATTAGTTGGAGACAACAACTTCTCCAGAGACACCTGCAACTGAAGCTTACTTGCTCCCTTGGTCTCTTGTCCGTTGAGGAATTTCACTGGCGCAATTCCTCAACGGCCATGTCGAAAATCCATCCGATCGTTATTGCTTCGACGCTACAGGCGTTTCCATTTTAAACCCTAAGCCGATAAGCAACTTAAACGAAACGGAAGAATTCAGAAAAAATCACCCCAAAAACTCCAGAACTCCAGTAACCATAAACTAAATTTGACTCTAAAAGTTTCGGACGAAAGCCCCATATATTAGGGATCCTCTGAATAAACGGGCACTCTCGCTTGGGTTTACGATAAAAGAAAGTAGCCTATATTAGGGTCGTTTCGGCAAAACCGAGCCAACAACCATAAAGACAGGCCAAAATCTTTGGTTAGCCTACTTAAGTAAGTATATTCTTTATTCAACCAATTGCATATCCGCACTTTGGTGTACATACATTTATACAGAGTATAACATTCTTATTATAAACGATCTGCGTGAGAGATTGTCCGCTTGTGGAATAAAACGGTCATGTAATCTCGGGCGCAGGGTGTAAACCGAGCCTTTAGGGGAGGGATAAATTCAGGCCAAAATCTCTGGTTACTTGGCCTGTGTGTCAAATATTTTTTGCAGTTCCCGTCTTACTTCATCACTGCAGCTAACCAACTAAGAAAAACCGAGCCAAATATAATACAAACCGAGCCAGAACTGTCCTATCTAGCACAGGTGAATGGGCTCGCTTTACCAGAGCAATCAGGTTTAGCGAGCCATAAGTTTAGATAGAGCGAGCCAAGAGGCTCGCTTTACCAGAATACGTATAAACAGTAGCAGCCTTTGACAATTTTAGGCCTAAACGTCTTTTGTGCATTGATTAGATGCAATTATTGTCATAACAAAATGAACCAAAGAACATATGTGATGGGACCATTTGTTGCAGTTTGCACACATTTCCCAGTGATCTTCATTTAGTGGGTCTGAAATGTCCCCATAAACCCACTGACAGAAAGC
This sequence comes from Aporrectodea caliginosa, assembly GCA_020284085.1. Classification (NCBI taxonomy): domain Eukaryota; kingdom Metazoa; phylum Annelida; class Clitellata; order Crassiclitellata; family Lumbricidae; genus Aporrectodea; species Aporrectodea caliginosa. The sequence continues at coordinate 688,009 of JACEVL010000494.1, read as the reverse complement.
TCATGGTGCATTATCAGAACAAGTATATCCAAAGATTTACTGGTATCTGCATCTTTACGCCCTGCTACCTGCATTTTCTTTTTGCTTTTCTTTTTCTTGTGTGTTTTCTTGACAAATTGCTCTGCATTATACAAAGGCTTTCTTTGTATGCTTTTTCCTTTCCTGATATCTGTGGTTTCATTTTGTTAGATATATGTGCTTCAAGGTGTCTAACTTGTAAGTTCATAGGAAGGCGGATTAACGTGTGGTATTTTAATAAGCCTAAGTGATCTTTCTCCGTGAGTAACTGGCAGTAATTGTGCAAATCTCAAAACACTGTCACTTGATGTCCTTGTGGATGGAATTAATTGTTCTAAATTGACAGCCGCTATAGCAGGTAGGTCAGCACAGTCACTTCATGCACACCTACTTGCGAATGGAATCAATCGTTCTTCATGGACTGCAGTTGGTAAAATGTCTGAATCAGATGTGGTAGTAGCAGGTAGATCACCTGATGTATTTGTGGATGGAATCATTAAATCTTGTTCCATGATGACAACAGGTTCACTGGATATGCCTATATTAGAAATTATGGACATAGGCCTACTTCTTTCAGTTATACTGCTAGGAAGATATGCCGTTCTGGTACCGCTGATGGTTGAAAAAGAAATATTTCAGAGCCACGAAATGCTCCTTGGCAGTTTTCTATTGTGAACGCATTCTTCCAAGTTGGATTGAAAATCCTGAAGAATCTCTTTTGAGCTTAGGGCCAACCACCAGTAGCAATGCGTGTAAACATTCTCATTTCTTCATACCAAGCCCTTTAAAACTAGAACATACACCACGATCAAGCGGTTGCAGCCAGTGGGAGCAGTGCCTTGGTAATTAATGCAAAAACACGAATGCTATTCTGAAGTATCATTTATAAAAATTCAATTTGGTAAATATGCGAATAGAATCTAACTCTATTTTATATACTGTTAAAACCAAACCAATGAGAAATTATGATGAAATTAAGCTATATAAAAACCGAGCCAATGGCTCGGATTATCTGATGCGAAGAGGCTCGGTTAATCTACAGCGTGATATAAACCGAGCCACATGCTTCACCAACGGTAATTTCTTCAAATATCGTTCAAGCATCAATCAGAAACGCTCATCATTTAGACAATAATAAAAGCTATTTAAGAAAAATTATTTGGTAAGCTGGTTCTTTGATTTAAAGATGTACGGGAACTTTTAAGGTTTCTCAGTTTAAAAGATGCAGCAGACGTCAAGGATATAAGAGAGAAGTTGGCTATAGGTCTTAATACAATAACAACGTTGAAACAATTATGGAAAAGCCATAACATAAAGATGGATACAAAGATGAAACTCATGAGGGCTTTGATATGGCCAGTGGCAACATACGGGTGTGAAAGTTGGACTATCAAGAAAAAAGAGGAAGAAAGAATAAATGCGTTTGAAATGAAATGCCTAAGACAGATTCTGAGAGTATCATGGATAGAAAAAGAACAAATGAGTGGGTGTTAGAGAAAACAGGAACGGAAAGAAGTCTACTCGATCAGATTAAAAGAAGTAAACTTACATACTTTGGGCATTTGATGAGGAAACAGGGAACTGCCTGGAAAAGGAGATCATACAGGGAACTGTACCAGGAGCAAGGACACGGGGAAGACCGAGAATGGGATGGCTTAACAACATCAGCATGTGGATGAATATGCCTTTTCATCGATTGTTGACGGAGACGGAAGATAGAAAGAGGTGGAGAAGACTTGTCCATGGAGCGACCAACCCTCGGATCGAGGATGGTTGAAGACAAGATAAGACAAGTTTGAAAGTCAAGTTACAAAAAAGAAGATTTAAATCGTGGGTCACTTTAAACCACGGACTTTTTATAAAAATATTGAAGCGACAACCTAGCGAATATAATAGAAACGATCTACTGTATAATAACTCATTTTAGTTCAACAATAATATTTACCGTATCTTGCAAAAATAAAATTCTACATGCACAACAGTAGTTGTGGCTCGATTTATCTGCAGGCTCGCTTTTTCCTAAATCACCATACTGTAAATCAACACGCTAAAATTATTACTTTAAAAATTCACCCAACCGAAACTCGACAAAACTCAGTATCTTCAACTTCCAATAGATTCAAGAACGAACAGATATAGCAATATGTATGTATGTATGTATGTATGTATGTATTCATTCATTCATTACGAAGTTTTATTTAGCACCCCTTCAAGGTTACTACTCAGGACTGTATGTATGTATGTATGTATGTATGTATGTATGTATGTATGTATGTATGTATGTATGTATGTATGTATGTATGTATGTATGTATGTATGTAGTATGTATGTATGTAGCCTATGTATGTATGTACGTACATATGTATGTAAGTTTATATGTATACACGTATGTATCAGTGTATGAATATAGGTTTGTGGGTATGTTTGTATGATGACATTTTAAATTACACCTTGTAAGTCCCTTTGAAAGGCCCTGCGCACATGGCTATTCTTCAACTATGAGTGTTTTATTATAAGGTTACTCGTTTCATCAAGTGTGCAACTGTTTGTTTCTGTTTCAGCTACTTGTTCGAGACCATGCGCTGAGGGACAGTCCTGTGTACCAGGGAATAGATGCGAGTGCTTGAATTCGGGTTCAGGAGTATGCACGGCAGGTAAGAATATGATTGCATGAAAGTAATCGTAATCGTAATCTCTAAACTTCTAAAGCGCCACTCGAAAGCCAAGCGCAGGACACCACTTATTCACGAGCGCTGCGTCGAGTCAGATTGGTTGTCCAAAGGGTAATCCGAAGGAGGTCCGAGTCCGGCTTCCAGAGGATCAGAGGGGCAGAGTAGATGTTAAGGTGATTGTAGTTTAGGTCGTCGAGAACTGGATGGCAGAGGATCAGATGAGTCAGGGTAAGAGTTCTTAAAGAGGTTAGATGAGACTTTAGTTTCGAGTGGAAAGTCCGAGGAGCAATGGATATTGGTGCCTGAGAAAGGTGATGTTGAGTGATTGGTAATGATAGTGGTGGAACAGAAAAAGTGCGGAATTCAGGAGGTAGATCGTTCAAGAGACGTGATGCAGTGCTGGATATGGCTCGGTTGGCGAACTTGAGGTAAGTAGTGACCGGAGGTTGAGAAAGAGTGAGAACGGAGGATGATCGGGTAGAGCGGGTTGGATGGATGGTGAAGAGTTCGCGAAGATATCTGGGCTGGGAGTGTTGTAGGGAGCTGTAGGTTAGTGATAGGAATTTGAAGTGGATTCGCTTTGGGATTTTTTAGTCAATGGAGTGATCTGATGATGGGGTTATATGATGATGCTTGGTGACAGCTCTGGATTGTGAGTTCTGGATAAGCTGCTACGCTTGAGTTATATGGATTCAAGGTTGGGGAAAGGGAATTGCTTTATGGAACTTTGAGTAGACAATGGAGGATTGGAGGTAGCAATGGTGGAGGCAGTCTTGAAGTCGAGCATGGGCCGGATGCGGCGGAGGTCACGAATGTGCATGAAGCAGGAGCGCGAGAGGCTGGAAATGTGGTTAGGGAAGGAGAGATGTGGATCGAAAGTAACAAAAAAATTGCGGATCGAGGCATCAGAGTTCAAGGTAAGAGATGAAGAGTTGGTGGAAAGGTGTGTTGAAGGGTCAGGGATTTTATTGATTTGGTCAGGCAGGCCGAGGATGATGAATTTAGTTTTGGAAGGGTTGATGCAGAGGAGGTTGGACGACATCCACTGAGAGATTAGGTTGACCATACTGAGTAATTGTGCGATGTAGGTGGGAAATGAGCTTAGGGAGAAGGCTATGCAGAGTTGGGTGTCGTCTGCGTACAAATGGTGGTCAACAGAGGAGTTTTCAATTAGATGGCTTAATGGTATGGTATACAGGATGAAGAGGAGTGAACCCTGGACGGAGCCTTGAGGGACACAGCAAGAGCATGGTAGGGGTTGCAAAGCAGTGGCTGGAGGCTTTGAAAGAGAAGGATCTGGATGACAAGCTGGACTGGAACCAAAGTAGAACAGTGCCAGAGACGCCACACCGAGAAGATATATATGCAGTCGTTGAAGAAGGAGGCTGTGATCAATGCTGTCGAATGCGGCGGAGATATCAAAGGCAGAAAACTTGCTGGTGGCTGACGGCAGAGACCAGTTTACTGCACAGAGAGGCAAGTAGAGTTTCTGTGGAGTGGTGGTGTTTAGTGAAGCAAGATTGGTGGGGTTGAGGAGTGAGTTGGAAGAGAGGTAGTCGTAGAGCCGGGTAAGGACAATTCATTCAGTTAACTAAGATTGGAAGGAGAGACTGGAAATGGGACGGTGGTTAGATAAGTTTGGTATAATTGTAAAATAAAGTACTACTTACTTACTCAGTACTGAAAGCGCCTCTGAATAGTCTATGCTGCGAGAGGCGCTCTACAAATTCTTAGATACGATACGATACGATACGATACTTAGTCCTTCCCGTGCAGGTCTGCACGTCGGGAAATTCGTGTCCGTCCATCGCCAGTCTTCCTATACCTCGTTCCACAACATCCCCAAGCACCTCAAGTCGGCTCTGGTGATCTCCGGTCAATTCTTCGGCGATCTTCACCTTCTCCCGTTTTTCTCAGGAATCCAGATCATCACTTGGCTGTCTTTTTTACCCTTGTCCAAACTAATAACTTGTCACATCTATTGTAATCCGTTCTCTATATCTCCTTCTTCCGTCCGCTCTCTTGTTTCTGAATAGACTAAGGGAGGAAAGAAGAAACAGAGTTCATGTCGCTGTTTCTTTAGGACTCTATTTTTAAAATTCTTTTATAGGAGCTTCCCTCATTACATACTTGGCTAAAAGAATTGAATATTTTATAAGTTAAAACACGTTGTTTTATTTCCTACCTATTTGTGTGAATCTCACAGTTGATCATGACACAAAATAATCCTTACACCATGAGGTTTTGATCTCTTGCTGAGGTTGAAAAGGTGCGGGCTCCCAACTAAGCTTATTCCTTCATTACTGCTTTATTAATGAACAACTTATTTGGCGCTACTACTGTCTCTGCTGCACAAAGGCATCGACCGTCGTCGCACGAAAACAAGCCGCAGTCAGGTATATACGCAGAAGGTCAATTTAACCAGAAATAGAGAACCTACGTTGCATATTAAGCCAGCTGAAAATGAGTTAAGGCAAAATTACACAATAGACGGAGATACGGGAAGAGATTTTCAACATTTAAGTGTACAGCAATAGAGAAAGTTTGCTCACAGTTGATCATGACACAATTGTTGTTTTCGGCACAAAAAGAGGAAGGTCACCTAGCTTAATGATTGTGTTCGCGGAATAAGGATTGATCAATAATATATTATAGGCAAAAGACGGTCATGGATCTCACACTGAGGTAGGTTGAATCTAAATTAATGACTCCTATGGCACCATTACCAAGACATAAGCCACTAATTACAAAGATTGAGAGCGTTGGAAGAAGTTCAACAGAGCGACTAGTTTTAATTTCATATGCAAATTTCAGCATTTGGATTTAGGTAATTACAGTAATTTCACAATGACAAAATTCTTTTCTTCATTTTCAGTGGCATGTCCCAGCAAGTCGTGCTACCCTGGTAGTTGCAGTTCCGGCGACAACTGTAATTGCCCGCCACAGTTTTCTGGAACAAACTGTGAAACCAGTCAGTGCAGAAATTACTAAACTCACTCGATAATAATAGTTATATTGTTAAATCTCAGTAGTAACTAACAGCTGTTCATCTTGTTTGGAAGTGATGAGCATATACGATGACCTCATGCAACTGCTGAGCGCCGTTGAAAAAGTTATCAAAATTTGCTATAGCCTATAAATGTACAGATGCATACATCTTCAAAGTGGAAGGCACACACATTGACCTCCCCATATATGTAAAAGTATATAATTACTACTTGTCTGCCCGACCTAGGACGGTAAAGTTTAGCGAGCTCGGGCGGGACACTTAAAATCAGAGTTCCCCTTCCCTTTTCCCCCACGTCCGGTCTCCTCGCCTTATCCCACTTCCTCCACTCCACTTCCCCTTCCCGCCCCTTCCCTCCCTCTACACTCACCCTCTCCTGTCCTTTCCCGCCTTGCCCTGCCTTGCTATCCCCTTCCCCTCCTATTACCCGCCCCATTCCCTTCCACTGCCCACTCACTCTTCCCTCCACGTCGGCCGCTGCGTGGCGCTTGTGCACCCCTACCGACGAGTCAGGTTGTCAACCTCTGCGCGGTGATGATGTGTGGATGGCCCGCTGTGCGTTACTCGAGCGAAACAGCGTAACACTACGGTCGGACAGACGGAGATTTCCCTGCGTTTGTATTATTAATAGGGTTCTGCTAACTCGCATAATCTTCAGTAGACCAATTTTGCAAAAGCCCTGCTTGATAAAGGCGACGATTTGAGCAGTCAATAATTTTTACGCTCAACATAAAACTATGCGGCATCATATGACACCTTTCTGACTGATATGATCTTCTGTGAAATGTTTGGACAGTGGACACTGCTTGATATACTGGTGATAACCTATGACATGAAGTGGGTAGCACAGTCACCGTGAGTAATTTGTTTGCTGATGGTGATAATAATTTCAACAAATCTCTTGGTTTGTAGAGACATATAAAGCTCCATTATTATAGTCTTCTATTCTTAAAGAATGCTCCGGTGTATAATGGTTTTCAATCATACTTTAAATTGTTCAATCATAAAGAGCATTTTGAATAAAGCATGCCGTAATTTTGTTTGTGGAATTCAGTTAGAGTTTTTAAAGCAGGAAAAGGCTGCTTGGACATGTCCATAAACTATGTTGCTATGCTTGCGAGCATTTCTTAAAGTCATCTTGGCTTCATGTCATTCCTTTGACAATTTTTACAACGCAATTGAATACTTGACAGCTAGTTACTGCAGCTATCAATGCGATTCGTTGGCTTTTTTGTACATGCTGAAGCGATAAATTTTCAATAGACCATTAAATAAAATCAGGGCACACGAATGTTGATACAACCATAGAACGAGTATGCGAATATTACGAATATTAAGATTTTTAGAAATTGACGAATATTGACGAATATTAAAACTGGCCAACGAATATTAAGAATATTAATTTTTTAGTTTTTTTAATTCTTCAACATCCGGGATTAATTTTTTTTAAATCATTGCAAAAAATATGCATAAGAACAGTTACATATTACTGTTATTACATGTTACTCAGCCAAGTACAGACCTAGGCCTATATGGTGGGTAAAATCATTCTTGACATTATGTTAAGCCGCGTGGCTAGGTATTTGGGCGCAAATACCTAGCAATTTGAAGCTGATGTAGGTCAACGACTATGACTCGATCAGGTTCCATCCCCCATCCGTCCCCCCACTGAGTGGAAGAATCTTGCTATCCGTCAGTCGACAGGACAATCTATCTAACCCAACGGCTTAACGCATCATTAATATGCTGGCATAAACCAGATAACTTCAAATAATATAGAATTAGTGGTGGAGATTTCATAGAGAGAGAGAGAGAGAGAGAGAGAGAGCGAGAGAGAGAGACAGACAGACAGACAGACAGACAGAGACAGAGAGAGAGACAGGCAGACAGACAGACAGACAGACAGAGACAGACACAGACACAGAGACACAGATACACAGAGAGACAGAGAGCCAGAGACAGAGACAGACAGAGAGACAGAGAGACAGAGAGACAGAGAAACAATGCAGAAACAGTGACGTCATCAACGAATATTTAAGAATATTTACGAATATTAAAAATACCTAATATTCACGAATATTTACGAATATTAAAGCCTGAAGTCACGAATTCTCGTTCTATGGATACAACTAAACACCAAGCTTGATTTTATTCTGCCAGTGTGTCAACTATTGTAATTACCCATCAACTTCAATATAAACGAGGACACAAGACGACTGGACTAGCACTGCGAGAAACACGACACTTGACAAAGGCCCGAAGACAATGAAGATCCTTTATGTTACTCGTCGCCACCAATTGGCAGGCTTAAGGAACCGATTGTGATGCTGATGACGATGATAAACATGTGCATCAAGTGAATTCAATTATCTTAAGAAACTGTTTATTCATACCAATGGTCGCCGATTGACTGGCGGCAGGTGGTGATCACGCTGATGACAAATATGATCAACAGACTTATAAAGTGAATTCAACAATTTACAGAAACTGTTTTTAAAGAAGTCTAATATATTGAACAAAGTTGTGTAAAATTGTATCGTGTTATTTTGTCAATAGTCCGACTAACGCCCGATATATCCAGCTGTCAAGTGCAGCTGTTCACAGGAAGTCCTGAACGGGAAGTCGCCCAGGCGAACTGCGCCGTCGAAGGACATGTTCCGGAATTGACGTGGGTTGGACAAAAGTCATTCTCAAGAGTCAAGGCATCGTGGGAGGTTACTTACTCGAATCCATTCAAACCGGTGCCTCCTACAAAAACTGCCCACATTGCAGAGGCAGGATTTGGAGTCACTTACACGAACGCTGAAGTTACTTTGTCTTCTTCATCTTTCGGACGTCCTATTGGTTAGTCAACTGTTTTCCTTTAATCAAATGCTATGTTCACAAGCTTAGCATGTCATGCCATTGTATTGTATTTACGAATGTCATAAAGAGCCTTTCACAATGCTATATAATCAGTGCGAAGAGCCACGCCAAAAGAGACAAGTATTAAGATAACAGGCAAATTCATCGATACCCAAAGTTAGGATCAAAGAGTGAGTCATAGAGGCTAGATCATTCTAAAGCGAAGGGCCAACAGAGGCATAAGTAAGCATTAAGCAGTCCGAGTCCTTGGTACTAAGAGGTCATGCTGGTCCAAAGAGCGAAGAGGACGACTAGAGGCAACCGAGAGAGGACGGCGATTAGAATCATAAAGATAGCATGGAGCTTGGCCCAGAACGCGCCGGAGGTAAGCAAAGAATTTTAAATTGAATAGGCCTACGGACCATAAGCGGAAACCAGTGTAGGTGTTCTGTCCTGAAAGTAAGATAATATTATGTGAAAAGCGAGGAAGGCGGGCAATCAGGCGGGGAGCTGGATTTAGCACCGAAGACAGGTTAGATTTCAGAAGACCAATAAGCAGCGAGTTACAGTAATCAGTGCGTGAGCAAAAATGTAAGGGTGCACTATTGAGGAAAAATGAAGGGAGGGGCAGATCGCCTGACAGCTCAAAGAAGTCTAAGATGATAGAAACTGGACCGAGAGAGGTCACGGATGTGATCAGCATGCCATGACATGCCTTTCCAACATGTCACTCCTTGCCATACAGTAACAGGCCTAAGCACATCACAATATGCCATACCATTCTTATCATTCCATACTTGCCCTACTTTTCCAAACCACACTTCCTTCTATACCATGTCATTTCGTACTATACAATACCATAAATACCACATAACACTATGCCTTCCAATATTTCGTCATACCATACTATACCCTAGTATTCCATACCAAACTTCCTACAATGTCATGCTATGCCATGCCACGCCATACCATGCCACACTAAGATGCAGCGTCATACAATACCATACTACACTATGCTATGCCATGTTACATCATACCATGCCACATGATGCCATGCCATATTATGAATATGAAATCACAATATATCCATATTAATAGTCTACACAGATTTCATCACTTCACAGTTCTCATTAACTGAAGACTACAATATTTCAGCTAGATAAGGATGATTGTGAGACTAGAGTTTTAATTTTTAAATACTTGTTGTATTCTATTTCACTGTGTTTAGCTAAGAACCTTCCGCAGGACTGCAAAAACAGCCATCTTGAACCTAGAGAGAACGTGAAATGTCCCAGTCAGACAATCAGATGGACTGAATTCGCTGTTACTGCTCTGAACGAAAATTCGACGTAAGTTGCAATGAAAGTTTCAGCAATTAGTTCAGCCTTGGCAAGGTCAAGCGAATGGTCTGACTGTAATTACGCATTTAATGCTGCGACAGTGGAATCAGACAGGATTCCTTCCCAATGTAATTATCCTTGTTCTTTGTTGGTTCAACATGTTGTCATTAATGTAAAAACTAATACGGGGATCGAGTTGATAAAGCTTAAAATATCTTGTTCTCCACCTTACATCGCCTGAACATTTAAAACTAGATTTGTCGTATACATTACGACTTCTATGTTACAACCGCCATATACTTTGCCACTTTAAATATCTTCCAGAGCATGTACAACTTAATGTGCAATCCTTCTGTAACAGTACTGTAATCTTAATTGCAATTAACACCTATATAGCGCCACTTAAAGCGCAAAACAAATCAGAGGCGCTGTCGGCGCTAGCCTAGGCCTATAGGCTAGGCTTATATATGACGTTGAATGAATTGGGCGCGTCCACAATGGGGGTCAAACTATATAATTATAGACCACCTGGCCAAAATCTCAATGTGTTTTCCAGCGAAAGTTATCGTCTGCTCAATTAAATGTAAAAAACCCAAATGATATAATATTGATAGGCAACTTTAATACGGACCTTTTGAAAGTAAATGATCATACAGCCACTGCAGATTTTTACCGCCCATCATCTTCGACCAGTTATTGCTAGGCCCAAGAGAACAACCTGTATAACCTCCACACTCATAGATAATATCTTTACTAATGCCTGCATGGCCCAGAGTAATTGGATCCACCATTATTGCAGTAGACATTTCTGACCACCTACCAATCACATCCTGGTTTGACTTTGGATCAATACAACAAAAGACCACTGGAACATGCAGAAAAGTCACGAAGGAAGGAAAGGCAGCATTTCTGAGTCCCATCACCCTTATTAGCTGCATGGTCTCCAGTTTTGGAGGCTTGCGCGGACCAAGATACAAAGAAAACCTATGACCTATTCCTACTTAAATAAAAACACTTTACGACCAATCTTTTCCGTTTACTTAAAAAACAATGGACACGAGTCAGCTCCAAAGAAGCCTTTGATGACTCTGGGCTTACTAAATCGTTTTAAAAAGATCCATATTGTATCTGAAATACCTAAAAAAACATGAAAGAAAGTAAACAATTTGCCTCTTCTATAACTCTTTCTGCATCTTCTCATCGGCCTTTCCGATCTCTGGACCGGTCTGACTTCTTTGTCCCACGAGCTAGGACCACGATTGCTCAAACTCGATCCTTTGCAATCATTGGGCCCTCTTCATGGAATGCCCCTCCCTTCACTTTGCGTGAGACTTTCCTTTCTGGATCATTGTCTTCATCTCTCTTTTTAAAACCTATTTCTTCTCTTGGGGTTCTCGCACTGGGAGCACTACTCAATGGCCTCGGCTGTGAGCAGCGCTATATAAATTACTTGAGCGCCTCTGAATGGGAAATTTTGTTGAGGCGCTATAACACGTGTTCAAATACAATACAATACTAATTACATTACATTATTATTATTATTATTATTATTATTATTATTATTATTTTTTTTATTATTATTATTTTTATTATTATTTTTATTATTATTATTATTATTATTATTATTATTATTATTATTATTATTATTATTATTATTATTATTAAATATACATAATATAGGCTAGTAATGTAATCGAAACGTTTCACATGGGTTCAGCCGCGTTTTGGATTAAGAACTTTCTAAGCTCCGTAGATGTGGGCCAATATTGAGTCGACTCCTTAACTGGCCAAGTAACAGAAGTGAACATAACCAAATAATTATAAAAATCCCAGATAATTTCATTACGGTTCAGGGAGCTTTTATAGCGTCGGAATGTCAGCCTTTTACTGATTTTGGTGCCTACTTGCTGTGCATTGAGACGTCGTTATAGTGTAACTCTTTAACCACACGAGTAGGCCTACATACTAAAGGTGACTGGGAACCAATACAGCTCGTTGTTAATGTGTTTATGACCAAGAAGTCTATAAATAATAATTTGTCTGTCGGAAAGCGACTTGAGCGTCGGCCTTTCATTTATAACATTTGCTCATTTCAATGGCATTGCTCGCATGTGAAATTGTGCATCAATCGTTTCATCGAAGTTCATATGCGCGACGTTTATTGCACTAAAAGGAAAGTATGGGAAAGTATGGGAAACATTGACTTCAGAGTTCCGTTTAACATAAATATTGAAGTGGTATCATGAACAAAGATGAAAGTCACATCACTAAGCTCTTGGCGTTTTTCTGTTGTCAGGATAGGAGTTAAAGTCTTCGCTCGTTTGGGTGGATTTAAGAAACTCAAAGGAATAAGTATACCAGAGGAAATTCGCGGCAGTAATGTAATCGAGAGACGGGTTTTGTTTGCGGTCGATGCAAAACCTCCAGCACATTGTCGTCAAACTAAACGCTGTAAGGACGCAACCATCTTTCTGAAACAGGATGCAGTCAAGGTTTGATTCATGTTTACCATCGCTGTGTGCTACGCTTGATGTATGTGGTCGTGCACTATACATAGGCCTCTTGATTCCTAAAAATGGGAAGGGCACGATATCTACGTACAGTTGTGAATTATCATCAGCAATGAAGCTTAAGTGTGTTTTCGAAGTTTCATATATATCCGTATCAATAAACACTGAGAGCACATACATTAAATTAAAGTATCTAAATAATTTTATATAATTTTTGATTAAAAATTTAAATTAAATAAATTATTCTTTAATGGCTGAAAAAGGTACCGGAACGCCGTCCCGGACCGCTCTGGCTGAAAAAAAAGCACTGCCTATATTTATGGTCAATTTAAAATGAAAGCTGTATTGATAAAAATAATTGTTTGCCTCAATGGAAGATGGGTTGATGAAATATATCTGCCCATAAATAGAAGTTGGATTGATATTTTAGAAGACAAAACCTATGAACTACAGACACGTCAAATTTCTCCAATCAGAAAAGAGCTAAAATTCACGTCGGCAATATGGGATCTGGGAGAGAGGGGACGCCCGGTCCGGGGGGAAGGGTAGGGATTGAGCCCGGTTGTTTAGGAGGGATAAAAGCCACTGTCAAAGTGAACAGTGCACAAATAAAGATATTACATTTCTGAGTACAGAATATCTTTTCTGGAAGAACATTTACAATTTAACACGCAGTGAAGAAAGCAGAGAGCACAAACAGCGTAATGGGCTAAATTTATAGTAATCCTTGAGGGCGACAGTAGACATTGTAAAGGTCGATTTCTTCAACAGTCAACCAAACTGAGTCTCAACAGGACCATGGAACGTTTTGATTGCTCTATTTTTGCATCGATGTTTTAATGGGTTTTAGAATGCTGTCATTGAAGGCGAATTCTACAACTGGATTGACAGCCAATCGGGGATAGACAGATATCATGCGAAAATATATCGGTTGCTCAAATCGTCTGGCGATGTTTTACAAACTCCTCAAAGACTGGAAAATGAACTGACCGTAACTACGAGCAACAGATTCACGTATACGTTTCCATCCCCTGGTGTGTACTCCATCGAACTCACTGTATACGACAAAGCACAAAATCCGTCCAGAGCCAGAAAGATTGTCCTTTACGATGACAAGAACCACATGACAACTACCAAGGAACCTTTTGTAGTGAACCAGGCATCGAAGGATTCTGGATACAGATGGATAACATCAGCCCTACGGGAGGAAACAGATGGTATGTCAAGACTGACCCTGAGTTGGAAGGGTAGATATACGAATCCAGTCCATGTTAGCGAAGGATGGTTATACAGGGTGGAGGCCTTGGCGGGCGTGATCGATGACGACTTAGTGGACGCAGGTGGAAACAGAACCATACATGCCGTACAACATAGCAACGGCACCGTGGGATACAGGCTGGCCTTCAAGGTGGACAAACAAGGTGGCTTTGGATTGAATCCAGGTGGAGATTTTGGCGAAGACAACAACGAAACCATCAGAGAGCTGAGAGAATCAACTTGGGGAGGTTATAGTCACGAAGCTTTCCAGGCAACACTTGTGATGCCAAGGCTGACCCCGAATGACACGATCGTCACCTGGATGCGAGCCTTCGATGTCGTCGGCAATTATCTTGAGGATCGGATCCAGATTTGCTTCGATACATCTCCACCTGAGATCGACGATAATGCACCTGCTGTACTGCGAGAAAACTCTAATGATCAATACACGAGCAGGTGAATTTTTCAAGCACTGCCTGAAAATATTTATGAAGACTATGTTCCTTATGGACCTGTTTCCAGTTTCGTACATGTAATTGGAACATATATGTAATTTTTCGGTGTAAAAATCACACAAAAGAGCCAGAAAAAACTTCCTTATCTGAGAAACATTGGACTTAAGTTGAAACGTAAAAATCGCCCATACCGTCTCATTGAATCCTTCAATGGATTATTCAGGGTCAAGATGGGCGTACGCCCCATTTAACCTGGATGTATGGCTTTTAGCTTAGACGTTTTGTAATTTAATCCAAGGGCCTACAATCTCTTGACCTCGAACTTAAAATGTCTACACCAGGCCTGTTTATTGCAATCGACAGAAGTAGGCCTACTCTAGTGTTTGTATGCTTTACGTTTTTCAATTTCAGTGTTCAAATCAAGGCGCGCGATGAGCAGAGTGGCATTGCAGAAGTCCAATACTGGATTACTGTTTCATTCTACACGGGTAACATTACCAGCGGCACAGCAAAGGCTACAAAACTGAGACCCGAAAACAGGAGGCGAAAGAGGGCATTAGTAAGGATCCTACATGTATATTTCTTCGAATAAGATGTTCATTTTGCGTTTACATTTTACATATGTAATGTATGCGAAGAATCAAATCCAGGAGAAATGCATTGTATTGTGATGCGATGTAAGGTGATTAGGTGCAGCGTAATGTTTTAGTTTAATGTAGTTTAATTGATTTACTTAATCTACCCTTAATTATTATGATGATTGTACAAAATTAAGTTGCAATTTCATTGTAATTTAAGTTGTTTCAGTTTAATTTGAATGACGTGCAATAAAGACATAAAATATGATTCGAGGTCTTGCAATTGGAACTCTATTGAAATCATCGACGTAGGTATATTAGTGGACACAACATAAGAGATTCATGCTGAAGCAGTGAAGCCTATCCGTTTGCCATGCATGACGTTACGTCATCGACGTTATTGGATGCATTATTTATATGAGGTCATTAATTGGATGGACACAGAACTTATTATGTTAATGAGCTGTGCCTGACTTCATGCATGGCAGAAAGTTCAATAGGCGCAGGCTTAACTTTACGGTACAACTTTAGGTGTGCTATGCTGTGTCCACCCAATATACCTCGATTATTGAAATAATCAATCCAATTAGAAACAACTAACATACCGTAGAGAATAAATAAGCAGAGTAGTTGTAGTAAGTAGTTGTAGTAATACTGCTGACGCTGACGACACTTTGAAGGACGTACAATGAACCAACTGTTGTAGGCCGTTTGTAAGAGAGGAAGCAGCGACTGCTATTGTATAAAGAGCGGAGAATGCTTCGAATACATCATTCTCGTAGACATCGACCATTGCGCAATAGACAGATACTACAGAGCTGACCAAAAGATGACTTTCACTTACGTTGTATTCAATCAAGCTGGGCAGTCAGTTTTACCAAGACAACCTTTACAAGTAAGTTACTCATGCATTGTTCGAACCACACTGATTAGCGACCAGCACAATAATAAGGCTGATCGACTGTGATCTGTTTTTATTCAGATCTTCTGTCTGTAGGAATAGTTCATTTGTGT
Organism: Aporrectodea caliginosa; assembly: GCA_020284085.1. Classification (NCBI taxonomy): domain Eukaryota; kingdom Metazoa; phylum Annelida; class Clitellata; order Crassiclitellata; family Lumbricidae; genus Aporrectodea; species Aporrectodea caliginosa. Next base: position 672,314 of record JACEVL010000494.1, on the reverse strand, counting down.
CTGACGATCATTATATAATATCCAATCGATCCTATTCGCGAAATTGTTCAACTGTATAATAATATCAACCTCAGTCAATTTCTCTTTTTCTTTTTCAGTGATCTTGATCTTTTGAGCTTTACTGCAAGAATGCTTTTCATTGACATTAGATGGAATTATAGTTCTAAGTTATTGTTTCTTTCTTTATTTAATAGATTAAATTTGAAAAAGGCGATCCCAAATGCAGACCTGGTAAGAATTAAATTTGCTATACATTTTTTTACCTCATTTAATTTTGAATAAATAAATCGTTGCAACTTGTTTCCGTTACTGTTTTTTATTATCTCTCTGTCTCTCCCTGTCCACCTCTGTATCTCTCTGCAACCACACTCTTTCCAAGCTTTGTTGCCTACTATGCTGACTATACTACACATGTATTCATGCTCATGTCTATATGATTGTATGCACATATGTACGTAATGTATTTTGTGTGTATGAATGACTATATATATATATGTATGCGTTGCATCAAGGCATTCTTATAGCTCGTTTTATACGTCTCTAAAGCGCTAAACGAATGACTATCTAACGGACCTAAACATACTGTTGGGAGACCTTCCCAACCGAGACACTGTTAACGGTACTTTGTCCTAGATTGAAGAGACATTCGGGATAAAGCTAAATATATTTAGTATGGAACTGAACTATATATCAAAAGTAGGCGTGATGTTATGCTTACTAGAAATATACGAATATCGTTACTGTAACAGAGACAGAAAATAGGATTGTTGATGAAATATATCCTGTATAGTTAAGAAGGAGTGTTCTCTCCTATTTAAACAAATGTGAAAGAATCGTCGTCGAAGCTTGGCAGTTTTCGTTAGGCCTGTTGCCGTGTGGTGTCGAATTTTCAGTAGAACTGACCAAGACTTCCATGTACTAGATAAGTTCTAGTTAACTAGTTAAACTGTTGGTTTCGTGTCCGCTGTGGCCAACCAAGTTGTTTGTTTGATGTTCACCGTTCTCGAGACAAGGAGACGTGAGGATCTGATGTTCTTCGATAAGGTTGTATGTGTGTTACTATTACGGATTTTGTTTTATATTATACATTCTTTTATACTCTAGAACGAGTTGTCTTCATTCGTAAAGTAGCACCTTACATTACACACATACATACATACACACACAGACTTACATACATAAATGCATACATACATACTTACTTACATGTTTACATGCTTACATGCATACACGCATGTACATTTGCTGTTATTTTAAAATGTGCTTTATTTTACATTTAGTTACTCTATTTACTCCTGGAGCGCTGTTAGCCATTGCAATCGGTAAGTGGCGAATGATAGAGTTAACTCTTTTGTGTAGCAATGCTGCACTGTGAGACGTACTGCAGCACTCGCTTTCTTATTCTAGCCATTACAACATGAAACGAATCTTGAATCCCTGCATTGCTGTATAGTTAATGGCTGTGTCAAAGAAAACAGTCCAGCTTCACGGCAAACAGGGCCATGTTGTTTCGCAAGAAAATAGAATATAAACGTTGCCTATTATAAGTATATTCCTATTCATTAGGTCTAACAGTGTTTCAATGTGAGACGTCAGCGACTTTTGCACGCCTAAGAACCTTATAACTATCGGTGATATTTAAAAAAAATCTTAGGAGTAGGCCTATTAGAAATAATCTGATTGCGGTAATGCCGATGGAGTTGGATGGACTGTCTGAACTTTGATAGGTCTTTCTAATCTAGGGCCTATATAAATTATTCTGAAGAAACAACTTTGCAATAAGCCTCGATGTTGATACTTAAATTGAATAAACTAAACTTTTTGACTGTATGAAAATTTGTATACGAGAAATTAAGCGATTGCTCGCTAGCGCTGCTAAAAGTCAAACTCGGCAAGGAATTGGTCTGAAAATGGTTCAAGTCATTCCATTCAAATTCACTGGCCGGATTTTAATTAACTATTTCACTGCTCAGATGGCGTTTTTAATATTCGCTATTTTAATTCGAAATGACAAACCGTATGGACTAGTAAGATTACATGATATAGTAGTAACAGATGATAACACGTTCAATAGGAGTCCAATTTAACTGTACGGCAACCATGCAAGGCGCCCATCTGTCCTACGGCTCATTTTACAGTCACCACCCAGGGAGTTGAAAGCTGAGTCGACCTGTATGGAGGTAGCGGGTATCGATCCCGCTGTTGGTATGATTAGTAGGCCTATATGTTTCTCGTGTGTAATTAATTGCAGGGTCGTTGGTCCTGCTTGTATTGATCATCCTCGTGATTTTTATGGTTCTGAGATGGAAACAAGACAAGCATCCCGTTCCGGACAGGGTTCGAACTTTTGCCAGCAGCATGCGACAGAGAATAACAAGCACCGAGAAAGTCCTGTCGTCAGAAGGACGTGTCTTTTATGTAAGTAAAACATCAAAGTCCTAAAACTGTTGCGTAAATTGCCATATAATACACAAAACTTACAAAATTTAATATAAACACGACGTTTTTAACTACCACAAAAATATATGATGACATCATACATACATAAAAATTACATACATACAATCCTCATGCGATAGGAAATTGATAACAGATGTAATTTTTAAGACAGCAAAACGCACTTTAAGAAGAGAAGACATTCATTCATTCATTCATTCATTACTTGAATTTGTATAGCGCCTCTTCAATGGAACTATACTAAGAGACGCTCCCAACCCCGGTGCGGCCAAATAGGACCATTTTAAGTTGAGAGAGGGATGCCTGAGAAGGGGTTCTAGGAAGGGAGCGGGGTGCCAGAGGGAGGCCATTCCAGGTCGAGGGGCCAACCACAAATAAGGCACCGCTCTGCCTGGTGGAGGTGCGAGCGAAGGGGACAGAGAGAAGAAGACTATGCTCAACCAAACGAAAGAAGCGCGAGCTCCGAGCACTGAGGGTGGGACTACAAAGCACAATATAGGCTATAGGAATGATATCAAGGAGACAACTGTTGCCAGGTAAGAAACGAAGTCGGTGAAACTCTGCAAGAGCTTTTTGGCTGAAAGTAGTCCAAGAAAGAAGATGAAGAATTAGGATGAAGGAATTTTTGCACGCAGTGGAACCAAAAACTTTGCAAAATGCCGAAGAACGCTGATTGTATACATCCAAATAAATGTAAAGTCGGTCACACCGATTATTTCGGAACAGGAGGGAATCAAATATTTAGCTTAAGCACTGACTGAAAAGTCAGTTCTGAAGAGTTGTTGCCAGAATAGAGAGAGGCTATCAGAACATCACGTGACAGAAGTGCCGAATAGGTAAAAGTCATTACACCAGGGTTTATTCAGGATAGAAAATGGTTGGAGATTGAGATTGAATGAATGCTGATGCTTCACTGCGCTAAAGCTACATGTAGGTATCATTATGAGCACGGAAATAATGCTGATTTAGCCAATATCCAAACTCAGAAGTCTAACTAGTCCAGGATTATTTAAGTATCATCAAACACTGATGAAAAAGACAACTCATGATGTATTAAAAGAAGTTCTACATGAATTTGCACTTAACCCAAGGCGTAATATAATGTCATTGGTAGGCGTATCACATAGCAGATTTGACACAGAGCAAAACAGCCTCAATATTCAATAGACAATGCAAGGTGGCAGTCATGATCACTGTCACAGAAACTGAAAACACGAGGAAATAGGGCACAGCAGGTGGAAAAGGCGTGAATAGATTTTAGAGGAATATTTATTTAGTTTGTGGGTGGCCTATGAATGCAAACAAATACATATATATTCTTCTTTATTGTACCACTGATCACATGTGAATAACAAGCATAATATCAAATCAAAATCAATAAATCAAAATCAAAACTTTCTTATTGAAGCTATATCAAATCACATTACATTTCGACATGAAATGTCAAGATTGGCCGCAAGAAGAGTCCCAAAAGGGATCTTGATCCCGCTAACTAGGAAAAGATAGAACAACATTTCAAAAATCTGAATAAGTGATAGCTAAAGCCTTGACAAACAGTGCAACATCAAGTTTTGTACAACAATGCTAACAGTATAGTACGCAGTACGCAGTAAATGATTAACTTGATTCTAAGCACTATGAAATAATATTTTTTTTAAACGAGTGCAAAAGGAGCACTACAAAAGCTGATGCTTATAATATTATAAAGTTTGGCCCCTATTTCTGTACGATAGTCATTACATTTCTCAGTAATCGTGAAAAAATAGTCCAGTTCTTGAAACATTCATTATTCCTAATGATAGTAGCAACAATGACAATAATAATAATAATAATGATGATATGATAATGATAATGATAACGATAATGATAATATTATTACAACAACAATAATAATAATAATAATAATAATAATATATAATAATAATATTATTATTATTATCTTAGAGCCTGAGGGATCTTTTCTACCTCGGGCGATTATAAAATGAAGAAACGGAGGTTGGCGGACGGTGACAGAAACAGCACAAGAAGCAATACAAAGCAATAAATAAATAATGAAAGCTCATTTTATAAGCAGCGAAAAAGGACAGAATTGGCCAGGAAATAAAACAAATCTCAGCACCTTTAAAAAGTACGACAAGAAAGTTAAATTTAAATCAAACCTTCCGGTATGCTACATGTACCTCCCTGTAGGCCTACTATAGACTTGGATAATGTATGTCATCTAATAAATGCGTGGAATAATTGTTTTGTATGCATATGTATATTAGAGATCCAAATCAAGGCGTGGCAAGGTCGTCGACGAAGAAGATGATGATATCTATGTTGACGGAAGTGATCCAGGTGGATGGAGGGTCAATCGTGACCAGGTGGAAATGGTAGAGACATTGGCAGATGGTAGATTCGCAATCGTCAAGAAGGCTTACTTGAAAAATGGCGGAGATACAAAATGTGTGGCAGCCAAGTATCTTCCAGGTAATAATTATTGTTATCGTTAGTAGTGTGACTGTGGGTTATCAAAATATGTTTAACGTCACGAGATATTGGTCGTGCTTAGTTTGTCGTCCAAAAAATTAAATGGTTTTTCAAATTTTTGTCATACTATTTTCGTATTTTGCTAACGACATTTTCAAAGCAGCAGTCGCAATTGAAGTCACAAAAATAAGTCGTATGTATGAATTTATTTTATGTATATATATATATTTGTTTGTATGTATCAGGACTTTGATAAAGCGCACTTCAAAGCGTTATGGACAATGGACATGCATGGTTGTCTAATGGGTTTGAGCAGGTGCGTCTTATAGCTAGAGAGAGTAAATTAAGCAGACTTCGAAGGAACAGGAACTTGTGCCTTAAAGTTAATATTGAGACGCAGCTTCTTCGGTCTTAGTGTACACGTGAAAATTATAACAGCCAAAGACAATGCACATTATCCGCAACTAGCCTACGTGCAGCATCCATACCAAGACAGCGTGGAACTCAGGCAATAGCTTCAGAGTTTAACGTAACTCTGGCGCTTAAGGTGCTTTTTAACTGGGTTTTCTGTTAACGTCTTGCTTTTTGTCGCTGAGTTCTAATGTACGTGTTTTTGTTGTTCTCCAGTTGGTGCAAGTGACTCTGATAAGGCTTTACTAAGGGCTAAGATTGCTTTCCATGGAAACCGTGTTCCTCCCCATGACAACATCGTCAGGCTCGTTGGTGTCATTGACGAGGGTAAAATATCAGTTAAAAGTTAAACCAATCACTGTTAACTTTGGTGACTCATTGTAGCTGCGAAATTAAAGGCAAACCATGCCAATTATGCAAACTTACATGTAAGAATCTTCGACCAAGCAGTTGTCCTACCTCTAGTCTAATATCAATTACAGTACATAAAAAATTTGTTTGCATTAAATTCGTTTATGATTCTAAGTTAACCGTGACGATTTCATACATCGATCAACTAAAAACTGGCGCGACATTGATTTGCTCATTCTGTTTAGTTTCACGATTTCCGTTACACAGCTATTGGTTAAGATTCCATCGAAAGCTATATTCATCTCGCACCTGATTTGATAGGCGCTATACACACGCTCAACACATACAATATGCGTTATGCAACCGTATAATTAATATGAGTCCGATGTAAAATCAAAGCTGTTTCTATTTTTACAGGACCGATTATGCTGCTTGAATTTTGTGACCTAACCCTGAAAGGATGGCTCAGCAATGTTGGAAAAGTGACGACCGACGTCTTGGAGAACATGCTCAACTTCACGATGCACATTGCCAGTGGAATGGAGTTTCTTCATTCTAAGAACGTAAGAAACGTATATTCACAAGCACCATAAGGAAATGCAAGATGTTTGTAATGTAGGGTAATATAAGTTAGAGGCAAAGTGTTAAAGTAAGTAAGTAATTAAGCAAGCAATCTTTACTATTGCGAGACAAGCGACAATGCGTGCTGTGACATGAATGCGTGATGGCAAATACACAGATGTATTGCTGTATTACGTACCTAGTTGTTTTATGTGTTATGTATTTATATTTTATGAAGTTTTGCATATAGGCCTACGTGCACTTATGAACGAAATCCTATAAAATGTGTAATTTTTAAACGACCTAGATACCAACTTAGCCATTGTAATAACGTTCAGAGTATTTTGCAGATACTTCACCGTCGACTTGCGATGAGGAACGTTCTGTTGAAGAAGGATGGAATGAATGGCTTAGTGGCTAAACTTATCGGCTTTGGAACATTCGACGACAGCGGAACCGAGGACCAAGCCGAGGAAGCCACTGCCAATGTAATCTTTCGCTTGATTATTATGCTTTACTTGTCATGAACATATCATCATATGTCTTGTCGTACAATAAGAGCTTTCGATGCTTTCTTAAATTATGGGTCAATTACCAGCGTAAATTCCACGGGTTGCGGGGGCAAGAGATTAAATTTGAGTCTCAGACCACGTTTCGCGTGGGATGGCATAATACATTGGATACAGCAATCATACTAAAGGGAAGAATATTAGAGTTAGGCTATTTCCACTGTTCACTTCGTAAAGTAATTTTTGGTTCCACTGTTGGGGGATAAATGTGTGAATTGCAGTGAATTATCATGCAACGACCGAATCACTTAAAATGGCAAATGAAAGCGCTCCAGCATTTGTTGTTTATTACTAAGAAATGACAAAATAAAACCAAGACAAAAAGATACGAGACGATGACACAACCCATTTTCATGTAGGCCTACGGATCAGAATGCTAGACTTTGCGAAAGCCTGATGAGAAAAGAATAAGCCTACTTAGAACAGAAATGAGTAGGCTGTGGAATATTGAACGGAATTCAAGATTACATAAATAAGAAATGATGATATATGGCATCCATTTTGTATTCAAACAACTCTGCTAGACCAAAGACTCCGATGGTTTGGACAATTAGAGAAAATGCCAGTTGACCGAATTCCATAAAATGCGTGCGTTAGGCCCTACATGCAAGATTCAAAGGGAAAAGAAACAAAGACTAAGACTATGCTGGATGGACAATAATTATGAATAATCACATGGACTAACATTGAGGGGAGATGTGGACTTGACCGACGACAATGGCGATAATTTATTCGTACCCATCGCCGCCAAATAGCTGGCGTCATATGAACTGACGATGATGAAGCTGTTGTTGTTTTTCTTGTTGTTGCTTACAGGTGTCGGTGCCTTTGAAGTGGTTGGCTCCGGAGACTTTGGCGTCGGTTGGAAAAGGAAAAGTCGTCTACACACAGAAGTCTGACGTCTGGGCGTATGGTGTTACCATCTGGGAAATCTACTCAAATGGTCAGCTTTCTTGTTGCAGATACTCTTGCACTTTATTGTCCTGAAATATTAATAGCACCTGCATTCTCCGCGAGACTCTGAGCAAATTATAAGTGGAACAAACAAATAGAAACTGTTATAAATTATTGAAGTGTGTTACACATAAGAATCTAGGTTTTTTGTAAAAAAGTTGGACCACTGAGACTGAAGAAAATCCAGCCATTTGTTACCTCTACAGAGTCCTCTCTCATAATTTCTTGATCAACAAATCTAGGACTTTATCGTTGTCTTTCAAAGTTAGGCCTATATTTAAATGTTCTTAATAGTATTCGCAAGGCTATGTAGTACCTTAACTGTAGAATAATAGGCCTACTTCCTACACCAGGCCAGAAATTTTAAATAGCTGTCTCTCTTTGCATTCTGCCAACCGTCAAGTTGCGCGTGATTCTTATTATCTGTAATGCATGCTAACACTTATGAATGGATAAGGTTGGCTATGTGACATTGGTGTCTTACAATTTCAGGAGCAACGCCATATCCTGGAAAGAAGAGTGCGGAAGTGGAGAACTTGCTGAAAACTGGACACAGAATGCCACGCCCTGACGAGTGTCCACCGGAACTGTAAATCTTTTTATAATTTGTTTATATCTAATTAAATACTAATTACTGTTATGCCTAGGCCTATATTTAACCAACGTCAGTAGAGGAGTGAAGTGTGAGGACACATTTACCTTTAGACTTCTTCTTATTAATTAATCAATTATGTACTTCGAAAGCCCGAGTGGCTAGACCTTGCAGAAGACAGTGAATACTCAACTGCCTATAAATTTCCTAGAAGCGTTTTAAACAAGCACTTTACCTCAATCTCAACTTGAGCTTTATTTCAGGTTTGATACTGTTGTGACTCCTTGTTGGAACGTGGTTGCCAAGAAGAGACCTGACTTCAAAACCCTTTGCAAGTCAATCAGAAGCTTCCGCTCGGGTGGTGATCAGCAGGAGGGATACTACGCCGCCGGCCCAGCACCGAGATCCTACGACAACCCGAAGGAACGCACCAATGACTACACCTCAGGACCTATGGGTAAATCAGCCACCAAAGCGGAATCACTGTATGACGATACTCGAAAATGAAATTCAAGATTCTCCTTGTCTAATTATATTAATACGATCTTAGAGTGATCGGACTCTATGTATGACTCTATGTGTATGTACATTCATTCATTCATTCATTCTGGAAATTTATATAGCGCCCCTTCAAGAAATCTACTCAGAGGCGCTCTCAGCCCAGCCACGGCAAAAGTAAAAAAGACTTGAGCGATTTATAAAACCCAGTTTGACTGGTCAAAGGTTGTAAGCGCAGCTCCGATGGAGGGGCCTGCAACCGAGAAAGCTCGGCGCTGCCTAGCAGTCAAGCGAGCCCGCGGAACTAGGAGTTGCCCCGTCGTCGCGGAGCGAAGCGCCCGACGCGCTACCACGTCGGACACTGGGTGGCAGAGGTTGCGCAGGTAAGATGGATTACAGGCATCCATACGCACAAATATGACGAACTCGCACATACACATACGCACATTATACATACATTCATATATAGAAGCATACATACCTACGTACACACCTACATGCATACATACATACATTATTCATGCACACTAGTTGAACACATATATATATTGTTTAGTATTATGTGTTTGTTTATCGATAATGTGTTTGTTTATCTAGGAACAATTTGATTACGACTAAAACATTTACGAATTCATATGTTGAAGGAATTTGCCTTCAGAAGAACACGTCAATTCTGCTTAAGTTCTGTTATTTTCTGTGATTATTCAGACAACAGTAACTTTGTATTTCTTCACTGTAATTTTTATTCAGAATTTCAATTCCTTTGACTATAAGTGCTATTACATGGTAGCTTAGTGAAACAGTCTGGTGAATCCCGATACTATAGTATTGACTCTATCTAGAGTATGAAGGAGAATATTTCTGAACAAGGAAGAAACTGGAAATTTGTTTTCTTACAATGCGACTATACGAATAGATAGCTTTATTTTGCTTCCTGGTCCAATTGTCTGCCTACATTTCCTAATTTGCATGATTGAACCCTCAGATAATTCTGGAGGGCGTTACAATAATTCGACACAAATGCACGTTACAATCACATGAAAGATATATGACTCGCTCCCTGTACAGTGCGGGCCTATACTTAATTGATTTCCAAAACCGTTTAACATACACTGAGGTGTTCATAAAAAAACAATTTTACCCATAAGTACTCCTTAAAAAGAATCATAAAACCGGTCAAAGCCTCCTACCATATGCGCCCACGGCCCATAACCGCAGATGGCATGATGAGGAAAACTTTCATCAGTATAACGATATATGGGTTTTCAGATTTAGGATTATAGGTGTGTTTTTTAGAGAATGTAACTGTCTTTATAAGCTCAATGAATGATGTGTGTATATTACCATGTCTGCACACCAAAATGCGCATAGCAATTGGTCAAGTAAAGAATATTCTTATCTTATAATAATTGAAAGGAGTGCATGAAACATAAAATTTATAGTAGACCCTATAATTATAGTGTTAGCCAGGGCACTGTTTAATATGATCAGTAGTCTGCAACATTTGACATCTGCTCACCCAGTTACGGATCTGGTATAGTTATATTTCCTATAGCAGCGTTAAAGTGGCTACAAATTAGACCCGCACATGATCCAATCTCCATCCCTCACGCACCAGGCTTCTCCCGAGCCTAGTGATGGGTTGGAGTTGAAAGATAAAACTGAGAATCAAATACAATTTTGAAAGTCTGAACGTCCTGTCTAGTCTGTATCAAATCCAGACAGTGAACAATGTGTTTGGGTGGAGTTATCCGATTACATGCAAATAATGTACGAGGATAACAGAGGCGTCGATATTACATTTCGTTGCATGACATAGGGTAGAGTGGGGCAAAACGCCCCCGCGGGGCAAAACGCCCCATCCCGGCCCTGTCCCCCCTGTGCCATGTAATGAAATTTTTTAATGTTCTGGGGTTTCTTAGTTGTACCCTAACGAGATAATCGTCAGTTATTTATCTATAGATGCTTTGCTTATTTTTATTTTAGAAAAATTGATTTTTTCGTGTTTCCTTATAAGAGTCGGTCGCCAATTCTGTATCATTAATGGTGCCAAAATGCTAGACATAGCCAATAATACAAATATAGGTCTAAAGTATACCCTATATCGAATAACTGTGCACAATAAATGGGGCTTTAACATATCATTTTTTTATTATATGGGCAATCTCACAAGGTAGCACCAAGCGGGGCAAAACGCCCCCTATGGAAAATGCTGACATGGGGCAAAACGCCCCCTCACCTCAGAGTCACCTGAAGCAAAGCATATTTTTTAATTTAATTATTTTTAAAGACATCTTTTTAAAAAAAAAAATCTAGAGATCTTTACTTCTCATAGTTATTGTTGCATCATGGCAGTGATTGCAGTTGATTATGTGCATCGACTTTTCAGGTAGCGAGGGGTCAAATCACGGGGGGCGTTTTGCCCAAGTGAGGGGCAAAACGCCCCCTTTTGAAGCACTCTGTATTTTATTATTTTTAATGTAATCTTTTGGGGCATTTTATCGGACATAATTTTACTTTACTTGGTACATTCAGTACAAGGTCTTACAATAATTTCATGCTGAAAATGTTGTTACTCACGTTGTAATTGAGCAAAACCCGTTAAAGGGGGCGTTTTGCCCCACTCTACCCTACATTTATCCGACACATTCGTTAAACACAGAACACAGCACGTAAATATACCATCCACACCACCATGATAGGTCCAACCACTTCGCTCAAACCCTCTTCCTCCCTAACACTTCTCTGCCCTTCCGTCACCCCATCACTAAAATTTTCAAATCGCTTCATAGCCGGAGCTGTTCCGCCTCCCTGGAACAAACTCCCGTCAGAATTACGACAAATATACATCCTACGAACTCACCAGTAGCTCACCACTTACAATCACTCCATAGGTCTTTCACTCAAAACCAGTGATATTTCAGTTAACTGAAATAGAAACTGAAACGAAAATTATGAATTTCCGTTTAACGGAAACTGAAACTAAAACGGAAATTATTTGCAAAACGGAAACTGAATAGAAACGAATATTAAAATGTTGAAAACTGAATAGAAATAGAAACGATAATTAATTTCCGAACTGAAATTGTTGAAAAGAGGTAAAAATTTCTTGCGTTCCCAATGGGCTTTAATTGTACTAAATCGCGGTCTATGTGACTGTCGGTATGTAATAGGAACTCTCGGTATTTAGTCCAAACGTTCATTCTCGTTGTTATTCGATATCCGGTAACTTCCGATCATCCGAAATTATGTCGTCTGTTAGTGTCAGGTTGCTAAATTTTTCTAATAAGAATAAATTTTTCGCGACTATTGGCTGGACTTAAGCGCAAAAGCGAGGTGTGGCAGTATTTTTATATAATGATGTCAAAACGAATGAGTTCGTGTTTGGTGGAAGTTGGATCAAATGTTAGCAATAAGCCATGTGTACTGCAGCTTTTGGGAAAGAATTCGACTAATCTGAAGGTAAATATATTAAAATAGTTGATTAGTCCATCCTAAGACGGTTTAAAAACAATTAGGCCTAATTGGAAATAATCGATTTCAAGCTAAGCCAGCGATTCTTTTGAAATCCCATTGGCTGCATCCATGATGAAAGTGGTAGTGCAGATGCCAGATGATGGAACTGCAGATGAACTGTACAGTATGATGATGGTAGGAAAGCCTGAAGCTATTTTAATATATTTGTCATCCCACTTCCAGAACTCCCTGAGAAGGTCTTGTGTCGTCTCATGCCTTGTGTGGCTCATATTATACAAGACTGTAAAGCAGGCTTATAGAAAGCACTACACACAAATACTATTAAAGACCAGAAAGGTTGCTAGCCAGATTAGAGAAGATCGTTGGTAGCAGTGGAAAAGTAGAATAGAAAGTGTGGTAAAAAAAGCTTGTGGCCGACTGCACTACTAGATGAAATAGTACATTATTTTGTGATGGCTCAACGACTGTTACTGATTAAGAGTGTAGTAGGCCTAAATGTTGTACGTCCATCTAGTCTATCAATGCAATCATATCTATGCAGAAACTGAAACTGAAATTTTCCAGTAACTGAAATGAAAACGAAAATTATTTCAAAACTGAAATTGTAATAGAAACTGAAATTATTTCAAAACTGAAACTCGAACTTGAATAGAAATTATGAACCCAAAACTGAATAAAAACGGAAACTATAATTATTTTCAAAACTGAAATATCACTGCTCAAAACTGAACACTGATCGGTCACAAATCCTGTCCCGATTCCTCTTCTTTCCTCATGTAACTCTTCGTTTCAACTCTAAGCACTATCCACCTTAGCCGTCCGACTGTGCCTGCCTGACCCCTTTGGATCTTGACCTGGAACCGATTTCACCCCGCCTATCGATTATGTTTTGACTAAGCGCCTGTGAATAAGCTGGTTCCCGCGACTTCGCTTTTTTAGGCGCTGTAGCTATTTCGAGATTACGATCACGATTAAGATCGGGCAGGAAGTAAGAATCAAGAACTGGTAATTCCTTAGCAACTGACTCCAGGACTGTCTCAAACATCACCTCACTCCGGGAACTGTCTCAAACATCCCCTTTCTCTTGGCGTTAGTCTGTTGTCAAATGACGCCGAACCTGACTGTTCATAGAATATATTAGAGTATATAGGAAGTAAGTACCGTACCCTACGTCCAGGCATCCTGCCCACGGTCATACATACATATATACATAAACACATACATGTATACATGCATTCATACATACCTACATACACATACATAAATACATACATACATACATACACATACATACATACATACACATACATACATACGTACAGTCATACATGCATACATTATACATGCATTCATACATACATACATGCATACATGTATACATACAGTCCTACATACACACACATACATGTATAATTTGCTAATTCTGTATGCATTCAAGATACAGGACATACGTACTAAACTTCCTTGTCGGTGTTGTTTATAGTAGAGTAAAATTAGAGCCAATTTTCTCGCACATCCTGATAGGAACTACGCAATTATATTGTTCTACACTGACATGTCTAGATTACGCCTGCTGCATTATAAACGATGCATCTGACTGGGTCATCTGATGGCTTGATATTTTGTCACCGAATGTATTTGGAACTAGCTGTAACTTAACATGACCAGAGATGCGAATCAACTGGGAAAATGAGACGTTAAATGCTATCTCACGATCTCCGTATGCAAAGCTTGTTTGCCAAGCTATCCGGTGTCGTCATTTTTATATTTTCACATTGTTTCTGTCGATCCTAGATCCGTCATCTATCCAGTTGTTTAACTGCGGTTCGATCCTTGGATTCTTAAAAAATACATACACTGTGTCCACGATAAAGTAGAACACTAGACTTTGTTAAATATCTTGGTCAATTGTAGTATAATCGGTACTAAATTTGGTGCACATGAACATCAGTCTATTCTATCTATACCCTGCAAATTTTATTACAATTAATGCAACGGTTACGAAGATATACCCTTATGAAATTGGGTGGTTCAGGAACCAAGTTACCAACACGTAAAACGCATCGACAGATGCGTGCGCGGCTGATCATCCTGACTCAGCACCAGTTCTTCGACAGCATTGATATTTGTTTGCGTTCGTAACGCCCGATCTCGTGGTTTCCTTGCAACTGATCCGGTTGTGGCAATCTTTTTTAACAGCTTGCTGACACCAGCTAGGGACCAATTTTTCATTGGAAATTCTGTAATGAGTCTCCTTACGCCATACCCTTCGTCTCTCTCAACCCCTTGATTAAAATCTTGTCCTCTGCACTGAAAACCATTTCTTTACAGCCAACTACTGTTACGTAAAGCGGGTCTCGTAGTGTAACTGTTTCCGAAAATGAAGCTTATAAACAGCAGCCTATGTCCTCTGCGGTAGTCAGAAAAATTACGTCATTCATTTACGTGTTGGTAACAACGAGGTAATAGGTTGGTAACTTGGTTCCTGAACCACCCAATTTCATAAGGGTATATCCTCGTAACCGTTGTATCAATTGTAATAAAATTTGCAGGGTATAAATAGAATAGACTGAAGTTCACGTGCACCAAATTTAGTACCTATAGTACTACAATTGACCAAGATATTTCACAAAGTCTAGTGTTCTACTTTATCGTGGACACAGTGTAATTGCATACATGCATATCCATACATGCATACATATGCAGACAGACATACCTACGTGCATGCATACCTATATGTAAGCATGTACATAAACACATACATGCTTATACATAATATTTGCATATTTAACTAGGCCCATACATACCTACTCATATAATTATGCTCGCATACTGACACACATAATGTGATAAGGTTGCCTGATTGTTGTTTAAAATTTCATCGTTTTCTATAGAATTATAATTTACTGTTCTGATATCCTGATGCAGGTAGGCCTACATGGCAAAATACTAGAAGTCACTGGCCACTTTATTAGCGAAGCAATGAACAACCGGCTGTAAGTCAAATTTAAATGCAGCACTTCGGGCAATAAGATTTCCAATGAATTGCTGAACATAAGTGCCATTTAAATTGACCTGCTTCTGACTTCCTAGCTGTGCAGGAACGGTGATGCTAAAATCTATTTACAAAAAATTCTGCTTTTACGCTGGAAGTATTTCAGAGCTTGTAGATACAACGAGTGTGTCAAGAACATTCACGATTTGCGATTAGAAAAAACCTGGATATCGTCAAAATCCAGCTAGACTTGATAGATGTTTCCAATTAAGCGAGGATATAATGACATAAATAGTAGCTAGAAACATTCCCGTGTGGTTTGATTACGTCGATTATGGTTTGTCAGCTTCATATGACATACCGAGATGCCAACTTCCCACGCATAGATTGAAAGCCAAACGATAAAACACCATTGCGGAAGTATCTGCCTTAATATCTGCGTCCGCTTGCCAAATTCCTCTGTGACTCGCACGACATCAACAATTATTCATGGTCAAGCTATGTATATGTATTATGTAGATATGTATTTATCGTATCGCATAGTATCGTATTTATAGATTTACATAGCGCCTCTCTTAGAATAACTATTCTCAGCACGAAAATCCCGGGGAAGAAGAAACGTCTTTAAAGAACGAGAGGCCAAAGAGGAAAAACAGCCATTAGTTTAGTCCTTAGTGAGGGGAAGGTCATTCCAAGTAGAGGGACCAGCCAAGGCAGTCCTAGTCCTAGGAACAAAAAGATGTATGTCTTAAGGAAAGGCTGTCCAATCATTCTAGCTGACTCGCAGAACCCAATCTACTGATGGTCTGCTATCCAGAGCTGATTGCAGACACCATGATCGGAGTTCTAGGTCCACCACCTATAAAATCGATCCCTCTTACATGTTTAGGGTGTAGCGATATTATAGACTTTATTATCCCATCATATTTCAAGTCGTTCGGTTAAAGGATGTAGAATTAATAGGCCTATGGGTGTAATATATTATGATGTCTACCACTATTTAAAATATGGCTGGTAACGCTATTCTGTTAGACCGCACAGTTTGCAATGGAATTCGTTGGCTGTTAAAAGCGCAAACATTGTGAATTAACTATACGTGCATGAATATTGACTAACATTTATTTGGTGACTTTATTATTTTTAAGGGTATATTCAAATATTACTAAGTTTCGCTGTATAAGGGAAATTAAAACAAAATCTTTAAGTGAAGGTAACAAGCGCCAGGACCGTTTATGTGAATAAAAATGCAGAACTAAAGATAAAATCTTTTCCAGACTGCTGACTCTGCTTGGTGATGATGTAAGCAAAAGGATTAGACAGTTCACACACACATGCATCGCTGCAGAAGTTGAACAAGGTTTTTGAATGGTCCAGAAGATGTGTAGTCTGTGTTAAAACCATTGCAAAATGACCGGGAACGCTTAATAGCTTCCACTTAAAAGCTGTGATAGTGTCTACTGAGACAGTCCTATCATCTAAGCAATTCCATAGGTCTAACACTCAGAACTGAAACATTTCTGCCCTAATGCTCCTTTCGGCTGCTTAAATGATGTATGCGTACATGTAGGCTATGTCCCCGAGTTGCCTTTTTTGGGTGCTAATTCAAAGTGCTTCCCTTTTAGTGATAATCCTATAAGCATCGATTAGATCTCTTCTCATCCTCCTTTGCTTTAGTGTTTTTAGTCCACACCTTTTCAACCTTCCTTCCTAGCTCAAATTCTTATAGCCCCAAATCATTTTTGGAGCTATTCTTTGCACTTTCTCCAGATTTCTGTGAGACACAGAAACCTGGAAAAAGTTTCAGATAATTATGGATTCCATACTCGAATGCAATATTCCAACGGTGGCATAACTAATGAATTGTGCAACCTCAGTATTTTATCCATGTCTCCGGTGACTATTTTCCTTCGAATTATACTTAAGGAGCGTTAATCTGTTTTGATTATTCAGCACATTGCCTTGAAGGTTTTGCACTCTTCTGAATGATCACTCACAGGTTTTTAGTCTTTCACACTCATTTTGAATGCATTACCTCCCATTTCATATGAAAACTCTTTCTTTCTCTTTCCATTTGCATGCATCACTGAGCGCTTTTCCATATTAAAGGGTCCAGCGACCATCTGAACATTGTTCTTAGATCTTTCTACAGTATCCTCGCTTCTTCTTACTCACCCACTGCTCGACATAGTTTTGTGTCGTCTGAGAAATTTCGATAAAATACCATCGTCTACGTCATTAATAAAAAGTACGAACAGCAGTGACCCAAGCACTGATCCTTGTGGCACTCCACTTAGCACTGTCATCCAGCTATACCAACTTTTTACCTTCTACCCGAGTCAAGGCGGACCTAAAACAATAGGCAACGAGATCCAAACGGTAGTTAGAGCGCAAGGAGCGAGCAGAGGCTGCAGGGAGATGCTTAGGCATTTTTGGGGGCAAGACCTAGTTGAGATTTGGAGACCAGAAGGAGGATACGTGAGGTGATCGTGAGCCAGTTTGAGACTTCAGCCATATAAGTGGAAATGTAGGTAAAGCGAGGAAGTCGTGCTATGAGCCTAACAGCAACGTTTAAGACTGACTGGAAGGGGTGCGAAGCAAATTGGGGAGACCAATGAGGAGCGAGTTACAGCAGTCTACACGAGAGCAGATGAATGCGTATACAATGGTGATAAAGATCGCGGGGCTACGGGTCTTCTGATGTCTCTCAGTCGCCTCAAATGATAAAAGCAAGAGAGAGTGAAATTCGAAATGTGCTCAGTAAAGGTAAAGGAGGAGACGAGGGTAACCATAGGCGTATTGAGGGGGTGGTTCTACGGATTCAAACCCCAAATAAATACATTACTGTTTTCAAAATCCAACGATTCAACGCCATTGCCTTCCTCAGCACTTTTGTTCTTCCAGATCCTGACAAGGATAGCCACTCCAGAGTTAACATTGCTTATTAATATCTGGCACCTGAGGGATTATAAATACCTAGGATGATTATGATGAAATAATAATAGTTTACATGGAATTAGAATGTATACCTACATGGATCAGGAAAACAATGTACAATGTAGTAGATACTCGATCTAGACAAATGAACGATAGTCTATCTGAACAAGGAAGAAACTCGAAACCTTATTCACATATTGTGGAGAGATTGCTGTATTATTACTTCCTAGTCCTTCGATCTGCCTACATTTCCTATAGTTAATCGCTCGCAGACTGCTATCAGGCAGCGCCGCGCCCTGCGACCTGGAATGGGCTTCCTGTATACCGCGCACCGTCAACTACATGCTGGCCACGCTTTCGTTTTTCACCACCCTTAAGACTGTCCTGTTCGACTGGGGCTGAGCTGGGAGCGCTTCTGAGTAGATACTCTTGAAGGGCGCTATATAAATTTACTATTGTTATTATTATTATTATTATTATTATTATTATTATTATTATTATTATTATTATTATTATTATTATTATTATTATTATGAACATTGTACGAGACATCAGTTATCATCTGTTCAGGATTCGCCGCTCGTCGGATCCTGGCAGCCTTGACATGGTGCCCTGGAAAGCCACTGCGTTGAAGCGTTGGATCGTCACTGAAAGGCTTGTTTATTATTATTATTATTATTATTATTATTATTATTATTATTATTATTATTATTATTATTATTATTATTATTATTATTATTATTACTATTGTTATTGTTATTATTATTATTATTATTATTATTATTAAAATAATAATAATAAAAAAAAAAAGACCAGATGGAGCAACGTTGATCCCGTGGTCAAGAGGAAAATATATGACTTGGGATGCCACCAGTGTTCACACGTGTGCAACCTCATATATACATCTGACTTCTATAACGCCGGGAGCAGCAGCAGAAATGGCTGCCGACAGGAAGATCACCAAGTACTCAGAAATTCCCAGCACCTATGACTTCATTCCAGTAGCATTGGAAACCATGGGTCCCATCAATGCCCAGGGCATGGAGTTTTTATCAGAACTAAATCGGCGTTTGACCATTGTTTCGGGGGAACCGCAGGAGACAGCACGCTTGTTTCAGCGTCTTTCTATTTGCACGCAGCGGTTTAATGCTGTTGCATTTCGAAGCACCTTTATGCAATTGACCGGTGAGGATGACCGTTAACTCCAGAACGAAAACGCTCTTTATATAGTTTCTAAGAGCCTGAGGGATTATTTATACCTCGGGCGAAAAAAAAAATAATAATAATTATTATTATTATTATTATTATTATTATAATAATAATAATAATAATAATAATAATAATAATAATAATAATAATAACAATAGTAATTATAGTAATAATATTCAGGACTTTCACGAACGGACGGGAAAAGACCCGACGGGATGTCGTTGATTCCGTGGCGAGGGTCACAGCCTCTATGGGATACCACCATAGTAGACACGGTCGCTCCATCCTACCTGCAGGAGACGGCTGCAGCGGAGGGGGCAGCAGCGGAACTGGCGACCATGGGAAAAATGCTATATACGACCACCTGCTGGCTAACCACCATTTTGTCCCCGTGGCCTTTGAAACCCTTGGCCCTATAAACAACAGTGGACTGGACTTCAATAAGGACCTGGGAAAACGCCTAACACAAGTAGGCCTACTGGAGATATTAGCTTATCTTTTCCAACGCCTGTCGACCACCATCCAACGCTTCAATGCTGTTGCCTTCCGAGGTACATTTGCCCAACCAGACACTGCCGAGTGAGTTGCCGTTCCAGACCACCACCAGTCACATCTCCAGATAATGTTTGGATCGACTGAGGGATCAGTAATACCTCGGGCAAAACAAAATAATAATTATAATAATAATAATAATAATAATAATAATAATAATAATAATAATAATAATAATAAGACCCGCAGCAATGCGCAGCATCGCTAAACGCAGGTGCGGCAGCGGAAAAAGCAGCTCGCAATAAGGAATACAAATATGCTGCTATCTCACAGTCCCATCATTTCGTCCCTGTTGCAGTCGAAACTTCAGGAAGTTGGCATACAGATTCACTGACGTTTGTTCAAGAACTAGGAGGCAGGATCTTTGCAGCGACCGGCGACCAGCGTGAGACCAGTCATCTGCTGCAACGCCTATCGGTCGCCCTACAGATTGGAAACTCTCTGTCTGTTTTAGCCACCTCGGACTGCAACAGCAGTAGCCCAGGACTGAATGACGGCTTATAAAATTATTGAAACAGCCATTTTTAATCAGTCTGTAATAAGTTTGTTGGTTTTATGAAGAAATAAATTTGTCTCATAATAATAATAATGATAATGATAAGGATAATGATGATGATAATATTAATATGTAGTGT
This sequence comes from Aporrectodea caliginosa, assembly GCA_020284085.1. Taxonomy (NCBI): domain Eukaryota; kingdom Metazoa; phylum Annelida; class Clitellata; order Crassiclitellata; family Lumbricidae; genus Aporrectodea; species Aporrectodea caliginosa. The sequence goes on along the minus strand of JACEVL010000494.1, from coordinate 651,647 downwards.
CGTTCTACTATTATCGTGTACCATGTAAGTCTAGTAAGTAAGTCTACTGTAACACTCTTTATTGTCTAAACACCAATTATACACTATGTAAGCTACACAGAGCTCGTGACTCCACCACACGCACCGACTGGTGATAATTGCCGGAACTGTCCTTAAATACTCCCACGATGACGACGATGGCAGCCTAGCCCGGCCAGCCGCACATGCATGCACCAGCTCCTCCCACGATGACACTACATGGTCAGTCACAATAAAAAACCCGAGCCGCGGGTTTTCGTGCAACCCAGGTGCGTGTGGAGAACCAACAAATAATCAAGCGCGATAACAGTAAAACAATGAAAGTTCAAATCAACTAGTAAACAACAATCAAACCGCAATAACATCGTACGTCTCAACCAGCATAATCCATAATGTTGATAAACACAAGAAAGCTAACATGACATCAGTAAATAATGTACTCAAACGCGAAACTAAACGATAACAATAAAGTTCGGTTAGCAATCACAACCAAAACTAAAGAAATAATGTAACCATTATTGTAAAGCGAGTGGAACATTGAACTCCGAACTAGAAATGTAAAGTTTAACAGAATAACGCTTTGTCGGTCCAATAATGTTCTCCAGTCGTCTAGCTGCACCGCAAGTAATGGGTAGCGACTGCGGCAACAAAATACGAATTTGTGACGGTTTATGTAAAACTGTAATGTGCCACTGAAACCGTAATTTACGTCCCAAACAACGACGCGAGAGACTAATGTGAGAAATTGCATTTACAGCGACGATGTCATAATCATTCAAAGCATATCGCAGCTCGTACCAGGGAATCACAACCGTGTCTTCTGTGTTTAATATGTGCATAGTTAAACGAACCGGCTTAGCAGTCGACGATTTCCCACAGTAGCAGAATTTCCGAACAATCCCACTTAAAAATATGAACAAAAGAAACATGATCACCGTAATCTGGAACCAAGGGAACTCTGCATAACCCAATGAAACCGTGGAACTGGATGTGGTAACAGTTGGTGACCGTGAAAAAATCCAAACCGGTGGAATAGAATTAGCTTGTACGACCTGTGGTAGCGCCAATACAATAGCCGACAATCGATGCACCCTAATCACCAAATAAATAGTTACTATAGTAAGCAGAGTAATCAGAACGGATCCAACAGGTATAATAAAAGATTGTGAAGTAGAGTACCATGGAGAATCCGTATTACCTAACATGTCAAGTTGATCTCGAAATATGTCTGCCTTTGACTTAAATATAACCTGCCCGTCCTTGACAGACTGCATAGCTCTAGCAAATTCTTCAGTCAACTGTTCATCAGCCGCCGTGGATGCATTTGAATGAGTTAAAAAAATAGGTAACTGTAGTGTAATTTGTTCAGCCACTGTAGCATCAGCCTTCAATGTAGCCCAGTCCGATCGACCAAAGAACTGTTGAATGACAGCCAAGTTAAACTGGTGCACCACTGTATGCGTCGTGTTAAATAGGTCAGCCTCCTGGCACGAGGCAGGGAAAATATACTGATCAGTAATCAGTGTGCATTCATTAGGGATGGAAATATGACAAGAAATGCATGCTGCGATCCGCTTAGGATGTAATGTAGGACAATTCAACGTCATGTCAGATAAACTATTTTCAATCGCTATTGTATTGGATGTTAAATACACAAATGATGACGGCTTTTGATTAAGAAGAAGCATTGCGCAAAACCTCTGAACAGAAACTGGATCATCAATATATAAGGCCAATATACATGCTTCCGGATTGGTGTTCAACTGGATGTCACTCATGTCAACAATGCGAAAATTGTCACCGCTCTGTAATGACGGAAGCACCTCCCAGACGGCAAACGTGTGACTGACGGAATCAACCGCAAAATAACGGGGTAAGTGGTCAAGTAACGTAGCATGCTGATTGTCTGCACTAATACTCTTGGCTACAACCGTGACTTTATAGAGTTCCATAGAAAAATTTAAAGTTGTAATAGGAATTTTCAATGTAATGTAAATGAAACTGCGCTGTATAGTAGCAATATGAGTATTAACTCTGTAAAAGTATGCAGGATCATTGACTAGCAGTCGAACAGGTAGCCTTAAAGACTCCAGATGTCTGGTAAGTCGTACTAGTACGCGTCGAATGTCCTCCTTATGCACAAGAGTGGCCTCCAACCTTCCTGCAACTAGTGACTCAACAGATAACAACAGACTATGCAAATTAGCTTCCAAACACGTGAAATTATACAGTGTCTCAGCCATGTAAAAAGCCATCTGCAATGACGTCTGAAAATCCAATCTCATGGCTCTGCCTATGTCCAACAAAATTTTATCGTGACCAGTAACCTGTGAACGAATAGCATCCAACCGTTGGTTGGTAATACTAGTTGCACTAGCTAAAGTAGTAACGTCTGCCTCAAACTGACCAAGTGTGCGTTGCTGATTTTCAAGGACCGTCTTAATACGATCCTGCATCGCTTGAATATCCGAATCCCTTGCAACTCCAAACAAAGAATGAGCCACATCACCAATGAAATTGACAAATCCCCGTTTATGAATACGTGGTTTGCGACGCTTACCTCGCTCACCTTTAAGTGTATTTCGGACACGGTCGACCAGATTATTAATTTTAACTTCTGCTCTCCTATGTAAATTGTGTATTGCTGTAAACATACTAAGGTAATCAGAACAACTGCTTGGCGTTGAAGTATTTCCAAACATACAAAGAGGTTCATCAACCACTGGTGGCAGCGATTTGACCCTGGGCAATGCAACATCAAAGGTGTGAACCCAAACATCTGTACTGACCTCCAACACACCCAATGAGTGCAAATACACACCATAAGCTCCTCGATTGAGAACGACTCCAGGCGTCGCATAAATCAGATTAACGTTCATGACCGCGAGCAGAGCCATGATAATCAATTCCCAGGGAATCCATCCTATAATAAAATAGAATAAAATAAAGTTTAATTAACCAGACTATTATAGCACCCCTACCCATTACACAACTCAATTCAATCATGAGCAACCTCGAAAGTGAAACTGAATTCTAAGAATAAAAGACAGAGAGGAGAGGTTTAACGATTTAAAATCATACCACTCTAGCTTGCCAAAATAAGATAAGAGTTGAATGATAGCATATTCTCGCTCACTAATCGACTGTACTAGCACGGCTATCTCTCCAAACGAATTTGGCAGAGGTGCAGGACAGGCAGAATCTGAGCTGCTCCGGCTGCATGCATCCGCCTACGGTGACAAAGTCAGTACAAGGACAAAGTGGTAGGCTATGCTGGCTTAAGGAAACGAAAATGACTAAAGGCAATATGATCACTGACAGAATCAGACACTTTACTAGAAATTAATGACCGAGTCCTATATATCTAACAAGAACAAATTATGTCTCGATATCAGTGATTAGAAGCGAACATCACTGATCAGAAGCGACGCAAAACTGCTAACATTAATACGTCATAAAACGATATACTTTATATATACAATATGGTGTTAACTTCTGTCACTCCGTTTCTCCAATAAAACACTGCACTGTAATAAGACCCGTCAATTAGTGATTAGATAGTCCCTCTCCAACAAAACCTTCAGGTTGGCGAACTGACATATCGTACCATTTTTATCCACGACTACGAAGTCGATTTCCTAGCGCTGAATTTACCCGTTGTGGTAAATGTGTAAATAGATGATCGGCCGATCTTAATCTCTAGAATATTAATGAAATGCGCTGTATAGTATTCACTCTTGTGACCTTCACAGCATAATCCACTAAAGTAAAATATAGCAGGCTTCAATCCAATCACAAGAGGTGAATATTCTCCCTGAAACATGTACACATGTTATCATTCTCAGGAGACCACAGTGGTAACGAAAATCAGTTGCAACCAGTCTAATTACTCATGAACTCGTCCACGCTTATGGTGGAGCATTCATAAACCTCTCAGGCGTTGGTCTTTTCCTAACCTTTCCTGACATAGTTCGCTTGATATGAAATTCCCTCTTCAAACAATCACTAACATCCTTCTCATGAATCCATTCCGGCTTAAAAGACTTATTCCTAAATATGACTCGATAAAATCTTTGTTTATTAACGAATTTCATTCCGCTTAATTGCTCTGCTTCAATCCATGGCGACGGCGATGCCACATTGTCTGGCGATGTGCCAGGCATCAGCTTTTGAGAATTGTCTGCAACCGGAACAACAGGAGGAGTTCCATCCGACTCCATAAAATCTCTTCGATCCACATACGGCTTTAATCGATCCGCATTCACAGGATGACGCAAAAGTTTGTTAGTCAAAGAGTGTCTTAGTAAGTAAGTATATGGACCTATTTGAGACGTAATATAATAAGGTCCAATGAACTTCCGATAAAGTTTAGGTTTTTTACCTACCGGTGTAACAGGATTAAACAACCACACAAGACTCCCAATAGCATAATGTGTATCGGTTGCTTTAAGATCATAGGTCCTCTTATTTCGAGCCTGAAGGGCCAAAGTTTCCCCTACTGCTTCTTGTCTAGCCATCTCAAGTGCGTTACCTATTCGCTTTACATACTCATTAGTGGTCTGTGGTTCGTCAGACAAACCCATTCGTTGATCAACAGGTAACTTAAGATCCCTTCCAAATAGTAAGAATGCAGGGCTATGACCCAGATTTGCACTCGTTGTCGCACGAAGAGCATACATTATCGCCGGCATAAAATCAGGCCACTCGACTTCATTCTTACAATGAAGTCTCAACATTTTCCATATGGATCGATTCACAATCTCACAAGCACCATTACAACGCGGAGAATATGAAGCTGTGTGAATTCTTGTAACTCCAAACAATGAGGATAACTCAGTCACAATTTTACTTAAAAAATTTGCTCCCCGATCCGAAAGCAAAGTTTCAGGTGGTCCAAAACGAGTGAAAATTTCTCTATACAATGCTTGAGCGATCGACTGAGCTGTCTGATCTTTGAGCATGATCATTTCAGGCCATCTTGTGAGTGATTCGACACAGAGAAGAATGTAATTATAACCCTCTTTGCTTCGAGGCAGTTTGAGGATGTCCATATGCCATCTGCCAAAAATCTGCTTAATGGGCAATGATGTCAGTGGTGGTTTGTTCAACGGAACGGGATATTTACATTCTTGGCACTGCCTGCACGACGTGATATGTCTATGCAGATCACTGTGCATCCCTCTCCAGTAATATTTACGCCTGATTGACAGATAACATCTGTGAAATCCTGGATGAGAACACTCTTCGTGATAACCATTCAGAACACGTTGTCGCATACTTTTCGGAACCACCAGCTGATTAATATAACTCTTCTGTGGTCCTCTAGATCGAGGCTGATAATAGTGAAAAAGTAGTCCGTCGTGTAAAGCATACTCAGAAATCTCGATTACTAACTTTCGGGCATCCTTATCATTCTCAGGCAATTCGCCTGACTCCAAATAACGAATGAAAGGCTTACAATCCAAACATTTATTCTGTTCTTTTGCTGTCTCTATTAGAAATGCGTCACCATCTGGTTCCTTAGGTGCAATCAAATCATCCTCCACTATGAGATTCAAGTCCACCTGTCGAACCTCATTATCAACCTGAGCCAAAAGATGCTCCTCAGCGTCATCATGACCATCCGAGGATATTGGATATGATCGTCGCGATAATGCGTCTGCATTAGTATTCGTCTTCCCTTTTTTGAACCTAACGTCGAACGTATACTGCTGTAACTGTAATGACCATCTTAGCAACCTGCCAGATGTACTCATTTTCAATGACTGCAAATACTTCAAACTGATATGATCGGTGTAAACTGTAAATGGAGAATTTGCCAAATAACAGTGAAATTGTTTGATTGCACATATCATGGCCAACATTTCTAACTCCGTGACCGAATAAGCTCTCTCACAAGCAGTTAAAGACCTCCCCCAAAAGCAATGGGGTGTTCCCTAGCAGAAGCATCTTCCTGAGCTAACACAAAACCTATTGCTTGGGAACTTGAATCACAGTTAATTATAAATGGCTTAGTCATGTCAGGATAAATCAGCACAGGTGCAGTCGTCAACGCCTGCCTCAATCGAACGAAAGCTTCCTCGCAGCTATCATCCCATACGAATTTCATGTCCTTCCGTAGCAATCGATTCAATGGACTTGCAATGATCGAAAAATTAGCTATAAACTTGCGATAATAAGATGCAAGGCCTAAAAATGATCGTATCTCTTTAGGAGTCCTTGGTCTTGGATAATCGCGAATGACCTTGACCTTCGAATCATCCACACCCACGCCATGAGGAGATAAAACGTGTCCCAAATAAAGAATTTTATCCAAACCAAACGAACATTTTCGAGGATGTAATTTCAAATTAGCATCATTGAGGCGGTCAAAGACTTCCTGCAAATGAACCAGGTGTTGATCAAAATTTTGACTATACACAAGAATATCATCCAGGTAACACAAGACAGACTTAAAATGTAAGTTCTGAAAAACTCTGGACATGAGTAACTGAAAAAATGATGGCAAATTTTTTAATCCGAATGGTGCAGCTCGAAATTGAAACTGACCCTGATGTGTTATAAAACTCGATTTTTCCCTCGAGTCAGGGTGTAACGATATTTGGTGATAACCACTCCGTAAATCTAACAAACTGAAATACTTAGGCTTTGCCTCTGTCACAGCATCAAAAATATCCGTCAATTGAGGTAATGGAAAACTTATCGGTGCGGTGACAGCATTGAGCTTTCTATAATCAACACAAAAACGAATCTCTCCGTTTTTCTTTTTTACCAACACAACAGGCGAACTCCACATACTATCACTCGGTTCAATCAACCCCGCTGATAACATTTTTTCTGTCTGTGATGCTATTTCGGCCTTGGCAGCAATAGAATGTCGATAAGATTTTTGGTGATATGGGTACGGCGGAACCAGTATGAATCGAATGTTGAGTAAAGCTAGTTCTGCCAAGATCGGTCAATGATGCCGAAAATGTACCTAAATTGGCTTTCAGAAAATCCTTCAATCTAACATTCTCATCCGCAGACAAGTTATCAGAATGATAATTGATTTTAAGGTCGTCCAAAGATCTTGATTGTTCAGTGCCAGTCAGTTTATTCGCATTATCATGATCATTAGAGGATGCGTTATCATGTTTTTCTATTGGCACCCTCAGACCGTCCAAGGGCATTACATGATTGAAATGTGTAGCGTTGGTGCGTGTGGTTGGTGGTTGTTCCTGATCATCACCAGAAAACGATGCCAACACATCTGAAAGAATAGGTTCCACGCACGCTAACGACTTATGCCGCGGCAGCCAAAGTACTTGATTTGTTGGGTTACAAAACCTTGCAAACAGCTTTTGAGTTCTCCACCACTTGTAGTGTCGTTCTACTATTATCGTGTACCATGTAAGTCTAGTAAGTAAGTCTACTGTAACACTCTTTATTGTCTAAACACCAATTATACACTATGTAAGCTACACAGAGCTCGTGACTCCACCACACGCACCGACTGGTGATAATTGCCGGAACTGTCCTTAAATACTCCCACGATGACGACGATGGCAGCCTAGCCCGGCCAGCCGCACATGCATGCACCAGCTCCTCCCACGATGACACTACAAAAGCACCCTCAGAATAATTGGAACCGATGCATGTGATGATCACATGACAGATATAGGATTCGCTGCTGGTAGGCTAATTGATTTCCAAAAACGTTTAGCTTACACCAATGGGTTGGGAAAGAGTAATTTTACCTACATGTGTCTGTCAACACTCTAAGTAAGTAGTCCCAAATAAAATAAGTAAATTATAACACTTCAAATAAGTAAACAAACCAAGTAGGCTAGCCTTTATTTTTGCATCTGAAAAGCACATATGCATTGCATTGTATAATATTGATTCAACACATTATTTTTTAAATCAACTATAGGATAGTATAGGGCCTACATTGATTACATACATTATTTAAAAAAAATAAACTACAACATGAACAGATTATAAAGTCACACATGCAAACTAAATAGACATGTAACTGAAGATACATCGATTAACAAAGCTATTTTTAAAGAATCTAGATAGATGATCACGAATATTAGTAACACACTTCTCATTCAATTCTATGGTTGTATATATAAATTTTTGTTTATTTGTTTGAATGAATTAATCTTGAAATGTACAGTGCTGTGCCTTTGCTAGTGCTTCTCAATAAAGGAAATACTTACTTACTTACTTACTTACTTACTTACACCGGTTTGAATCACTGACAATAATTAGCAAAGTCAGATTTGACGATATTATTGATAATAAGACGTTTTGCCGTTGAATCGGATTGGTGTCATCTTTCATCAAAGTAGTCACTGCATCTTCGGTGGTGTGTCGACAAAATCCCTCTGCAAAACCGGAGAGGTCGAATCGCGTGGGCATCGGAAAGAAGGAAGGGATCCCGAGCTCGCCATCCAGGGTACCGAGAGAGAGAGAGAGAGACAGACAGACAGACAGACAGACAGACAGACAGACAGATAGACAGACAGACAGAGACAGAGAGAGAAGGATCCAGAGACCGACAAGGGACTGAACGACCACTCCTTCCAGGGCCCGTCACAATAGGCACAACTTATTAAATTTTATCAAAATGAAATAGAAAATTGGAATAAATTGCTGTTAGAGTGTGTTATTAAACGATTTGGCATACCGAAACCTAAACATTAACTTATAATCATGTTTTGTAATTCATTAATTGATGGTTCAATTGGGTCATAGGGGTATTATGTCCTAGCCTTTGGGTTTTGTTCAGAGGTTATGTCTGTTTACCCTTCACCTTACCCCCACGGAACTTGAAAGCGCGTTCAGATTAGCGGACGTAGGATGAAATTCATTTCAAGTTGCCCTTGAGGGTTACTTGAACTTAATTGAATCCGATTTCATCCTACCCTCTACGATTTCAGGTTAGGGTCTACCCTTCAAAACATTTTTAATATGTTACTTTTATATTAGGATATAGGATATAGGGTTAGGGTATAGGGCAGTAGACGGACTTAATCCCCTGGATATAATCCCCCGGGCATAAAGTTCAAGTTCTATAGTAAATCCTTTATAGTGTAAGCCAGGGTATGATCATTATCCTATATTACATTTTTACATCTGGTTAGCCAAGGTCACGGATGTGGTATAGTTACTAATGCACGCATATGATTCAATATCCATGCCTTGCGTACCAGGCTTCTCCCGAGGCTAATGATGGGTTTAAATTGAAGAACGAACCGAAGAGCATATGACATTTTTGAAAGCCTGAACGTGTAGTCTGTGTCTGGGTCAGACAGTGATAAGAGTGTGGTTAGGTAGAGATGTCCGATTAGATAGTATTTGAGAATAACAGAGGTGTCGACATTACATTTCGTTGCATGACATACATAACTATATCCGACGCATTTAGTTAAACACAGAACAATCTACGTGGGGTCTAAATATACCGGTCAGCATCATCCACATCACCATAAACGATTTTGTTAGGTCTTTAGAGGCGCTATATTCCGTGGCCAGCTAGCTAACCACCAAAATGTCCAATACCCGATTAGCATAGCGTTACGTGCTCGTTCGGTAGATGCTAACCGTAGTTTATGTTGCTCCCACTCATTTGCTATGCTGTGGAAAGGCCTAACTTATCGGTTTCGCGTTACTTCCTTGTTCAGAAATATCCGTGTTCAACTGTTCATTGTCTAGATCAAGTCTAGTACACTTGTTTTCCTAGTCCTGCCGATGAATATTCATGCAGTATAATTAATGCAATACTTAATCCGTCTGTATCGGGTTTGGCTACGATCAGTGATCCCTGCACCACGAACCGATTACTAATTCATTGTCCATTTAAACGCTTCATCGATGCTAATTCTGATTTTCTCGGTGGTTGGAATTTCCATCTGACGTGGACTTCAGTTAAGGTTGCGCTTCCTAGTAATGGACACGCCGTACACCTTTTAGAAACGATTTAAAATTGTCCTCTTTCTGCAGAAGGCGCTATATAAATTTACTGAATGACGGATGTAATTAACGCCGAAAATGTATGTAGGCCTATGTATGTATGAGCACTTGTTATAGTGCCACCTCAAGATTTCTACTCAGAGGTGCTCCAGACTACAGCGCGGACACTGAATCGGAGTTTCACGCCGAAGCGCATGAGCAATTGCGAGTGAAGGACTTGCCCAGGGTCCCTACGCGGAGGATTTGAGGTGGATTCGAACCCACAACCCTCTGGCTGCAAGGCACCGAACATACCCCAACACCACCGCGCCCCACTATGGGCCTATATAGCTTGAGATTAAAAGAGTCATCATTTGGAACTGTAAACTTCTACTTAACCATTTAATTGCTTCCTCGTAGTTTTTTTTACTTTAGGCGCATACATGAGTGTTTCCTGGTCCAATTATCTGCCTAAAAATGCATTAACTCGATGCATCCATTGGGTGTAGCCATCTACGGCAAACTGAGGGTAACTACCGTTTGTATACGTGCAATAATTATTGTCATGTGATTTCGGTAAATGGTTAAGCCATGCTTTAGGCCTATCTATACAAGTTCTTATATGTGTCGGGGAGATGGTTGAATGGTAACATGCTGGCATGAAGATCAGAAAAACGCGGGTTTGATTCCCGTTGGCCTGATGAAGTTGACACAGCCTTCCACTTCCTGGGGGCGGCTGTAAAATAAGCAGCAGGGCAGATTGGCGCCTTGCAGACTGCCATACAGTTAGAAATTCGACTCCTGTTAAACTTATAATTAATTATCTGTTACTAATATCATGTAATCTTAACCGCGTACTTACCAGTTTGACTTAATAAACTAATATTCGTCTATTACTATTATTATTATTATTATTATTATTATTATTATTATTATTATTATTATTATTATTATTAGTATTATTATTATTATTATTATTATTATCATCATCATCATCATCATCATCATCATCATCATCATCATCATCATCATCATCATCATCATCATCATCATCATCATCATCATCATCATCATCATCATCATCATCATCATCATCATCATCATCATCATCATCATCATCATCATCATTATTAGGCCTATTATTACTATTTAATGATTATGCAATTCGGTGTCAAGTAGACTAGCGAAGCCTAATGAGTAGGCCTACAATTGTTTAAGTTATACACAATATACAGTAGTAGCCTACAAGACAAGTGCGTGTGGCTACCGCAAGAACTAAGAGATATTAAGTTCTTTAACAATTAAGTCTAAATCAAGGAATTATTTTACTGATCATGTCGTTAAGACACACATGTACTCGATCAGATTTCTTGAGAAATAGTAGCGATATGAGCATCGTGTCAAATCATATTCGATCAATGCGGTTTAAATGGTGAACAGCCATAGCTAAAGAAACGTTCACAGGTGGGTTAGATGCAGGCACATTCAATGCTTTATGAGCTGTCTCATTAAGTTTGTAGAGAACAGCTTTGCTGCATTCCCAGAAGGCCAAACAATTGTCTTCAGCATAGTGAGGATGTTTTTTTCATGACGACAATTGCACTTAGCAGAAATAACATTTCCTTTCACAGTGAAATTATCATAACCAAAGTTCACGACTCTGTGGATATCAGTAGTTTGTACTTTTATTATAAACATTACCAGCATCCGTGTGCTCCATTTCAACGAGAACGGAATGAAATTCTGCTCAAGGTTTGGTCCATCAAAACACCGGTCACCAATAAAGCTTACTGCCAAAATATCCAAACCGTAAGAGTTAGTGCCTAAAAGCTAACAGGTAATTTATCCGAGTGCCTGCAAAAGCCAATCATTAATTATTTTGTTCATTTGCGCTATTTCCTGAGTTATCATCGAGTACAAGTTTTAAAAAACGTCGGAGCCTACCTCCTTGTAGTCAATGCGTTATCTAAATAATTATGGTAACTCATTGTTCTACCACAATTAGTTTAGTTTATCATAACCACAACCACGCTTTTATTGAAACCAGTTGAACAAAAGGTTTCACAAGAGACAAGATAAACAATGATGATGTTGGTTCAAAGGGGAGTCCTAAAAGGGCCTAAGCCCCGCTGACAAGGGTCACCCTAAAGTAAAGTAATGCTAGTAATAAGGTGGTCGGGAAATATCTATAAGTCTCTGTTTTAAAAGACAGGGAACAAAGGATGAGTTATCAAGGAACAAATCTTAACTAGTTAACTAACGTGCACACAGAATAAGCTTAAATAACCGGAAAGAAGAGATACATGCGTAGTTGGCTTTTAAACAAAAGGAAACTATGGACGCTTCTGAGTTGGAGCGGGAGACCATTCCATAATGCAGGGCCAGCGTTTTTTAGAGAGAATTTTCGTGTGTTGGTGCGAGTGGAGATCCCTCTGAAGTTTGAACAAATTAATGATTATTCTGAATCACTACTTGTCAACTATTCTCCGGAAACAATGAAAGGATTGATTGATTGAAATACAAAGGACAACATTTCTGTTTAATATTCATGAAGCAAGGAACTCATGTAAGTAGGCTTATACTATACCTTAGCACTTTCCGAGGAGGAATAGTTTTAGGAAAGTGACAGGCTATAAGGTTTTTCGTCCAAGTTTTTTACTCTGATGTTAGGTTGAATTTTTGAAATTAGGTTACATAGGCTGAGCTGGATAAAATTACAATGATCTTTTGAGACGTTTCAGAAAACTACGAAGTGTTCAACTAAGAATTAACCAGCCCACTGTTTGCTGTTTTACTATTCACTAGGCTATAATTACAAGGTGAGCTCTCGATAAATCAGATACCGTGTCCAACTGCTACCGAATTGGCGAGAGGCCGTTCAGCAGTAGGCGCGAAACTTCAACCTTTCGATTACAAGTTCGGAGCACTAAACGAATGGACCACGGTGGCTCACGTGGGTCAATCCATGTATAAATTATGTTCAGCCTGGACGATTCACGAGGTAAAAAAATAGAGATTTTACAAAGTACTTCCTTGTATGATGCAAGGAAATACAAGCTCTCGATTAATCAGCTACTAACACAATGCCTTATATATATATATATATATATATATATATATATATATATATATATAGAGAGAGAGAGAGAGAGAGAGACAGAGACAGAGACAGAGACAGAGACAGAGACAGAGACAGAGACAGAGACAGAGACAGAGACAGAGAGACAGAGAGACAGAGAGACTGAGAGAGACAGAGAGAGACAGATAGAGACAGAGAGAGAGGCTTTACCAGCATCGTGAACCATAGTGCTTGTGCGTCTTCGAGTACATATTGCGGCATCCGCAGCCACTCAGTCTATGTTGAGTATCTTCGGCGACATCACGCGGTTGCTAGTCAGTAATGGCGCAGCTCTTGAAGCAGCACTTGGTCTCAGCGCGGTTGCTTATTGCATCGCTCGTTCTTATCTTCAATGCTGCAACAATCGCGTTGGCCTACTCGTAAGTAGATCGCCTATTTTGCAGTAAATGAACAGAAAAATCTCTATCTTTTATACGGATTTCTGTCTAAGTTGCTTAGCAAGGCTGATTGAAATTAATGCACTCTAATACTGGAGCTTCCTAATGCTCTCTGATGATATAGAAAAGACACTAACCAATGACCGCTCCAAACCGATAGAAATTGGGAAAAACAAAGGCAAATGAGAACAAGAAAGAAGCAAAGCAGGCAATTGGACTTAGTTAGAGCCTTGTCGTTTGGTTGGTCTAGGATTTAGACTCGGCAAATCTACGTAATAAAGAAATGTGTTTACTTAATACATGCTGTGCACCAAAATTATAACAACTATAGCAACTGGTTCTTAACTGAGCATCCGATCTTTACACTGCACTTCTTAGGCTTCTGCCTTTCCGAGCAGTGAAATCTCGATTTTGGTTCACCCACTGAAGATTTTAAAAATGCATTTGCTAAATATAAGAAAACAGTAAAGATAATTAAGGTTAAGGCAAAACAAGACTTCTACACCAATGAATTTGCTAAATATGATAATGATTTTTTTAAACTTGGCAACTGATAAAATTACTAATTGATGCTAAGGATCATGACTGCCATATTGAGGATATTGTAATTGGTAATCAAAACATATCTGATATCGCGAAGTGCACGCACGCTGTATGTTAGCATGCATCTTGAAAATCTGAACAGCGCATATCATTGCTCTCTGTCGTACATAGCGCTATAGCCTTTGTCACTTTTCGTCACAGCAGAAAGTATTTATTGGATCTTTGCTGTAAAGTTTTACTCTCTGTAACTATGAAACTTTCGTTCTGCCACGATGCAGTCCCATTCTTTCTCCGTGGTCGGTCCCTCAACATGGAATGGTGGTCTTCCCTTGGCCATTCGCCCTCTCCCAAACGTAACCTGGTCTCAGTTCTATCAGCTACTAAAGACAACCTTCTTCCGCTTGACCTGGGTCAAAGCGGAGGCGCTTTTGAGTAGGGATCTTAAAAAAAGGCGCTATATAAGTTTTGATTGACTGATTGATTGTTGATATATTTGTAGTAGCCACTTTGAAACCTACCAGGTTTCCGTGACAGTGCGATCAGTCCCTTGCACACAGTACTCTTGTAACTACCGGTGCTCCGGATGGTGGTGGAATAGGCGATGCTATTACAGAGATACGTAAGTGAACATTCTAACAACAGCTTGACTATAATGATCGTATAAAGCAATGAATTATAACTAATTAAATAAAATTTCGTAAATATTAATTATGATTAATTGAATATTATTTTCAAGAAAAGGCTTTGATTTTATTTTTAGACCTTGGCACAGTAACACTATATCTATTTTTTTAGTCTATTCTAGAGCAGTCAATCCTACAAAATAAGTAAACTCTTATAGTACATAATTATAGGCTTCATCACCACGAAACGCTGGAGCATAAAAACCAAGCCTACGCCAGATCAATATCCGCAAGTCATCTAGAATAGGATGGAAAGACTGAAGTAGACTATACTAGACTAGGTATATCAAATTGTAGGGGTTAAAAGATTTTTTCGAAATTCACAATCGATTAGTAATGAAAGTGTGCATTTATGCATCCTGAATCCAATTGTAGCTTCAGCAACAGCTTGCATATATAAGGAGGAGCGCTAGCTACTTCAATTTACAGGCCAAATGAGCTATAATTACATACAATTCATTTTAACGTACAATAGAACTGAAGAAAATCTGCAGCCACACAGTGTCATAAAAACTGTCATACTGTCATAGCAAATGTCATTTGTGAGGTCAAATTAATGGTATTGTGCAAAATCAACCAAACACATCATGTCATGCTTGCTTATGTTTCGACCCATGAGGTCTCGGCTGACCATTTGACCTTTGATGTAGTGGTTCCTCATTCCATGACTGTACACATGGCCAGGAGCCTCAGTTGTCATCACGCACCTTCTGTGTGTGTGTGATAGCCAGTCAGGAACCACCTCTGGGTTGCCCACAAACGCCTCGATTTCTGCTGTTGCTAGGGAGCAGGTGGAAGGGTGCTAAGATACTCCATAGCTCCAGTCAATCAGTTTGAGAGTGTAGTCGCTTCAGGGTTGATGGTTGGTGTTTTCCTGGGTCTCACCCGGCTATCTCCAAGTTATCACCTCTGATCTTCGGTATCTTCTCCACTGCATCTCCTCTCCTGTTCCTCGTCACTGCACAACATTGCTTGCAGCACACACTCTCTAAAACTACACCAAGCAGACTTCTTCAATGTATACTATAGGCATGACAATCGTCTTCACCTCTTCACTCTGTTCTTTGATAAGTTGTAGCTGGACAAGAAGATGCCTATGTCCTTGTGTCCAGTTGTTAGTTATCTTTATATTGAACCGGTTAACAATAATTATTATAGACCACAACACAGAATTCCGCAATCATCCTCAAATTGTTCAGAGTATTTTCTTTTATATTATGCTTGGGGATCCAAATTCTCATGAACCTCAGAGCTGTTGTGAGGCACCTGCTGTTGGAGACAGGTCCGATCTCCAACAGAGCAAGGTCCTTCGACAAAACTCCTGTCCTAATTATTGAAGTGACAATTCTGTAGCCATAGCTCAGATCTGTGCTTAAGTATGTCACTACTTCATCGCCGAGCTGTGGGAAACCAGGACTAAAACAGACTTTTGTGATCAGGATTGATATCCAGATCAGTAGCAGAATCCAACATTTTTTCTAAGGGACCTGACCACTTGTTGCTTAGTGTCTAGCCATCTAAAGCAGTAACTAGGTGCCTTAGTAGCATTTCTCCTGTATGCAGATCACAAGCAATCCACAATGAGCTTGCGCCTTGCTTTGTTGATTTGTGTCTTCTGTAATTTGTGGATAGCAGATCTGGCTGGCGACAGCGTCTTCTCGGACTTGATCTTAGTACTTGACTTCTCTGTAACACATTCCGAAGCAAGGCACTGCGTATGAGACTGGTTTAATGAGACATTTTAACCCTCGGGCTACCAGGGGGGGGTGGTTGCCACCCCTAGGGTTTTTTCATCTCAAACTTTTTCAGTATAGAATCAAAATTTGACCTTTTAGGTAGCTGTAGGGGGTTCATTTACACACGTTTTGAGGTAAAATGTGAGATGATATCTCACACCGTTCAAAAGTTATACCCAATATACCCGAGGTACCGGGGGGGGTGGATACCACCCCCCTAGATTTTCGACTATATCTTATCCGTCATTAATTTTAATACTAAGAGACACAAATTATACCATTCTATAGAGGGAATGTGGGGCTACATTTCTATGGTCACTGAGTTCACCTGAGACAACCGGAAGTGCTCAAAATAAATTAAAATGTATGAAACTAGGTTACACTTTCACACATTTTTCATGTTTTTTCGATTATAACGTATTCATAATTTATTTTTGAAGAGAAATAAATTATGCCGTTGCATAGAGGACACGTAGTGCTATTTTTTCATACTGATTAATTTGTTTTGTGATGACCGGAAGTGTTCAAAATAAATAATAATACGCGTAATATGCGTGAAAAATGGCTGAATGGAAGGACTCCCCCCTTAGTTTTTTGTCTGTAGCGTATTCGTTTGTCTTCTTGGAAGAGAAACAAAGATATCATTCTTTAGAGGGAATGTAGGGCTTCATTTGCATACCTACATCTTTGTCTTTTGAATACCGGAAGTGATCAAAATAAATAATAATACGCGTAATCTGTGTGAAAATGGCTGAATACGGCATTACAACGTAAACCGATATATATATGTATGGATATATATGTATGGATGTACATTTATACTATATAAACATGTGTAGGGATGATTGTGTGTGTCTTTTATACATAGATCAGTTTCAAAACACACATAATCTTATATTTGTTTATCCAAAAAGTAAAAATGTACGCAATAATATAAAATATCACTAATTAATGGGTTCCATTGTTAAAAGTGATGTAATTTCGAGGTGCATTCACATAATGTACAACTAAATATACCATTCTGTACAGAAATGAATGCTAAATCCATTGCTATATTACAAGTTATGATATGTGAAACCAAACACGAAATCCAGGGGGTGGTAACCACCCCCCTTGGTAGTCCGTGTTACAAAAAAAGCTTGGTAGCCCTAGGGTTAAAGCAATTCATACGTCTTGACATCTCTGCTCTGACCCTTCTGCAAAGACACATGGCAGCGAGCATGCGGCTTTATCCAAGTTGCAGTTGGCTGCATATGGTCCTGGTTGCTAAGAATACTGGTTGGTGGCGAGTGTGTACCGCCACATCAAACTGCACAATTGTTTGCCTGTCACCGTTTTTCTGATACAGAATGCGTTGCAATCAACAAAGCCAACTTTAGTAAGACTAGTGGAGTGTTAGTTTCTTGTACCATTCCAGTGATTTTCTTCCTGCTGAATATGGTTCAAGCATCTGATCATGTGTATCCACAGAACCCATGTTACATAACTGTTTTAGTCTACTAATATTACTATCATTACTTGCTTCTGCCTAGCTACTACGACGGGAAGTCGCTCATTCATTAATTATGTTGCCAAATACAGAATAGACCTAGTCTGTTGTAATATCATATTATACTCCACAAAGCATGAATTTCGCTACGCTAATTACTATGCTCTCTCTAAGTCGGTGTGTTGTCGCCGGAATAATCCAGTGATTAAGCGTTATAGCATTTTCTGCTGGGCGGCGGATATTTCTCGCGTGCGGTGGTTAATAGGTTAATAAAAAAGGCTGCATATAACTGTGGTGCTAATGCGCAAACTAACAGGGTTTGCCAATAGAAGCAACATCAGAACAATTCTAGTCGAAAATGAAACTTTGAGTCTATAATTCATCAAGCGACATTTTGTCTTATGTAGCCTAAATCATGTGCTCATTAAGTTGATACGAGATCGCTAATGTTTTAGATGTCTGTACTGCACGACAGTCTACAGCACTCGACATGAAACAAGGAGAAGATGCCAACAGAATTGGTCAGGTCCATATTGCGATATACGTAAGGACTCATTCAGGCATTCGTAGTTTTATATAGAACTTAATAGATTTATGTATCAATGCCACCTCGGCTATAAAGCAAGTGCATCAGAGGAAGGTTAAATAGAAGATGGCGGGAGTTTACTGGATCACTTTCCAATGCAATGTAAGTTATCACTGCACAAAATATGTAGGATAAACTTAAGCTGCTACAGCGTTTTTTGGGGGGGATTCCATACTTCATAGAAGATCCATGTTCCTTCTGAAAGATGAATTTTTGGATTAAAGCATGTTTGTTAGCGCATTCCAGAGTAGAGTGACTCCCGATTTTAGCTTACCTTTCAATTTTAGTTATATATATATACACTCAAATGTGTCCACTCAAATGTGCCCATAAAATAACTACGGTAATGCTATGCATGTAGACACTGCTAGAACATATTATATATATATATATATATATATATATATATGATATATATATATATATATATATATATATATATATATATATAACATTTATAGTTTAAGCGCGGTCATTTCTTCGCTCTTTGCAAAATCACCGTATTAATCCATTTTGGTGGTCACAGTAGTATTATAAGCATGTCAACATATCGCATTGTAGGTTTAAACGGGAGATCCTGTTCGGAATTTGCGTGACTGTGCAGTGTGCATAAGTGTCGCCTTGAATACAACCATTAAGTTAGTCTATCGAGAAAATTTATATCGCGCCACTCCAGGCAACTAATCAGAGGCGCTCTATACTGAAGCTCAATTATGTTAAATGAAATATAAGACAAAAACATATTTGACCAGTTAGCAAACATTGCTCAGATTGTTTGAAATCCGGTAGTCAATGGCTCGCGAGCGCACGCAAAGACCAACGGAATGATTTCCAGCTAGATGTTACAGATGACATCCCGTTCCGGGAGGAACGATGATTGCGATGTGTTACATACCGATCATGGCTTACGGCTGTTTGCCGTCCAGCAGTCCTTGCAGACTGGAGATAACGCCGAGTCCTAAACTCCCTCGGGACACCAGATACACGCATAACAGGCATTCGTCGCACCGCGAATGGTAGATAGTAAAGACTGATTGACAGTCAGTGCCGATACAAAGACTACTCGCCTTGCTCCTCCGGGTTCAACGACGTACACGTACCAGACGTACACGGCATAAACAGGTCATATACGACTATTATGTACTGTATGAAACTTAATTGTCAGTTGGAAATCAGTCCTTCCTCAAAATCTAGGTGTATAATTCCAGTCACCGACGGTCACGATAGCAGGCAGCCAAAACCATGTATGTTTGTATATAGACCCCTATGTATGTATCAAGACATTTAAAATCATACCTTTTATATACCTCTGAAAGCGGCTGTGGTCATGACTATCTCGCTGATCACTTATTCTTCAACTGTGAGAATTTTGTTATAAGGTTACTCGTTTCATATAGTGAGCAACTGTTTGTTTCTGTTTCAGCTACTTGTACGAGACCCTGTAACGAGGGCCAGTCTTGTGTGCCAGACAATAAATGCGAGTGCTTGACCTCAGGTTCAGGAGTATGCACTGCAGGTAGGAATATGAATGCGTTAAAGTAAGGGCATCCAGCTCTTTATCAGAAACTGCGATTGGATTAGATTAGATAGACTTAATAATTAGAATTCTAGACAGAACAATTATATTACCCAGTACTTGGTCTCTCCCGTGCCGGTCTGCAGATAGGGAAACTCAGCTTCTGCATTCGTTTCGTAATCGTAATCGTAAACTCGAGATTTCTAAAGCGCCCGCAAAAGCTAAGTCGCGGGAACCAGCTTATTCACAGGCGCTTTATCAAAACAAAATCGATAGGCAGGGGGTCAAGATCCGGAGAGTCAGGTGGGAAGACAGTCAGACGGCTAAGGTGGATGATGTTCGGAGTAGAAATGGTGAGGGAGGTGAGGGGAATCGGGATAGGATTTGTGAAAAAGCAATGTTTTCAGCTTTGAGTGGAAGACCTGTGAAGAGATAGCAAGAGGTGAGGTTTTGGTGAGTTCGTGTGATGGATCGGATATTTGTCATAGTACTGGTGGGAGTTTGTTCCAGGAGAGAACAAACTCCGGCCAGTGCTATCTGTCCATCCATCTATCGCCAGTCTTCCGACCTCGTCCCACGTACGACATCCCCAAGCACCTCAATCCGTCTTTGGTGCCCGTTCAATGATTCTGTCATCTTCACATTCCACTTTTCCCTTCAGGGAAGATGAATTTTAGGATTTTAGGCTCTTTAATCTGTGTCCACGCTAATATACATGTACACGTGTTTCATCTTTTTAATCTTCTCTTTCTGATAGCGTTCTCAATATTTCCCTCTTATGTCCGCGCCTTGTTTCTAGATAGGTTTTACAGAATTAAAGAAGAAATAGAATTTCTGTCCCTGTTCCTTTAGGACCCTGCCTAAATTTTATTTTTTTAAATCATTGAATAGAGGCTTTCTTAATTGGATACTTAGACACTTAAATATTTTATAAGTTTAAATCTCGCTATGTTATTTCCTATTTACATGTAAATGACTCTCACAGTTGATCATGACACAATAATAATCCTGAAACTAAAAGGTTTGATCTCTTGCTGACGTTGCATAGGTGAGGGCCAACAACTATTCCTACATTACTGCTATCAATAATAATTTACAATTTATTGTGACTCTACTGCACAGGGCATCACCCGATGGCTGATGAAAACCAAATCGTAATCAGTTAAAAATTTATACGCAAAAGGTCAACTTAATGAGAAATAGAGACAGCCTACGTTTCATAAGCCATCTGAAAATGAGCTGAGGCAAAAATTACACAAGAGAATGGGATCTGGGAAGAGTTTTTCAACATTTCAGTCCAGCATCAGTTAAAGCGATTGTTGTTTTCGGCACAACAAGAGGAGGGTGACCTGGCTGAATAAATATGTGTTCAGAGAATAAGGATAGATCTTAATTAAGCACTGTGGTTGATAATAATATAGGCATATATATTATGACGGATCGAAACTGATTGAAATATGCAACGGTCCTGGATCTCACAGTGAGATAGGTTTAATCTAAATTTATGACTTCTATGACGTAGTTATTGAGACATAAGATATTAATTAGAAAAATAGAGACCGTTGGAAGAAGTTCAAAGAAGCGACTATTTTAAATTTCATAATAATTATTAGGTTTAGTTTAATGTCTGCAGTATACACATTATCTTTTTCTTTGGATTTAGGTAATTACACTAATTCGATCGCATTGATGCAATTCTTTTCTTCATTTGCAGTGGCATGTCCGACCAAGTCGTGCTACCCTGGTAGTTGCAGCTCTGGCAACTGTAATTGCCCGCCACAGTTTAATGGAACGAACTGTGAGACCAGTCAGTACAGAAATTAATAACTCAATCGTTCGTTCTAGCTATATTGTTCAATCTCAGTAGTAACTGACAGCAGTTCATCTTGTTTAGAAGCGATAAGCGTATATTGTGGCCTCATGCAACTGCTCAACGTCAAAACTCATGTACTCTGTTAGTAATTGTAATATTGTGTAATTCTATAGCCACAAACCTTATGGCCTGAAAGCTAATAGGTTAAATCAGACTCACCGAATATTAGCGTGAGCATCTTGTGGAGCAGCCAGTTACATAAAACATGGTCATATGTAAATCCTTTGACCAATACGAGGCTTTCAGAAATGGAGCTGCGGAGAATGTTCTTATAAAAAACACAACTGTATGTACGATTTTATGGATCTTTTGTAGGCTACATGCTGAAGCTGTGAACTTTGAATTAAGTCATGAAATAAAATCAGAGCAAATGAGTGTTGAAATTACTAAGGACCTAGCTTGCTTTTAGCCTGCGAGTGTGGCAGTTATTTTAATTACCCATCAACTTCAGTATCAGTGAGGGCAAACGAAGACTTGGACTAACATTGCGAGGAACACTGGACTTGACAAAGGACCGAGGACAATGAAGATAATTTATTTGTATCCATTGCTGCCAAATGGCAGGCGTCGGGAACTGATTATGACGTTGACGACGATGATCAGCGTGTGCATCGAGTGAATTCAACACCCTTAAGAAACTTTTAAAATGTTTATTCATACCCATAGTCGCCAAATGACACTGAAGACACTGATGATGAAGACATATTAACAGATTTTTCAAGTGAATTCAACAATTTACAGAAACTATTTAAACAGAATTTTTTCAGGTGAATTCAACAATTAACAGAAACTATTTAAACAGAAATTCAAAATATCAAATGACTTTGTATGAAATTGTATCGTGTTATTTTGCTAACAGTCCGACAAACGCCCGATATATCCAACTGTCAAGTGAAGCTGTTCACAGGAAGTCCTGAACGGGAAGTCGCCCAGGCGAACTGCGCCGTCGAAGGACATGATCCGGAATTGACGTGGGTTGGAGAAAAGTCATTCTCAAGAGTAGAAGCATCGTGGGAGGCTACGTACTTGAATCCATTCAAACCGGTGCCTCCAACAAAAACTGTCCACATTGCAGAGGCAGGATTTGGAGTCACTCACACCAATGCTGAAGTTACTTTGTCATCTTCATCTTTCGGACGTCCTATCGGTGAGTCACGTGTTTTCTTTAATTGAATGTTATGTTCACAAGCATACCATGCCATGCAATGTGTTACCATACAACGTCCCCAGCCATTCCGTAACATAACTTAAGCACACCATAACATAACATACTATTCCTACCATTGGTATACGGACATATGAACGACGGTCAATTGAACAGACGACACTAGAACGGCGACACTTTAACGGGAGATAGTAGCATGGGCCGACATTAAAGCAGATGACACTTAACCGGGACATTATATTACCGGGACGACTAATGACCAATTCACAAGGTGCGGCGTTGTATACTCTGTATACTCTGCATTGTATGCTCAATGTATACTACTGTAGGCGTATACTGAATGTTGAATGGGAGTTCTTTTAGTGATGCGAATTTTTAGCGGGACGTTGGACTAGACCCAGCACACCGAATAGGCTAACTCAGTATAACTTGGGCGCTAAACCACATCCTTTCGTTCTCCCGAATAAAGACAAGAGTTTCATCCCACGTATGATGTTTAAAACATTTACTAGGGCGGCCTAAATCAGGACAAACAAAACTAAGCTTATCTACCTGACCTAGCGAGACTCTCTAAGCCTAATTAAGCTTCACTCTAATTGACTCTTGTGGAAGAATCTTGTGACTAGCTGCGTTATGACAGCCAGAGTTGACCAATAAACGAATATACAATACAATTAGATGCGTGGAAATAATTTCGAATTTTAGACCATGGCGTAAGTGTAAGGAATATATCAGCAATTTCATGTAAACGCCACCTTCAATTGCCTATTTTGTCTCAATACTAAACAGAGAGCGTGGTACATGTCCAAGGCAGTTACTGTACATGTTCAATTACTTTTAATCAATAAACCGATAAATTGTTCACCGGCCATCTGTTACCCGTTCAACTGTCGGCCGTGCAAATCGTCTCACGGGTCATCTAGTACACCGTTCTACAGTCTCCGTTCTTCAGTCGCCTGTTCATATGTCACTGACCCCCTACCATTATATACCATGCCTACCTTTCCATACCACACTCCCTACTATGCCGTCATGTTGTACCAAACCATGCATACCATACCATACCATACAACACAATGCCATATAATGCGTCTTAAATCACAACATATACCTATTAATAGGCTATACATAGACTTTATTACTTCAGTTCGCATAAATTGAAGATTATTCTAGGTAGAAAAAATAAGTATAAGAATTGCTTGGCGAATTGCTCATTTTCTTATTGTATTCTGTTTCACTGTGTTTAGTGAAGAACCTTCCGCAGGACTGCAAAAGCAGCAATCTTGATCCAAGAGAGAACGTGAAATGTCCCAGTCAAACAATCAGATGGAGTGAATTCGGTGTTAATAGTCTGAGCGAAAATTCTACGTAAGTTGAGTTTTAGAATTTAGAGTTTCTTACAATGAAAGTTTCAGCTAATGATTCAACCACGGCAAAGCAAAAGAGACAGTTTGCTTTACTGAAGATGTATAGGCCTACTTAATGTTGCAAAGTGTAACCAACCAGGATTCCTCCCCAGTGAAAGAAATTGTTTTGTTCTGCGTTGCTTCAGGTCAGGATATAGACTCAACTGAAGAAACCAATACCTGGGCTAAGTTGATAAAATGGGTCAATTACTTAAAAATATTTTGTTCTTACCTTTGCATATTCTAAACGTTAAAAAATTGAATAGACTTCTACATCACTGCTCGTATGCTTAATTTAAGTCAATTTCCATCTCTTGCTGATCTAAATATTTGCCAAAGCGTAAATAACTGTTCATGTGGAAGTCTTTGTTTTGCCATTGCATACTTAATCTGTAGGCCTAGTTATATAATTTTTATAGAATATCATATAATTTATATTCAGAAGAACGCTTAGTTTGCTTTAAAAGGAAATAATCATTAGGAATATATATTTGCTTGTCCCTATGCGACAACTAAGCCTTTTTAGCAACGAATTTTTTATTTGAATGCACAAAACCTGTATAAAATAGAGTTAACGAATATTCCGAGGCCCGTTTACTTCCTTAAACTATATATTTCATATAATAAATGTCTGGTTTTCGTTATTAGTCACTTATATCATTTTGTGCTCCACTTAAGACTAAACTTATTTTCAAATATCACATCCACCATAGACTGCCTCTCGATCGTTGGGGCCTGATGATCTGATGATGTTGACCTGCTCAAGACCGATGCCAGCGTGATAGAAGTTTGACTTAATATTAATTAAGAACAATAAAATTATTATTATTATTATTATTATTATTATTATTATTATTATTATTATTATTATTATTATTATTATTATTATTATTATTATTATTATTATTATTATTATTGGCCCCGAGGTAAACAGGATCCCTCAGGGACTTAGAAATTACTAGCTGTTGTAATTTGTCTGGAGATTACCCTTATTATTATTATTATTATTTTTATTATTATTATTATTATTATTATTATTATTATTATTATTATTATTATTATTATAAAAATAATTTTACTATAATTATCATTATGTTTTTGTGCGAGCGACGCATTGCGCTCTACTGAAATTTTAGTTAGTGTTTTATGGTAGGCTATATAGCGTATCCTTAATCAACAGCAACATTGCTAAACCCTCATAAAACAGACTTCGTCTGGTGCGCAACGCGCAGACGACGATCGGCGGAATGTGAGGCCTCTGGAGATCTGCGGTGAACGACTGCTGCCCAAGGGAGTTGTTCGCGACCTCGGTGTTATGCTTGAGGCCGACCTGTCGATGACGTGCCATGTCAGAGAGATGGTGAGGCAATGCTTCCGTTAGTTGAGGCTGATCAAGAGCTACATACGATGACTACCTTTCGAAGCAGCAAAAATGGCGGTCGTCTGTTTTATCACCACTCAGGTCGACCGCTGCAATAGTTACTGACGTGGGCACCCAAACACCTCCTGGATCGACTTCAATCGGTACTGAATTCGGTAGCAAGGCTAGTGTGCAATCGTAGGAAATACGATCGTGTAACACCATTGCTACGTGATGTGTTGCATTGGCTTCCGGTGCGGTACCGGATAGAACACGAACTTGCACTACTTGTGTACAAGTCCCCGCATGGTACAGCGCCTGGGATACATTGCAGAGTATTGCGTGAGTGTGTCATCGACCAGAGCCGGACCTTCTTTGAGATCTGTGGCGAAGGGAGATCTGCAGGTGCGGAAATCAAGAACAGGCTTTGGTGATCGTGCCTTTTCCGTGGCTGGAACTATAGGTGCTGGAATGGCATTCCACCTTCAATACGATCTGCACATTCTATGGAGTCATTCAAGTCCAGGCTCAAGACATATTACTTTGAAAAAGCGTATCTCTGATTTTAGTGTTGAACTTGTTACAGCGCCCTTGTAATGGCATGTGCCGTGTTACGGCGCTGTAGAAATTGTCGTAGTCATACGCGCGGCTTTGCCCTCATGTGATGTTCCAGTCCTACAACCATCAAAGCACTACTAAATTCAGCATAATAACCACAATTATAGTCCGACCCTACCAACTCACCACTACAGCTGCCGTTATATGACTGCTATTTGTATTCCACAATACCGTGGCTACCACTACCTCGCCATATACTCAGTTCCTCCACCAATACTGCCATTTACCCACCGTCATCTGCCCATAGGCGCAGCTACATTGAGGCAGAGGAGACAGTTGCCTCCTCTTGCTTTTTTATATAGCCTACTGGAACTTCGATTGACTAATGACCCCAATGACCAGGATTTTGCCAAAGATCCATGAAGTTGCCTCCCCTTGAATTTAAGTCTCGCTACATGCCTGCCCTCTACTTATCACTGCACAGGCTTTCCAGTCCAAATTGAAGTCTCATCTCTTCAAGAACAATTACCCTAATGGTATGCATCCAGAATTAAGAACTTTCTCAGCTCCGTAGAAGTGGGCCAGTAATGATACGGTTCCATAAATTATAAGGCAACGGCTAGCGTAGCCAAATACTTTGAACCAAATAATTTGATTACGGTGTATCAATGTTGGATGGCGTTAAATGTAAGTCTTTCACCAATTTTTGTCGCATCCATGCTGCTCTTTGAGATGCCGCGATGGTTTATCGAAGTGAGTCTGCAAGTAATTTAATTGTCTGTCCGAAAGAGCGAAAGAGTATGATTGGTAACCGAGTGGCCTTTCATTTCTAACATTTGCTGATTTATATGGCATTCTTCGCTTGTAAATTGATATCGACTTCATATGCGCGAAGTTGATTCCATTGGCTCCAGAGTTCCATTTGAAATCACTGTCGAAGCAATATCATAAGCAAAGAAGAAACTAAGCTCTTGGCGTTTTTCTGTTTTCAGGATAGGAGTCAAAGTCTTCGCTCGTTTGGGTGGATTTAAGAAACTAAAACGAACAAGCGTATCTGAGGAACTTAGCGGCAGTAGTGTAACCGAGAGACGGGTTCTGTTTGCGGTCGATGCAAAACCTCCAGTACATTGTCGTCAAACCAAAAACTGTACGGACCCAGCCATCTATCTGAAACAGGATGCAGTCAAGGTTTGATTCAAGTTAATCATGGCTTTGTGCCACGCTTGATGTCTGGAGGAGTGCACTTCATATTGATTCAAATAAATATTAAGAGCACAATTTTCCAAAAAAATTCAAATTTTCCTAAAGTCCGTTGCATTTTGCTAATATAGCTTATGATGAAGTTTATGTGTGTTTCCAAACGCTACATCATGACTTTGGAATCAAATTACTTATTTTCAATTTATCATGTAGCGCATTCTGACATTCGAGTACGACATTTGTACTTATTTTTATACCTAACGTCATCAGCTGGCATGTTTTTTATTAGGGGTTTGACAGTGGAAAGGCTATTGTTTATGAACATTAAAGTTTCTAGCATGTTCAATCAATCCAACACACGCGATAGAGTCATCGGTCCAAGTGCCATCTGTTTGTGTTTTTGCATCAGTCTATCATTCAGTCAGTAAATCAGTAATGAAGTCACTTAGTCATTTAGTCACTCAGTCAATCATTCGATGAATCAATCAGTCAGAACTGTTTCCTGGCACCAAAGTGAACAGTGTGCAATAAAGACATTACAATTCTGAGTATAGAATACCTTTTCTGGAATACCATTTACTCTGGTGTGAAGAGCAGACTATCAAGCAGGAAGCGAGATCGATACCAGCTACCCCGTACAGGTCGACTCAGCTTTCAACTCCCTAGGTGGCGACTGTAAATTGAGGAGAGGGACATATGAGCGCCCTGCATGGCTACCATGCAGTAAAATTTGACTCATAGTAAACTTCTTATCATCTATTACTACTAGAACATGCCATCTCATTGCGGTTTGTCAGTTAGAATTAATAGACACGAATATTACTACACGCAATGAAGAATGCTGACAGCATAAACCGTGTAAAGTAAGAAATTTATAGCATTCCTTGATGAAACAGCAGGCACTGCAAGGGCTGAATTCTGCAACACTCAACCAAGTCATCAATTTCAACAGATCCAATGAAAGTTTTGATTGCTCCATTGACACTATCAATGTTTATTGGGTTTCAGAATGCTGTAATTGAAGGCGAATTCTACAACTGGATTGACGGCGATTCGGGGATAGACAGGTACCACATGAAAATATATCGCCTGCTCAAATCATCTGGCGATGTTCTACAAACTCCTCAACGACCGGAAAATGAACTGACCGTAACTACTAGCAACAAATTCACGTATACGTTTCCATCACCCGGTGTGTACTCCCTCGAACTCACTGTATACGACAAAGCACAAAATCCGTCCAGAGCCAGAAAGATTGCCCTCTACGATGACAAGAACCACATGACAACTACAAAGGAACCTTTTGTAGTGACCCAGGCATCGAAGGACTCTGGATACAGATGGATAACAACTGCGCTGAGGGAAGAAACAGATGGTATGTCAAGACTGAGCCTGAGTTGGAAAGGTAGATATACGAATCCGGTCCATGTTAGTGAAGGATGGTTATACAGAGTGGATGCCTTGCAGAACGTGATCGATGACGACTTAGTGGACTTAGGTGGAAACAGAACCATACATGCAGTACGACATAGCAACGGCACAGTGGGATACAGACTGGCCTTCAAGGTGGACAAAAAAGGTGGATTTGGATTGAATCCAGGTGGATATTTTGGCGAAAACAACGAAACCGTCGGAGAGCTGGCAGAATCAACATGGGGAGGTTATAGTCATGACGCTTTCCAGACAACACTTGTGATGCCAAGGCTGACCCCGAATGACACGATCGTCATCTGGATGCGAGCCATCGATGTCGTCGGCAATTATCACGACGATCGGATCCAGATTGGCTTCGACACGTCTCCACCTGAATTGGATGACGTCGCCCATGCAGTACTGCGTGAAAATTCTAACGACCAATACAAGAGCAGGTGAAATTTTAAAGTACTTCCTGAAAATATTTAAGAACACTGTAACTTCCTTGTGGAACTGTTTCCTGTTTCGTACATGCAGTTGGAAATAATTGGAATAGAGATGTAATTCTTAGGTGTAGCAATCAAACAAAGGCGCTGCTGAAAACATTACGGCCTGAGAAACATTCGACTTAAATTACAATTTAGCAAATATGAGTCGTCCATTGCATCACATTGAATCCTTCAATGGATTATTCAAGATCATTATGCGCGTAAGCTTGAATTTTAATCTAGACATATGACTGTTAGCTTAAACGTTTTATAATTTAAACTCAGGCCATACAATATCTTGACCTCTAACATAACATTTTAGAACCTGGGTCTGATTATTGCCATCGGCAGAAATACTTTGGTGCTTTTAGGCTTTACGTTCTTAAATTTCAGCGTTGAAATCAAGGTTCACGATATGCAGAGTGGAATTGCAGAAGTCCGATATTGGATTACTGTTTCGTACCAGACAGCTAACATTACCAGCGGCACTGCAAAGCCTACAAAACTAAGGTCCGACGGCAGCAGACGAAAGAGAGCATTAGTAATGATTCAAAATTTCTTCGAACAAATTTTTACTTTGTTGGCCCATAAACTGTTTGCATAATTATGTGGAGTATTGATTGTATAATTGTGGTGCTATGTAAAGTGGTGGAATGCAGTATGTAGTTTAGGCCTAATTCCATATTTCCTAATCTATGCCTAATAATTATGACGCTATTGCAAAATTAAGTTGCAATTTCATTTTATTTTAAGTTGTTTCATTTATGGTCGTGGATACAGTTATGCCCAACGTGAGCCTATACACGGGATTAGAATCACGCCAACTACGCAATTGGTCAATCATGCATGTCACATGATTTTGTGCATGTGAAAGGAGCCGACGTTAAAGACTCCCGAATGCGATGGAAAAATGTTCACCATGTGTTCTAATGACGACACTGACCCTAACTCTGACCCTAACCGACCCTCACGACGCATAACCTGACCTTAAGCGACCCTGACGACGCCTGACCCTAACCACCATTGCAAAATTCCAAGGCATGTGAGCAAATTCATGTGACATACTTTTGCAAATAACGTGACGGACGTGAATGTAGTACTGGGGTTCCGCGAATGTCCCGGACGTGAACGGATCCACTACGTTCATGTTAGTTTAAATTACGTGCAATAAAGAATAAGCTTAATAAATTGCGATACGGCCCCTTGCAACTGTAGTCCATATTTTAGTTGTCATAGGGAATAAATACGCAGAGTAGATGTAGTAATACCGTTGACGATACTATCTGAACATGTACAATAGACCAATTGTTGTAGGCCATTTGTAAGCGAGGAAGCAGTGACTGCTATTGCATAATGAGTGGAGAATGCTTTGAATACATCATTCGTGTAGACATCGACCATTGCGATATAGACAGACACTACAAAGCTGATCAACCGATGACGTTCAGCTACGTTGTAATGAACCAAGCCGGACAGTCAGTTGTACCAAGGCAACCTCTAATAGTAAGTCACCGATGCACTGTTCAAATCACAATGACTGAAGGTCAGCATAATATATTATTGGACTGATCGGCTGTGATCTGTTTTATTGAGACTTTCTTTCTGTAGGAATAGTTCATTATTTTGCGTGAAATGATTATTATATCCACCTGATCATAGTGGCGAAATTGTTCAATTGCATAACAATATCAATCTCCGGTGATTTCATTCTTCTTTCTTTATTGATCTTGATCCCTTGAGATTTGCTGAAGCCTGAAAGAACGTCTTTCATTAATTGTTTAGTGAACTAAAGTTCTACGTTATTCTTTTTTTATATTAGATTAAATTTGAAAACGGCGATCCCAAATGCAGACCAGGTAAGAACGAAAGGATTAGGATTTTAAAACGCTATTAAATTTAAATAAAAATGAATCCTTGCTCCGTGTATCGGTGACTCTTGTTTTCGTTTGGTCGCTGTTTCTGTTTCTGTTTCTGCTTGTCTCTGTCTGTCTGTCTCTGTCTGTCTCTGTCTCTGCCTCTGTTTCTGCCTCTGTCTCTGTCTCTGTCTCTGTCTCTGTCTCTGTCTCTGTCTCTGTTTCAGCCTCTGTCTCTGTCTGTCTGTCTCTGTCTCTGTCTCTGTTTCTGTCTCTGTCTCTGTCTCTGTCTGTCTGTCTGTCTGTCTCTCTCTGTCTCTGTCTGTCTGTCTGTCTGTCTGTCTCTCTCTCTCTCTCTCTCTTTCATTAAGGCATTTATATGGCTCGTTATGCGCATCTCAGTGGCGCTAAACGCATGACTATCTGACTGATCTAAACATAGAAATACACCGGCATCACAACCGTCAAAAGAATGAGCCTTGAAATCCAGCATTGCTGCATATAGTTGATGTCGGTACCAAACAGATACATGTCTACATGCTCGTTAATGCATTCATGCACACATACGTATGTATACGCTGCAGGTACGTACGTGCGTTTATGCATGCATGCACACACAGAGTGTCACAGATATGTAACGTGGGTTGTTCCCACGTTACATATCTGTGTTAGACCGGGTTCTTCGCTGTGCAGCCCGGCTAATTGGGCGAATCCATAAATTTGCCTCTGTTTCGGCCTACATGCATGGCACCCTGCATTGGCTCCCTGTCTCGCAGCGCATCGAGTACAGAATCGCTGCGCTGGTCTGGCGCTGCCTCCTTGGCTATGCTCCGACCTATCTACGTGAGCTCTGTTGTCCAGTATCTGATGTGCTGGCTCGCAGAGCCCTTCGCTCTGCTTCTAGCGGGGAGCTTTTGGTCCCTCGTGCTAGAACCTCAACCTGTCAGCGTCGTGCTTTCTCAGTTGTAGGTCCTTCTATCTGGAATGGTCTCCCGTTGGAGATACGCCTGTTACCTAGGGATAATTCATCTACGTTCCACAGGCTCCTTAAGACTTACTTGTATCACCGTGGTTGGACTGTGAGCGCCTCTGAGTAGGCTTCTTGAAGGGGCGCTATATAAATTCCTGAAATGAATGAATGAATTCGAGATGGCCGATCAACAGTTGAAACGAACTCTCGGACGTAGTGGATTTGGTTTTAAGATGACCAGCAGCACGTCCTTCTGGCAGCGACTCTGACGCTGAATCCGAACTCCGACTCGTCCGGCCCTGACCGACCCTTTACAGTCTCTGAGTCTCAACATACACACCACTACACATACATACATACATACATTGTATATTATGCATACATACATGCACACCTGCACACATACGTAGGCTACATACATTCAAGCGTGTACACTTGCCATTATTTCAAAATGTGCTTTATGTTATATTTAGTCTGCTCCCGTTACTGCTGGAGCTCTGGTAGCCATTGCAATCGGTAAGTGGCGCGTGACTTATAATGTTAAGTCTTCTGTATAACGTAGTGCAGCACTCGCTTTTCTTACTCAAGGCATTACAACAAGAAACGAATCTTGAATTCCCACATTGCTATATAGTTAATGAAAACTGAAAACAGTCCAGCGTCAGAGGAAGACAGGTCCAGGTCATTTTGCAGGAAACAGAATATAAACTTTGCCAAATGTTATTATTATTTAGCATTCAAGTAGATTCCGTCTAATCATTAAAAGTATTTCGCTGCGAGAAGTTAGCGATTGATTTTTTCCTCAACAAAGAACCTTATGTTACAGTAGTGGTATGGAATTATTAACATATCTTAGTAATATTAGCAGCATTCCCGGTCGGGTCGGTTTATCAGAGATTAATTTCTCGGATCTTTACTGCGGGTGGCTCGGTCGCATTATAAACGTGAAACAAGTCACAACAGTTTACAATATACTGGGGCGCGGTGGTTTGGGGTATGTTCGGTGCCTTGCAGCTGGAGGGTTGCGGGTTCGAATCCACCTCAAAGTCGCCGCGTAGGGACCCTGGGCAAGTCCTTCACTCGCAATTGCTCATGCGCTTCGGCGTGAAACTCCGACTACAGCAGTAGTCGGGAGCGCCTCTGAATGGGAAATCTGGTTGAGGCGCTATTACAAGTGTTCAAATACAAAAATACAATACAATACATTCTTACATTGCCAAGGCAAAAGCTGTAACAAGTCTTTATATATATATATATATATATATATATATATATATATATATATATATATATATATATATATATATCGCATATATATATATATATTCTAAAGTGATTTCTTCGAATATATATATATACATATATATTCTATAGTTTGTTTCTTCGAATATATATATATATATATATATATTATATATATAATATATATTTATATTCGAATTTAGAATAAAGCTCGACGTTGATATTTCAACTGAATAAACTAAATTGCTTGAGGAATTAGGCAATTGCTCGCTAGGGCTGCTAAACTAACGTCAAACTGAATTGATCTGATATGTTACAAGTCAGTCCATTCAAATTCCCTGACATCAGTTTAATTAATTATTTCATTGCTCAATTGTATGTATGTATGAGCACTTGTTAAAGCGCCCCTTCAAGATTTCTACTCAGAGACGCTCCCGAATACAGCGCGGACACTGAATCGGAGTTTCATGCCGAAGCGCATGAGCAATTGCGAGTGAAGGACTTGCCCAGGGTCCCGACGTGTCGGCTTGATGTGGATTCGAACCCGCAACCCTCCGGCTGCAAGGCACCAAACATACAAATGACATTGGTGCGATTAGTTTCAACAGTAGTTGATTGTTTTCTTGTTTGTAATTAATTCCAGGGTGTTTGATTCTGCTTGTTCTGGTCGTTCTCGTGATCTTCATGGTTCTGAGATGGAAACAAGACAAACATCCCGTTCCAGACAGGGTTCGAACCTTCGCCACCAGCATGCGACAGAGAATTACACACACCGAGAAAGTCCTTTCGTCAGACGGACATGCTATTTATGTAAGTAACACATCAGAGTCCAAATACTGTTTACCTAAATTGCCATGCAACACCCAAAACGCACAAATATAAACACGACGTTTTTCACTGCCACAAAAATATATGATGAAAATCATTCATACATACATACATACATACAAACATACATTCATGCATGTGTACATAAATAGAAACCTGAGTACATGCATGCATACATTCATGTAGGGCCTACACATGCTTACACAATGTATAAATATATACTCGCATAAACACATGCATATGCACATACATATTTATGTATACGTTCATATCTGCATAAATACACACTTACCTACACATACATACAAAGCCATACACATGACATAGGCCTACACATAAATATATTCATGTACATACATCTAAATACATATATACATATACATACATACACATATATGCACGTAGAACATATTCTACGATGCTCAGCTTGATCAAATCTCGTTACTTCTAAGAAAGAGGACCAACTTAATCAAATCTCGTTACTTCTAAGAAAGAGGACAAAGCAATTGCACAGAAACCGGTCGGACGCTATGTCAACAAAGCACTTGAGTGACTAGAGGTTTATGCCACTTATTTCAATCCAATTTAAACCAGACTAGAAATGAATATTAATAAATTGGAATATCTACAGTTTTCAAACGTTTCATTACAAGTTTAGTACCAGTTGAATTTATTTTTAGATAAAATCAAAGTTGAGATAGCCCATTATTAATTAGCTGGGCTGCAAGTATCTTGAGAAGAAATCTTCATTAGATGAGGAACTATGGTATGTAAAAAAACAGACTGAAAAAATACTTATGCGATAAGAAATTTATAATAGATGTAATTGTTGCAACCAAGACAGCAAAACGCTGTCTAAGAAGAGTTATAGGAATGATGTCAAGGAGACAGCTTTTGTCAAGTGAGAATAGAAGTTGCTGAAAATCTACAAGAACATGTTGCTGAAAGAAGGCTAAAGCAGCAGATCAAGAATTAGGATGAAGGGATTGTTTACGGGCAGTGGAACCAACAATTTGCAAAATACTGAAGACCGCTGATTGGATACTTCCATTAACTAAAATGTAAAATAGGTAATAATAATTATTTTTGGAAGAAGAGGAAATCATATAGTTGAGCAGTGACTGAAAAATCAGTTCTGAAGTGTTTAGGCACACGGCCGAAATATGTATGCAGCAGTGGCCCATTTATTTGTAACCAGAAATGAAGAAAGCTATATCAGAACATCAAGTAACCTAAGTGCTGGATAGATAAAACGAGCCTATGCAGTGATAGATACTACCGAAGATGGTTCATTTCGGATAGAAAACGTTTGGAGAACGAGATAGAAATGAATGCTTTTGCCTCACTGCGTTAACCCTAGGTCTCATTAAGAGCACGTAAATGGAATGATGCTCGCATGGAAAATACGTAAGGCTGCAACTTTATTTCTAAGAAAAAATGTTTACTTGTTTACTTACAAACTCAGAATCTAGCTGGTCCAGGATTATTTCGTTATCATCGGCCAAAAGAAACAACAAAACGGATACAAAGATTAGCCATGATGAAATAGAAGAGGTTCTACATGAATTGCATTTAAGCCACGACGGAAAATAATGTTTCTGGTAGGCCTGTCATTAATAACATAACAGAACAGAAATGTCATGTGAAAGGTGTGTGAACATTTGCTGGTATGTTCTTTCACGACTGCGGCATTCGTCAGCTGACAGAACGCATTTCACAGGCACTGTTCTTTGCCTTGACACTATGATTAACTGATCGATTCGGTAAATTGTTCTCAAACGTGAATCAGTTCTTATCGTCTTAGTACGAGTAAACAGTCAGAGCAAGAACAGGCAACAGACAAAGAAATGCGCCAGTCAAATTTGAAAGGAATAGTTATTTAGTTTTTGGTGACTCAGGAATGCAGATAAATACAAATTGCCAACCTGGTTAGTGTGGACCCAATGCTTTAAAGTTAAGGAATTGTAGTTGGACAGCTTTTCCTCATCAAGATTATTAATTGTAGAAAACGGAGGTAGGCCGACGGCCTCAGAAACTAAACAAACATCAATACAAGACAATAACTGAATAACGAAAAATCCTTTCTCAGCATCTAAAAGGATAGAATTACCCAGGAAATGCATGGAAACTATCAGACAAATAATTATGGCTATTTAACTGTTGAAAAGACATTTTAAAATATACGACAAGAAATTTTAATCAATCCTTCCGACCTGCTACCATCCTATACTATTATCACTAGGATATTAGCCTATAATTTATGTGATCTGCATAAATACGTAGAATAATTACTTTGTATGCATGTATGCGTATATAAATTTAGAGGACCAAAACAAGACGAGGCAAGGTGGACGAGGAAGATGATGACATATATGTAGACGGAAGTGATCCAGGTGGATGGAGAGTCAACCGTGACCAGGTGGAAATGGCAGATACGTTGGCTGAGGGTAGATTCGCCACTGTCAAGAAGGCTTATCTTAAAAAAGGCGGCGAAACTAAGATTGTGGCAGCTAAATATCTTCCAGGTATGAATTTGATAATTATTACAATCTTTATTATGTATAGAAATTGTTCAGATATTAATGCCAGCAATATGTATTATACGTTAACGTCAAGA
The DNA here is from genome assembly GCA_020284085.1 of Aporrectodea caliginosa. Taxonomy (NCBI): domain Eukaryota; kingdom Metazoa; phylum Annelida; class Clitellata; order Crassiclitellata; family Lumbricidae; genus Aporrectodea; species Aporrectodea caliginosa. Next base: position 614,645 of record JACEVL010000494.1, on the reverse strand, counting down.
TAAATAATTGGTTGACCTTAGTTTGTCGATAGAAAATTAAATGATTTTCCAATGTTCCTCATAGCTTTTGCTAATGGCGTTTTCAAAGCATCTCTCGTAATTGAAGACACAAAATAACTTGTATGTATGTGTGTGTATACATGTATGTATGCATGTATATATGTATGTATTGTATGTATGGATCAGGATTTTAATAAAGCGCACTTCAAAGAGCTATGAACATGGTTGTCTTAGGGATTTGAACAGGTGTTCTTATTATAGCCTGAAAAAGTCTATTGCGCAGAATTTAAAGGAACAGGAACTTATTACTTTAATTTAATATTGAGACGTTACAAATTGGCTTATTTGGTGTCAATGTTCACCTGAAAACACTAACAGCCAGAATCAGTGCCCATTATCCGCAGCTAGCCTTCGTGTAGCATTTATAAGACGACGACGTGGAACTCAGGCATTAGCTTCAGTATTTATCTATAACTCTAAAGTTTAAGGTAATTTTAACTGGGTTTTCTGTTGTTATCTCTGTTAACGCATTACCTTCTTGTCAATGAGTTATGATTAACGTGCTTTGTTGTTTTCCAGCTGGCGCAAGTGACTCTGATAAGGCTTTACTAAGGGCTAAGATTGCTTTCCATGGAAACCGTGTTCCTCCTCATGACAACATCGTCAGGCTCGTTGGTGTCATTGACGAAGGTAACATTTCAGTTTAAATTTAAGCCAATTACTGTTAACTTTCGTGATAAATTGCAGCTTCGAAACAAAAGGAAAACCATGCCAATTTTGCAAACATACTCAGGCTAAACAATTATCCTAATTCTACTCATATATCAGTTAGAGTTTAATTTATAAACTGTAATCTTTAAAACAACATAATTATGTGGTTGCATGAAATTCGTTTACGATTCGAATTTAACAGTAACAATGAGACCATCTCACACACAGTGCATCTAAAGAACCTGCTTTGCGCATTCTTGCTAGTGTCGAGATTTCCGCTACACAGGTTACGGTAAAGATCCATTGGAAAGCTATATTCATCGCGCACTTGGTTTGATAGGCGCAATACACACGCTCAAATACATAATAAATCTAGGCCTACTGTGAAACGTGTATAGATCCCGCTTATGTGAATCTTTTGCAAGACAAAGCTGTTCTTATTTTTACGCTTTTTGTTCTTTATTTATGCAGGACCGATTATGCTGCTTGAATTCTGTGACCTGACCCTGAAAGGATGGCTCAGCAATGTTGGTAAAAGTGACGACCGACGTCTTGGAGAACATGCTCAACTTCACAACGCACATTGCCAGTGGAATGGAGTTTCTTCATTCTAAGAACGTAAGAAACATATCCACAAGCACCATAGGCAAATGGAAGAAGTTCGTACTGCATTATGCATTGTAATGCATGTTACAGGCAAAATGTTTACGCAAGTCAGTAAGTAAGTAAGCAATCTTTATTATGGCGAGGTGCACGGACGGAGAGTCCATGGATCAACACCAGGTTGAAATGGTAGAGACATTGGCAGAAAGTAGACAGAAGGCAGCAGTCTATAGAAGGTTTACTTGAAAAAGGATGAAGAAACTAAATGTGTGGCAGCTAAGTATCTTCCAAGTAAAATTATAATATTACAATCGTTTTAATGTCCAGAAGTTGTTGGAAGATTAAATATTTAAGTATGCAATTTTTAGACAGAAAACAGTTAAGATTGTCTTTATTAGGGCGAGACAGGCGACAATGCGTAATGCGACATGAATGCGTGATAGAAAAATTAACGCATGTATTGCTGTATTACGTATCTATTTGTTTTATGTGTTGTGTAATTTATATTTATGAATTTAGGCATTTAGGCCTACGTGCACGTATGAACGAAATCCTATCAAATTTGTACATTTTAAGCGAGCTATAAAACAAATTATGGACATTGTAATAGCGTTCAGTGTTTTGCAGATACTTCATCGTCGACTTGCAATGAGGAACGTTCTGTTGAAGAAGGATGGGATGAATGGTTTAGTGGCTAAACTGATTGGCTTCGGAACATTCAACGACAGCGGAACTGAGGACCAAGCTGAGGAATCCGCTACCACTGTAATCTTTCGCCTCATTATTATGTTTGACTTGTCATGAACACATCATCATGCCTTGTCTTACAATAAGAGCTTTCGATGCTTTCTAAAACTATAGGCCATTAGACGATATTTCACGCGTCATCGAAACACACTGCTGCTATGAGGGCCAATTTCTATTATTAGCTTAGGTCAAAGGTCAAACGACAGCCTCGGGCAAAAACAGATGGCCATTAAAGCTGCGCAAAGTTCATTTCAAGGGGGCGCTCTTCATTTGGGCCCCTCCCCCTCCAACTGCCCTATTATTTTTGGTTTGGAAGCCAGTGCAGCCGGCCAATAGGAGACCTCTACTTTATTTTCTCGTATAGTATAAAATGAGAATGCTATTTCATGCTTTAGTATATCGCTTGCCGAGCTCTTGCTTCACTCGATCGGTCTTATGACTCAAGCTCAGCTAGAATTCTTCAAGCTCGCCAAAATGACTTCAATTTCTGTAAGTATAATTCTTTACATATTTAGTGTATTGCATTATATATTGTGCCTTCTTTGTAGGACTCAACATGTTCAATCTGAATCAGCATTTAATTTCGATATATTTTTATAATTGTAGAAACCTCAAGATCTTTTCAAAGAGTCCATTGGCAATAACCGCTTCCTATCTGCGACCACATACAAGGACGAACTGATGATACACATTCGTGAATACGACGAGTGCAAAGGAAGGCTCTATCCAACCAAGAAGGGTGTTTCGTTCAACAAAACGAGGTGGGCCATGTTCCTTCGTCAACTGGATGACATGGAACGAAGCGTGGATCTACTCAAGGCAAGCCAACCAGTCGACTTTTATCGACACGTTGGAGGACGTTACTATGTTTCAATTTCCAAAGCCTTCCGCTGTGTCAACGTCCGTCGCTATTTCCTGCCTCCAAATGCAGTCAAAGAACGCCCAACGAGAAGTGGTATTGCTCTGAAATTGGATGAATGGGACTTGCTACTCGTAAAGATTCGTGAACTACAGGAGTGTTTACCCGAACTTAAAACAGCGAAACCGTGCTACTCGAGAGATGATCACGCGAATCAGTTGGGTTATTTGAACTGTATAGAATGCAATCCATTTGCACTTGGACTAGATGCTATTGACTCGAAGGCCTAAGAACTCGGCAGCTCTTCGTGAGTGCTTTAAAATAGAGAGCTACATAAATCGTTGTTAACTCTAATAAAGTTTACTGAAATGGAACATGTCTTCTTTTTCATGCTAGGAGTAGAAAATGGATGATGTTAAGTGTACTAGACTTTGTGCATCTATTATATTTTTTCTTCAGTCCACTAACAATTGTTCTTCTTCTTCTTCTTCTTCAGTCTTAAAGCTCAACAATTCATTAGGAGTTTGCTTGAAATAGGACATTGCTTGAAATAGTGAAAGCAACTAATCTCATCATGGTCTTTTAAATTCTTAGAGCAACAGCCAAGGTATGAGTGTGTGTGTGTGTGTGTGTGTGTGTGTGTGTACATTATAAGAGTAATGACAAACACAGGCCTTGTATATTCACAATTTTTAACCACAAACAAATCAGAGTAATCAGCAAAAGAAATACAATCGAGTCTTATAAAACATGTTAGAAATGAGAGTCACTGTTCTCCAATACTATACTAAACAAAGTTAATCGAATAAAACATGTCACATTAGCTGAAATAAGATTCTCGTCTCAACAATAGAAAATTTAAATGAATAAAACTAGAATAGCGCTATATCAACATGTCCATATGCATAAGAATCAGTAGAATTGACCAAGAAACGCTTATCGTCGTAAGGAGAAAGAGCTGCCTTAGTAATTTCAAGGGTATGCAACTTGTGCTTGGCGCTTCGAATGACACAGAACTTAGCGGTTGTCGGCTGTTCATTGAAAATACAGTCTCTATAATCAGCATGACCTATTCGCTTAGAAACGAAAGATTTCTTTACTCCCTTGGCGGTCTTTTTCTCATGATTATCAGACAGAAGCAGACTGTACATTTTTGAGCGAAGCCCAACAAACTCAGAAACTGCTACACCATTCGTTTCATCCTTAAACTTGCCTATCACCTTTGCGTTATTTCTGCTATAGAGGAAATGGTCAGTGGGAAAGTCTGAAGTGTCGTATTCGTCCTGCTGCTTTTGCATGTCTCGATATACATCATCAGTGGTTATGTGATAGCAGAGGCTATCTGTGTCAGTGAAAAGCAACCTAGCTCTATCCCCATAGGTAGGTAAGATGTGTTCATAATGGAAAGAGTACATTTTTAACTTTGACAGATCCAAAATGCACATGCCCGCATACAGTGGTTTATTCAGATAGACGTTTGATTTAGTTAACTTGACCACAGTTAAATCGTCGTTTATAATTTGAAAGGACTGAAATGTCGGTCTTGCTATGAATCTCTTTGCACGTCTAGCATTTGTTACTAGACGAACATCCAAATACTTACGCTTCTGCTCCATAGTTTTCCCATACACAGAATTATTCATCAATTTGAAAAGGTCTTTCTCAAATGCAGATTTAGCAACTTGGCGTTTCGCTGTATTGAAATCTATGTATGGCTTCAACCAACGACTCTGTTGGAATTCTAGAATTTTATGAATTTTCTCAAGTTTCAGCCCCATTTTCAGATAGAATTGCAAATTTCGATAGTGAAGCACATAGTGTTTCTTTGGCATCAAATTTGGGACCAATTTCTCATTCTTCACATTAACATGGCAGCCTATCTTTTGAGAAACTGACTTTGCATATGGAGAGAGCATCTCCTGTGTAATGAAAAGCTTCTCGGGTGCCAACGGATAATCATTGTGCTTATCATGGAGATGTTGTGGATAGGCCATGTCAACTTCCAATAAATATCCTGTATTATCCTCAGTCAATTTAGAGTCCAAATCGAAATCATCAATTTCATCAGAATCAAGAAATCTGAACTCACCCATTGGCAGAGGTTCACACATCGCAAATCCATAAAGATTATTACAGTCCAAGTAAGAAATAAAACTAGATGGCACATTCTGATCATACTGAGCTCCCATGTACTCATTATTGGCCTTAGCATATCTGCTTGAAATCTGACTCACACCCCCGCGCATCCCTTTCTCAATGAACAAGTACATATCAGGGTCAGTGAGCAGTTCCAAAGAAACGCCAGTCATTTTGAGACAGGCATCAAAACTCAACCCAGGGCTGGAATAGTAATGCAATGGGTCCAACTTATAATAGCTCATGGCCATTGCTCTAAATTCCTCAAAAATGTCTGCCAGTAACACCACATCAGTTTGCAGATAGAGGTCGTGGTAGTCACGCATTGACTGCATATCAAATTTAGCCCATACCTTTTGCGCTTGTTCGTAATCACTTGAGCTAATGTTCTCTTCACTTAGGCTGCTGTAGAACTCATCCATTGCAGGGAGACTGGTTTCAAGCATTCTTTCCTCACTATCCATAAATTCATAGGGGAATATTCCCTTTTGTAGAAGCAACTTGAATTTGTCTTCATCTGGATAAAGACGAGCCATATGCCGAAATTTAGAAGAGCCCTCCTTTGCCAAATTTTTAGTCAAAACATCGAGACTACAATTTAGAAACTGGAGCGAGTCCAAAAATCGTAACCCATGAATTTCAAAGGCCAGATATTTCTCCATATTTGTAGCTATGACAGAAATATCCTGCGAAGCAAAATGACGTGTCATATTACTCAAAATAATGTGACTGTCATATGAGCGTAAATTGTGAAACAGAATTGGAATCACAAAGTTTGGAGTCTTGTGTTTTTTAGATTTCGTCGGTTTTTTGAATTTGTATTTCAAATTACAATTTGAGCAGAGGGCAGATATAAAATTGCCTGTAATGTGACAATGGTGCCTAACTTTATTCTTCGAATTCAGATCTACATTACAAGACGGACAGTTCAAACATGAATCAAAGGTTGCTTGTTGTAATTTGCTCAATGCCTTCATTTTTTCATTTCTATTCAGAATTTTGGTTATTCTCGACTGCTCAGTCTTTAAGTGCTTAAAAAAGACATCCATAACATTCTCACCACTATATACAAACGGTTTTTGGTCGTTGTATTGATCGAATGAAGAAACAGTTAAACAGCAAAACCCACTAGGCTCATGATTATGCGTTATTTTCGTCGATTTGCCCTTCATTTCATCGGTTTTCTGAAGAAAGCATTCAAAATCAGCATAAATGACAAATGGCATTTGCATCTCATGTTGAGTGTTAGTAAATTCTAGTGTGTTCTTATCCTCAGATGGATATTTCAAAGTCTGAAGTCCGTGTGTGCCGCATTCAGGCATATGTGCATGCTTGCTGGCGGCGGTTGCAAAACAGTGTAAACAGAATGGACAGGGGAATGATTTGTTTCCATGAGAATTACGAGATGATAAGAGTGCTGAGAGATTACGTATTACAATGTAATGACGCTTTTCCCTATCACTCAAAAGCAACATATTGACTACATGAGCTCTATTTCTATGTGGTGATGCATAGAGGGGGACAAAAGATTTATCTTCAGAATTCGGATAGATAACATTAACTGCATAGTCTGCGTTATTCAATTCAAATTGAGGAATTTGCTGGATTGTCATTGGAAAAGTTAGTCCTTCTACATTTAACTCACTCATGTGTTTTTGGTATGGGGCGACTCGTTGCGCATGTTGAGATTTATAGTGTGAGACTGCCAATGCACAATACAAGAAGCAGTAATCATCATCGTTTCGGATGTTTAAAGTGGCTTTCTTCCTGTGCACCCAGCCGGGGGTTGCTATATGAGAATTAGCCCCTATCGGTTCGTAGATTGCGCTACATAATTTCAAATTTTCTACTCCTATAATCTTCCACCCTGATCCTTCGTTTGTAAATGTCTCAGTTAGCTCGTCAAATCGGCTTATGGCCTCCTCCATTTGCAACTGGATTTGAGAGGAATTCAGTAGAATTGCCGGCTCGGACTTGAAGTATGCTGTCGTCCGGTTTTCGCCCTCTGTACTTTCACGAAGAAAGTTCACGTTTAATGCCAGATTCCACTTTATTGGACTAAAAATTAAACATATTAAAAGGCTATAAGTATAATTAAGCTCAAGTATTGTTAAATGCAATCAAATTGATGTGAAAAGTATAGTGGACCACTTACATACTTACTTACTTACTTACTTACATGCTTACTTGTCTGCTTGCTTACTTACTTACATACTTACTTACTTGCTTGCTCACCTACTCACTCTCTTGCTTACTTACATAGTTGCTTACTTAGTTGCTTACTTACTCGCAAGCTTGCTTACTTACTTACGTAGTTGCTTACTTAGTTAGTTGCTTGCATGCTTACTTGCTTACTTACATGCTCACTTGCTTACTTACTCACTTAGTTGCTTACAAGCCTGCTTACTTTCTTAATATAAAATTCAAGAGCTGAGTATGAGAGTGTGTATGTATGAGAATGTCTAATGCAAATGTAACACTTATAGGTAAATGAAGCATACCCCTCATCGCTTAGAACTCGTTCCAGATTGGTTGAAATGTGGTTCCCATGTTGACGAACGAGTGATTCAATGTCGGTGGACTCATTGTCAATGGGCACGTCCTCTTCCATAAACGTATTGTTCACGGACATTCTGAGGTTCGGGTTCTTCAATTTCTGTGTGCAGTTTATGCAAAACTGCAGGTCGTGTCTGAAAAATTTCGAAGGACGTCTCGAATCGCAGTTCGAGCAATGTCGTAGACTGTGACATTTCGAACAGAATCCATCGATCGAGAGGTTGACCTGCTTGGCCGCCCCACAGTTTTTGCACCTGGGACTCGGCTCTGTAACAAAATTTAAATGCAAAAGGCTTGTAATCAATGTATAGGAGTTTTTCAACCGGAGCGGTGTGAGTGTGTGTGAGAGTGTGTGATAGTTATTTGCTAATGGCACTTACACTCAATAGGGGCGAGACGAATAAAATGGGGTTTAGGAAGGAGACTATGTATGAATGCATGAAACAGGAAAGCGGAATTTTAGTAGAGTTGAACACAGGTGAAATAATTTCAAAAATCGTGAGTAATCTCAAGTAATTACAAACACACAAACACAAACACAGTCGCAGGCGCTAATAAACTCTCTCTCAAGCACTCAAGCGCATACAAACACACAGTCTCATGCACTCTTATGTACTCACAAGCGCTCAATCTCCCACTGTCGGTGTAACACTCACAAAATTTGCTTGCTATAGCGCAAACTTTCACATAAGTACAACCTAATTAAGCGAAGAAATTACGTCTTCAGAAAAACCAGCTTACTTTGATTACCAATTTGCTGAGTATTGGCTCCAGAGGTTGAAGGCAGTGGTGTGAAAGTTGATCCACCTGCGGAGATTTGTGCCTCTGCTGCTGCCGCTGCTGCCGTAGGAAGGATGGCGCTAGCATCCGAGAAGTGGTCGACCATCGCTGAAGGATTGTCATCGTTAGACTGGTATTGAGTCTCATCGTCTGAGAGATGAGGTTCCATGTCCAAAGGAGCGTCTTCGTCCGATGAATTTCCATAAGTCTGGATCTGTTCCAGAGCAGAGGGCGTGTGTGGTACTACGAAACAGTCGGCGTCCATGTCTGAAAGAAATAAAATTGAGCTAATGAAACTTTACGATTTACAAACAAGTGTTGCTCTACCTCCGAAAAAATGTATCCACACACACGCAGGCGCACACGTGCTCTCTCTGTCACTATGGCTATTCATCTCTCATAAAAGTTTCAAAGTTACAAAGTTTCACACAGTATCTTTCTCTGTCTAGCGCTCACTATAGCTCAGGCTAATGCACATGCACACACACACAATCCCACTCCCACACAGACGCAATCACATATGCTCATGCATAGGCGCAGGCATACATACCCACACACACACACACATATACACATACCCACACACACACACACATATACACATACTGACCAACTCTCTGAAAAATTATCATTACCACTGTTTTCATTTGGATGAAGCGATATCGTGTCCTCTACAAAGAATATGCAGCGACCATCATCGACTGGTTGAGCTTGTGAAGAAGTCCCGGAAGAATCGAGTTTTTGTCTTTTCACTACACATTAAAACATTATGTGTGTAAGCGACATACTATAAGGGCCCACGCAAAACAAGTCAAAATAAGCTGATGAAATATGATAAAAGACAGAGTGTCAATAGGTGTAGAAGTTATAAGAATATACATTTGAGCGTCTCTGCATAGGCTCCTTGTAGTGGCGCTATATAAATATATTGAAAGAATGAATGAATGAATGAATGAATGAATGAATGAACGAATATGGCTAGCTTGAGAATTATAAATGATACACCAAATTCAAGCTGGACGGAGCTAGATTTAAGAGCTGAAATGCAAAACAATCGAAATAGCGCCGGAAACACAATGCGGTTCATTTAAATTTGTTTAATGAAAATAAAAAGCGAAGTCTTTCACTACTTTACTACCGCCCACAAATGCTCACGATAAGTTATGATTATAATATTTTATAAGATAGGATTGCTATGTATACCGGCTTGAGTTTCCGATTGGATATCTGCAATTCGTTTTCGTTCCATTTCAGTCTCCACTCCTAGTACGTAATCGAGTAAATGACCATCCGACATAGATCCCCATTCTTGCTTTTGTTCTTGCAAGTATTGGATCTCGGCTCTTTGGCAATCTAAGTAGAGTTGAGAATCACTCACGTCCACGTCGCCCCAAACTATGATAAATTAAAAATAAAACTTACGATTAATATGATGTAATTATCATCGATTCCCATCTGAAATCGTCCATTCAACACAATTAAGCTAGCCACTGAAATATATTCATAGTTTACTTACGATCAGCGTTCGAGTCTGCCATTGTTGGACGATGAAGTCAGAGTGTGCGTAGTGGAGAAATAGTCCGTTTTATAATGCACTATGACACGCCAGCAGTAACATTGAACTTTGACTGAGACCCTCTCTTCAGGCTGGGTGGACGTAAACGCCTGCGTGCGATTTCGACTTAGTTGAACACTGATGTGTCGTCCGTGGATTGGTGGCCACCGAAACTACATACGCTGGCTGCCTGTGCCCAGACAAGGTCCCTTCTGTGTACGTATAAACATTGGAATCCAAATTTCGACTTCGTTCAATGCCACCGAGCTGACCAGCGAATCATGACAATTGCCCTCAGGCAAAACCACTTGTGGTGTCTGGAGGTGCACCGACAGCGCCCCTTAGAAAATTTTGTATAGCGAATTATGAGCGAATTATAAACATCGTAGTCCAAATTTCGGCTTCGTTCAATGCGAATTATAAACCGTAGTCCAAATTTCGGCTTCGTTCAATGTCACCGAGCTGACCAGTGAATCGTGTCAATTGCCTTCTTGGAAAACCACATGTGCTGCCCCGAGGCGCTCAGACCGCGCTCTTGGAAAATTTGAGTAAGTGCACAATTTATAAACATTGGTGTCCAAACATCTTCTTAGTTCAAGTGGGTCCATAGATTCGGGTCAATTACTGTGATGGAAAAACAGATGGGCTGTGTGTGTGCGCGAGTGCACTCAATGCTCTCTGAAATGGACGTCTAATGCGAAGCAGCCAAATTGGGATAAATATAAACATTGTGCACTGTTGAATGGAGATTTGTGGCTTGTGTACAATTGGTTGAGCGCAACCAAAAATAATGGCATACTTGGAAGGGGAGGGGTAGGCACACACGCACGCCCCACCCGCGCAACCCTTGGCCAAATTTAATGGGTGTCTGTTTTGCCTGAGGCGGTCGTTTGACCTTTGACCTCTGTATATCATTGAAGTGTTCCTTTGTAACAGAAGTTAGGCTGCGGACAATGAAGAAACTCAACCTACTCATAATCTCTTCAGAGACCTCTCTAATAATTTCTCAGCCAATAATTATATCTAACTTTTCGTAATGGTTTTGTCAAAGCTATCTATACCACAACCATGAGAAGAACATTTCCTGCACTTCATACCAGGAAATTTAGATGCTTTGCCTTCCCTTTGCATTATGCTGACCGTCAAGTTGTGCATGCTACATATTTTCTGCAAGGTTGGTGATGTGTTACCGGTGACTTCAATTTCAGGAGCAACGCCATATACTGGAAAGAAGAGTTCGGAAGTCGAGGCCTTGTTGAAAACCGGACACAGAATGCCATGCCCCGAAGAATGTCCACCGGAACTGTAAATCTTTTTCTATTTTTTTCGATTGAAGACCAGTTATTGTTCTGCCCTGGTGTCTTATGTAACCGAACTCCGAACTTCCCTTTACCATCTCTGGACAACCTCTTTGACTTGACGCAGCGTTTGTGAATAAGCTGGTAATCTGCGCAAAGCTTTAGGATAGCGCTTTAAAAAATTGGAGTTTAAATTATTATTATGATGGCAGTAACTGGATTGCACAAGTTCGCGACAAAGCTCATTGTTTTACGATGAAGGTCACTGCACGTGAGGATGGCAGCTTAGACTGAAACCTTCCTGGAACTACTTTTTCGCTAAGGTTCCATTGTACTTTTGAAGACATTAGACTAACTGTGACTCTTGATAACTCTAAAGAATGTATTTTAGATCGATTATCCCAGAAAAAAAAAATGTTCGAGCTCATAATGTTGGCTTACATTCAATCATAGATTTATTCTACTACAGACCTGGACATGACTGAATCATGATTTTGTTTTCTGTTTCCAAAACGACCCGTATCAACTCGGTATATCACTCTGGCAACTGCCGCTAGATATTTGTTGATTCGATTAAATAAAGAGACGAAGTCAAAGAACGAGGAACAACATATGTGTTCGTAGGCTTGCCCAAAAAGTTTGAAGTTCAAAGAAGACAGCTATCGTTGTACTGCTGTCTTTGAGTTGATCAAGCTTCGAAAGGGGGATCACAAGGATTTGATCGTCAAGATTCTGTTAAAGTTTTACATTTTTGAATTTCCACGAAGCGTTTTAAAGAATCTTTTCAACTTTGTCTCAACTTGATCTTTATTTCAGGTTTGATACTATTGTGACTCCTTGCTGGAATATCGTTGCCAAGAAGAGACCTGACTTCAAGACCCTGTGCAAGTCAATCAGAAGCTTTCGCTCGGGTGGTGATCAGCAGGAGGGATACTACGCCGCCGGCCCAGCACAGAGATCCTACGACAACCCCAAGGAACGCACCAATGACTACACCTCAGGGCCTGTGGGTAAATCAGCCACCAAAGCGGAATCACTGTATGACGATACTCGAAAATAAAAAATAGAAGTGTCTCCTTGTCTAAATATAACGATCTAAGACTGATCGGACTCTAGGTATGACTGTATGTACTATGTATGCGGTCACACATACACAAATACTTACACATATGCCAAATTTTGTACATGCACACCTATACATAATTATATACATTCATAAATTATAGACTATGCAGGCATACATACACACATACATACCTATTTGTTTGCATACATTCATGCACGCGCGTGGAACACATACATGCCTGTGTTATTATTATTAGGCTACTGTATTATTTTGTATCTTGGTATAATTTGATAACAAGTTAAATATTTACAAATTTATCCATAAAAATCCATAAAAATATCCATAAAAATATGCTAAAGAAATTTACCTTAAGAAGAAAAGTCGATTCTGCTTAAGTTCTGTCATTTCTAGTGATTATTCAGACAACACTAACTTTGTATTTCCTCGCTGTAATTTTTATTCAGAATTTTAATTCCTTTGCCTTAGACAACTACTGTATATGAAATCGACAGTAACTTTCAGAGACACAGTCCGGTGAATTCTGAGACTAAATATAATTTAGTTAGTGAATTGTAATCTAACCCGTATTATGACTTTCATTTGCTTCTGTTAGTGGTGCTATAATTATAATAATATTCTCGTGTTCATGCAGTTGTTCTCCTTTGCGATTATACTCAAGTGCTAAAGTACCTATCAAACTTGTAAAGACTTCAGCTATAATTATAATTGTAATCTGACATCTATAGAGCGCCACTTAAAGAAATAACTCATCAGTGGCGCTCCCGACCTGATCCAATGAAATCACTGCCAAATAGTACAGTTAGGCCCAACTTTTATTTTCATCGCTTTTCTGTCATTTGTGTTCTTGTGAATTGTTTCAATTGCATAACTGTACACTGTAACCGGTTGCGGTTTGTCAACCGGATTGTTTCAATAAAGAATGAATATTATTATAGGAAGAACATAAACATCATTGGGTTTACCGAAAACTTTGAAGATCAGACAAGTTGTTAATACCAGCGAAATTTATATATATCGTAAGGCTTGGTATGTAAAAGCAATTTCAACATAATTGACCGCTTTTCAGTCTGAAATAGAAATATGTAAAAGTTTTACATATTTCAATTTCATATTGAAAACCGGACTCGCCCAGACATGTTTACAGTAAAACATGTCTGGGCGAGTCTGACTTTGTGTGTCTTGTAGATGTCTGTTTATGTCACTCGATGTATCTCCTCTTAAGCCGTCTGTTATGTAGACACTTGAGAGTCAAGGAGCGTGTTCACATCTCCCATAAATAGACTGTGCTGTCTATTTTGGACCATGTCAACACGAGCCTTGCACTGAACCTTCGAAAGAGGAACTAAACTCTTATAATACACTCTTATAATTCCCCTGCTAAATACGCTGTTGATCTCGAAAAGCACTGGAGGATCGTGATTAAGGAGGATCGTGAAGCGTGATTAAGATAAATACCCAAGCGATTATAGAGTTTTGAGTCATAATGGCATCGACTATTACGACTAAATGTAATTGATCGTCACAATTACAGTGACTTTTGAATTCTCTTCACCCGCCTCCGACTCGATCAACGATAAGACCAATTAAGTGCTCACAACCTGCTTTCACATTTCTTCTTAAGGAGAACATAGGGGAGGAAGAGTTAGGGTTAGTCGTAGGGGACAAAAAGATGTGCTCGAATAACCAGATCTAGGGAAACCTTTTTTTATTTGTATAGTATCCTGGCAAGGAAGCATTTCATTTATGTACGTGTAAATATAATATGCATCCATATCTCCATATGCCCAATAATTCTAGGTTAATATCTACGTGTAAATATGTACAATGTACATCCATATTTACTTCCACATCTCTCAATGCTCCATGATACTATGTTAATATGTATGTATAAATATATAGGGCCTAAATCTGCCTGTTTATATGCCCCATGATAATAGGCTAAGATGTAAGTGGCCATAATATTCATGTGTCTATATGCTCGATGATACTAGGTTAATGTTCGTGTAAATACACGTCTGCACGTTTATCCGGGTATATGCAGAACAGATGTTTTCGGATGAGATGCCAATCAGAGAGAAATAACCATCATTTGTTTAGAATGAGGATTATGAAGCGATGATTCAGCATGTAAACAGCTAAGAGCTTCGTTTCCAGTCAGGCTAAGTGAATCACATTAAAGTAGGCAACATGGCGCGAGAAAACCATAGAACATTTGTAAGCGAAGAGCAATAAAACTGATAACGACGTCAGGAAGTTGGTTAGATTAGAGTAAAGATGGGAAAATTTGGGATAAGAACCAAAAACCAGCGCTGATGACGAATCATGGGTCAGACCAGGAACCACAGTGCATAAAATTATGGTAATTATTGAGACCGAAGTTGAGCAACCTGTAGAACATCACGAGACAGAAATAAAGAATAATGTGGCCAAGACAAGGAACTGCTGCATCTAGTAAGTGGTTTTTAATGATTTTAAATGGCGACACAGAAGAGAATATTCCACGCAGTCCATACCAATGAGTCCCGGCGCCGTCTCCATCCGTCGCTAAGCTGTCGACTGCTAGTGACTTTATTCACTTAATATATCAGCAGAAGATCGCTCGAAACTAGAACGCTTCCAGAGGAAAATGCAACGATTGCAGTTCCTCTCATCCGGCATCGAGCTACTCACGATGATGGCGGAAGCCGCTGACGTGCGTCTGTTGAGGACGGTATCAGTAAATGACGCGCACGTCTTGCGGAGACTCTTTCCACCCACTGCTCAGCGTCATTACAACATGCGCCCCTTCTAACTTCCCGCAAAAGACGACAGAAATTTCATACCAAGAATTCTTTATAAAGTACGATAGGATATACATACTCTAATTTAGGCTTTTCAATAAACGGCAAAGTAAACTCAGCAACTATACCCCATAATGGCAAGGTGCCATGTGGAAGTGAAAAGAAGAATAGCTATGGGAAAAGATGCATTCTACAAAAGAGGGGAGCTCCTCAGAGGCGGTCTAAACAGGAAGCTGAAGAAGAGAATGGTAAAGACACTAGTGTGGAGTGTTGTCCTATACGGCTCTGAGACATGGACAATGAGGCAAGAAGACATAAAACGACTGGAGGCCTTTGAGATGTGGATATGGCGCAGAATGGAGAAAATCAGCTGGGTGGAGCGAAGAACGAATGAGGAAATCTTACAGCTGGTGGAAGAAAAAAGATCACTGATAGGCACTATACGGGAGCGGCAGAAGAAATGGATAGGACACATCTTAAGGAGCGACACCCTACTAAGAGACATCATTGAGGGAAGAATGGAGGGGAAAAGATGAGAGGTAGGCCAAGAACAATGCTACTGGACTGGATGTTGGCAGAGGAGGGATACAGCGGACTGAAAAGAGAAGCAGAGAACAGAGAAAAATGGCGTCGTTGGACATATGAACCTGCCTGAGGGCAGAGAACGTGAAGAAGAAGAAGATACCCCATAATATTAGATCTGTCTGCCTTTCCATTATGTAAACCACGGCGGTTTGTCAGTCTGATCTATTAAACGAAGATAATATTATATATAGGATAGGAGCCTTGATATATTAGCAGCAGGACAGGAGCAAAACTTGCTTACAAGGTCCACGTCAAAGAGCAACAAACTAACAGTCTAACAATCAAAAGATATCATATCACCAGTTATTTACCACCTTATTGCCTACCTGCTTACTACTTTACTAGCTATACATACTACCAACACTCAGATTCTATCACGCTACCTGACACCACGCACTTCTTTCATAGAAAATGGCTTCTCGTCGATGCAAAATGTCTATTTGAAAATACGTAGGTTTCAATGTCTTTAAACAACTGTATATAATTACAGATGAAACCAGGAAAATTGATGTTTGTGAAATTGGGGAAACTAAGCCGCCATTTGCGCTCCCTAAAAAATCCGGCGTTTGGGCCCATGTTGGCGAAATATGCTACTGGTGAGACATTTCAGTCATCGTTCTGTCCCTTGTCAGCATGCGCACATGGAGCGGAACCCATATAGGACCCATATTCTGTGTTTATTCTCATATTGGACCCGTACAGCGCCCATATGGGTCTCCTCTAATGTCCAGGGAAATGCAAGCACGGTCAGTGCAGACTGTACAGTATGCAGTAAAATGCTTTAGATTGTTTGGTAACCTGATTACCCTAGAAGTCGATATCAAGTTGGTAAGTCAGTGTAAGTCAGTATAATCGACTTAATCAGTCGATGATCATGTGACTTAGTAGAATGAATAATAATAATAATCTTCGTTTAATTTCAAACTGACACAACGCAGGATGATTACAAATCAGAATGAACGGATGATTGATCACAAGTTATTACAGGAGTCGAATTTAACTGTATACGGCAGCCACGCAAGGCGCCCATCACGTCCTACATCTCATTTTATCAACGCGCCATCTCGCGAATGATAGGCTGAGTGGACCTTTTTGGGAGGGTAGTGGGAAGCACTGAGAGTCAATTTCTTTAGAGGTGTCTGAACCTGCAGGAAGTTCAGCTTCCTCACGAATGACAAATCTGCATACACGAAGAACGAAAAAAAGAACCTTTGAATCTTCCACCAATCACAGAAGTCCAACCTGATACGAGCGCTTCTCACTGTCCATGCAAATTACCTTCACTTCTAGCCTTTCCTCTACGGAATTTCTATAGCGTTGAAATAACCGTGTAGGTGGGATAAACCCCATTGAGCCGGTTTGTGTTTTGAAAAAATAGTTTTTCAAAATACTGCTTTTTTCAATACTCTTAAATCTTATTACCAGAAACACCGCTTTTAAAAACTTCCTGTCTGTTTGGCACTTCCGATTAACTAGTTAATTAACAAGACAATTTTACAGCGCAATACTGTACGAAGTTCCGAAAAAAATACAGTTTGTACGAGAACTTTGGAGACCGCTTCTACAAGAGAGAACAAGACTTTCGCTGCTTCGAGACAGTTTCCAAAAAGACAAGACTTTTGCTTCGAGACAGTTTCCAAAAAGTCAAGAAATGAACCGAGACCGAGACGGTGGGGTCCGAGACCGAGACCGAGACATCAAAAACCTGTCTCGAGACCGAGACGGTGTCTCGAGACCGAGACAGTGTCTCGAGACAATACAAATCTGACTTTATGACATGAATATTCCGAAACATTTTATTCGATTTTTTCACTCTAAACCAGTGATGTCAAAGAGCAGGCCCGCGGGCCATTTCTGGCCCGCCGATGATTTTTTCTGGCCCACGACGCTTTGCCTAAACGGCCCTATATTATAAAGACTACAAAATTGGTGAATTAAAATTTGAATTTCTAAATATGCGGATGGAATTTTTGTAAAAGTTTTCTTTGGAAGGCCTCGGAAATTGTGTGCCCACTGCCCTGATAAAAAGCAGTGTTTCGCTGAAATAATTTGATCGCGCAATACGGTTACACAAAGAGATCGTTTAAATAAAGCAAAAGGAGTCAAGTTTTTCTCCATTGCTGCTGAGGAAAGCACGGACAACACAGACACCGCGCAGGTTATGTTCTGGGTGCGTGGTGTAGATGAAAATCTAATTGTAACTGAGGAATTAGCCCAGGTTGCAGCTCTTTATGATCCTACCAAAAGTTGAAAAGACAGGACATAATTATTTCAAGCCTTTTTATAAAATTTTTGGGCAAACTGAATTTGCCACTTATCAACCGATGGTCCACTATCAATGATTGAAAACAGATCGGGATTTGTTTCTCTGGTAAAATCGGAGCAACGAGAGGTTAATTCAACAGCAGAACTGATGCATTCCACTGCATTAATAGTTCATCAGCAGTCGTTGTGTGGTCAAATTGCTAACTTACAAAGTTAATGAGTGTCGTCGTTATAAGAGTAAACTAATTATTAAAGCACGAGGTCTCAATCAACGACAGTTTCAAAGCAGGGCCGGCCCTAGCCCAAATGGCGCCCCAGGCAAAGCATACATTTGACGCCCTCTGATCCCGTCTCCACGGTCCACCCCACGTCACAACTCAATGATGAACCCGCCAAAAGATTTACGCTCAACTGAGTTATTTATTTATTTATTATTACTTTTAATTTAGTACACTCAACCCTGAATAATTTTGAATTTGGAGGGATGGTAACAAGCAAAAAGACTTCGAATTAGGCTATGCCTTCCGAAAAATTCAAATTACCGAAAAAAGAAAAAATTATTTATAAAAACATTATTTGTTTTAGTAATCAGAAATCTGTTCTGCTTGTAGTTTTTCACCAACATTTTTATAAAGCTGAAAGCAATTTAAGAAAATACCCTCAATACTAGTATTTTACAAACGAAGTACTAGCTGATGACTGCATGGGCACTAACAATAACAGCTAAAGTAATCTCAGTTTCACTTAAATAGTTGAAAAAATGAAAAGCCATCCTTTTTGCTTTTTGATACAACTTCTCTGTCGTATTTTTCTTACAATTTAGAGCACCGATAACTTCTGTCGCTTTACAGGGCTTTACCTAATTTTTAAAATTACAATTTTTATTTTATAAGATCAAATCTATAAATTGATTTAGATATAATTAAGAAAACTGTTATTAAAATGTAAATGCACAGATTTTTACAGGTAATTAACTTAGTTGATGCAACTGCGATGTCTGCTCAGCAGCCAACAAATAAAGCGCTACATTGATTAAATATATTATAGGCCTACTACAATAATATCTCTTCAGTTGTTGCATTTTCAGTCGAAGCTGTCACTATGTAGGCCTATATCGGCATCAGATAAACGGAAGGTCAGGTCTATTACAGACACAAACTACAGTACAGACACACGGGAATAATTGAATTTTAAAGGTTAAAATTAAATTTGTAGGGTGTCGAAATTGAATTAGGTCTAGGCCTACTTGAAAAGGTGCAATGAAACCAATAATTGTTTTAAAATTTGTTCCATACGCAAAAGTTTTGAATTCAAATGAAAATAATCATTTTAATTGAAAAATGGCTAAAAGTGAAAAACTGTTAAAACACACTTTTTGTGAAAATGGCGCCCCCTAGATTGTGGCTCCCTAGGCAACTGCCTGCTTTGCCTGTGCCTAAGGCCGGCCCTGTTTCAAAGTCTCATGACTGAACTGGAGGCAGAGTACAATGATGTCATATACCACTGTGAGGTACGTTGGTTAAGCAGAGGGAATGTACTAAATAGATATATGATCTTCGTCAAGAAATAGACTCGGACAAAATACGAAATGCCTGAAACACGGCACATCATCGATTATTGCAATCATAAACATTAACTTAGCCTAAACGAAATAAACATTATTTAACATAACATATTACAGAGGACTAGACTGGAGCTGATATTTTATTTTCAACATGTTCTTCCGCCCGTCTGTCCGTCCTACTGTCTGTTATAACATGTGGTTATCTTTTAAATCCCTATATTATTCTGCGTGCTGACGATCTTAAGCCGTCTGTGTTCGCGTTGGTCCGTATCTCCATTCGCTCCGCAAGCGTATATTGCATAGGCAACGCGTCTACAGTTGGTCTGCTTAAGATTAGGCAATTAAGATCAGTCTGTAGACCCATAGGCCTACGTCTCTGTGTGTTTCTGTATACGGGTCTTTGAATGGCAATCGTTATCAGAATAATTGCACTTCTAGGCAGCGTCGTTCAAACAACAGAGAGAACCATAATTGGCTATAATTCATTCTTCCGTTCATTCGTTCGTTCGTTCGATCCATCCAGCGATTTGATGCTTAGACTATAGCGTCTCACGAGTGGACTGTTCCACTTCCCATTTAGGGGATTTGCACGCATCAATCGAACCTCTAAGCCTAATTAGGAGACCGCTTGTACCAAACCGAGCTATTATAATATTGTCTCATATATGCACACATATACATGTAGCCCGTCTGTCCGTCCTATACTGTCTGTTATTCACATAATTGTACATGAAAGAAGAGGCCCAACAACGAGAGGAGTGGCGACGTCGGACATTTGAACCTGCCTAAGAGGCAGAGAACCAGAAGAAGAAGATATACATGTATATACATGTGTGCTATATATTTGTGTATGTAAGCTACATATAGGCTACACATATTCGAGGCAGAGAACCAGAAGAAGAAGATATACATGTATATACATGTGTGCTATATATATGTGTATGTAAACTACATATATGCTACACATATTCGCCTGACTTCATGGATTTGTGGAATACGTATGCATAGTTCAGCCCTTCTTCCTTGTACTTCGGCTTAACGACACTTTTTCATATCGAAGATGATTAGTGTGTATGCATAGTCACATACAAATGTATATATAGGGGTCTAGACACAGCTTTTCTGTAGGCTATACAACACAGGCATGCTACAAACCGCAACTATGGTAACCACTTCAGGGTTATATGCCGCGTCCTGTGACTAACAGCTTTATAGCCATAGACCATCGTCTGCTTGACCCTTCATGCCCAAGTGCATAATATATATACATATATATA
The DNA here is from genome assembly GCA_020284085.1 of Aporrectodea caliginosa. Taxonomy (NCBI): domain Eukaryota; kingdom Metazoa; phylum Annelida; class Clitellata; order Crassiclitellata; family Lumbricidae; genus Aporrectodea; species Aporrectodea caliginosa. The sequence continues at coordinate 593,842 of JACEVL010000494.1, read as the reverse complement.
TTATATATATATATGTATATATAAATACACACACACACACACACATATAAGATATAATATATATATCTCAAATAAAGATATAATATATATATATCAAATATATATAACAAATTATAGGCCTGAATAGACTGTTTCGCAGCCCATATGGCATCTACGCTATTGTATACATATGCGTGCCGATAATCTGCATAGAGACGCAGCCTATTCTGTTGGCCTCTCCTCCTATCACCGTCCATGCACCATATATTATAATTATTAGGTCTGCTGTCGGTCTTGAGATCTCTTAGGCTACACGTGTAGACACTTAGGGCCGTACTCTGCTGCGATACTTTATCGTCTTGATCGATTAAACTGTCGTCGAGCTGTGATTTTAAAACCCAACTTTGAGCATAATAAGTTAGAACGGTCTGAGCGTACTTCGCGCCTGAGGCTCAGACTCTCCTCAGAGCTGTCTTCGAGTATGGGCACAGTGAATTTCTGTGCCGAAATTTAGGACTTTGTTTTAGGCTGAAGGAATAGGCCTGTATGATTCGAATGTGATCGGATAGATCAGGTTTAGAGTATATGTTTCTATCGTTTGCAGATCTTTCGGTGCTTTTGTAACTATTGGATAGACCGACTAACTGCGCTGGAAGAAAATGATGAAAGTTCATTTTCAGGTCTGTTAAAAACTGGACGAAGTTCATGTTCATTCATTCATCATCATCATCAGGATCCATGGGCCGAAAGCCCGTAGGTGTCCAATGCAAATTTCGTCATCCGTTTCCACTAATCCTCTGTCTTGCGCCAATACACTCAAACTGTGTAGGTCTTGTTTGCACCAATCCCTGATGTCATCAGTCCATTCCCTGTTAGGTCTTCCTCTTCGTCCACTTCCATCCATGATACCCATCATGACAGTTTTTATTTTTCTATTATTGTCCATTCTGCATATATGTCCAAACAGACCCAATTTCCTTCTCATTACTGACTGTTCAGTAATGAGAAGGAAATTCATTCATTACATAGATTTATAGCCAATAGAACCCTTCAAGGATACTACTCAGAAGTTCTTCCGACTCCCGCACCATTAAAAAGGACAGTTTTGAGGTTAGAATAGAACGTATCGGAGTGGACCTTGAGGAGCAAACGTAGAGCCAAGGGGAGCCCATTCCAGACCGAGAGGCCAACGATTGAGAAGGCGCAGTTGTAGACCACTGAGACCAGTGCCACGTATATCGAGGGTATAATTTTGTATAGTCTCCCATTTCTTCAGTGCTAATTAAGAAGAACCAGTTTATTCGCTGGAAGTGAAAGGAAACCACGCACTCTTGTCTGTAATGTATACGGTAAGACTTAAGGTAGGTCTATATAAGGCAAGGTGGGGTATTTGATGTTATGTACTGTATGATAAGACGAGGTAGGCCAATTATACCCTTTTCATACACGTCTTTAGTCTTTACATTGATCAACACTGGTGCTTCTGAGTTTTGACAGAGGCATAGGCCTATTAGTTCTCGTGTCTTTATCGAGGATTGTTGTAATTTTAGTTTATAACGAAAATCCTTGCTTTACAGAGACAGACAGAGACAGACTTTCCTTGTTCTTGACACCTTCCCACAGTTCTCTGTCTGTCTGTCTGTCTGTCTGTCTGTCTCTGTATGTCTGTCTGTCTGTCTCTCCCTCTCTCTGTCTCTGTCTGTCACTCTGTCTGTCTCTCTGTCTGTCTCTCTGTCTGTCTCTCTGTCTGTCTCTCTGTCTGTCTCTCTGTCTTGTCTGTCTCTCTCTATATCTATCTATCAGACAGATGTCTGTCTATCTCTATTTATCTATCTCTCTATCTCTCTCTCTGTCCCTGTCTCTGTCTGTCTGCCTGTCTCTGTCTGTCTGTCTCTCCCTCTCTCTGTCTCTGTCTGTCTCTATGTCTGTCTCTCTATCTGTCTGTCTGTCTGTCTGTATATATCTATCTCTCTATCTCTCTCTGTCCCTCTGTCCCTCTGTCTGTCTCTGTCTCTTTGTTTGTCTGTCAGACTTTGTCTGTGTCTCGTTACGTATCCATGTAAATTCAAGAGAGACTTGACTCTACACGCTGTCACTAAGGCATTGCATATATACATGTAGGACATATGTAAACTGTGCAAGTATGCAACTATGTATAGTCCTCCTTATAATATAAAATACTTACAGTGGAGGCTATAGCTTTTGTGTTTGCCTTTGAGCCTATACGGCAGACTGTTTGCTCTTTTCAACGAATTAGCAACACGATTTTTAAACCGTTGCTTCGTGCAAAATCAAGTGCGCTCGAACTTTGTCTAGTTATCGATTACCTCAAAGTGTGCAAATCCAGATCAGCTTATCTTCGAACGAAATGTCATCGTGAGTGGTGACTGTTATAAAAGGCATTGAAGGGTCATTTGTTTGTTTAGAAAATCACGGCTAAACAATTAATTTTATTATAAATATTTAACTTCTATCGGGCCAATGTCTAATGCACAAGGCATGATCCGATGGAAAACGAAGCCGCCATGGGTTCATTGTCAGAAGGTCGGTCCAATGTAAGACAGAGAGGTAGCATAATATAAAGTGGGTATGCATTCTTGAGCCGAGAATGAAATTTCACAAGAGATTGAGAAGAACGGACACATAGAGTGAGAGAGTTTCAAATAGCATGAAAACAACCAGAACAGAGGGCAGCATTGATTGGAATCAATGTTGTTAAATATCGCTATATATAGGGAAAGTAAAGTATACTGTAAGTCTTTAACCGCTCAGACTCAGAGGTACCGACTACCACCTTCGAGACCCGTAGGGCGGATATGCTTTGTAGGCTGCTATTAAGGCCGTGTAGGCCTATTGCAGGCTGTCTGTTCTGTTAGTAGTTAAGATTTATGTCTTCTAATTTGTGTTCTTGTGAATTGTTTCAATTGCATAACTGTAAATGTACTACAGTGCGTTTGTCAGGCGCTTCAATAAAGAAAAGATTATTATTAAAGATTATTATTTCATTTACTACACGCACCTGCAATTAAAACGTTGAAGACTATCGAATTAAGGGATAGGCCTATAACAGCAGTACATTAATTAGTCCAGTGCATATTATCGCTAATTGTATTCTTAATGCTGTAAACTGACTGCTACAATGTTGAATGTCAGGCCTACTAATCTATCGTGATTATGGTATTGATATGTCAGAGATGCGACACAGAATTGATCATCTTGTGTTTGCTAAATGTGTATCTGCCTACCTTGGCCTACTGGAAGGGCTCAGCAGCAGAATCATGCCAGAATGGTAACGGTGAGGCATATATGGCGCCTACATGTATGTAGGTTAAAGCCTCCAAATTCACGCACAATTGATGCTCTGTCGGTTCCTCTGAACTTTGGAAGGAGGGCATTATCAACTATAGTTTATTTGCATGTAATTTTCTGTCGCTGTATTTTCACCTTTGTGCATGATAAATAATGTTTATTTTTTATTGATCTTAATCTTTGCAATCTTATAGAGCGAAATCATCGACCACGATAACAACAACAGCAGTGACAACAAACACAAAGTCAACAATAGTCTTCGCTACGGGTTTGAATCCAAAACCTTACTGGACGCATTCGGGGACCTATTGAAGGAGCGCAGTCAGCACTTTACCACTGCACCACCTCCACCCGACCGTGACATCTGGAAGCGCAAACCACCCGACTTCACCCCTCGTGTCTACGACCCGAAACCGCCGAAGCGTAACACGCGAGAAGCTATCCAACCGTGGAAGTATGTTTCCGCCTCGGACCAGAAGATGCTGGAGCGAAAAGCTGCTGCTGCTGCTGACGAAGAAGAGTGTTGTCTGCCTCAAATAGGTACAGATGTGGCGACTGGAGATGCTAAAGATGCTGGAGAAGTTGGATGTGATAAATTCGTGACGAGATTTAAGACGACAGGATCCCTCGATGCCAAGGTTCTTTTCGTCAGACATGGAATGCACAGAAGGTCCGCTTATCGAATGCCGAAACCTCACGATTTCAGAGGAGTAAGTTTTTCTCTCAATAAGAAACAGTTAACCTGTTAACTTAGGCGTCAATTGTCGAACTGTTTCTTTCTAGAGAGCATGTTGGGGACCACGCAATAGATCTAGCTTCAACTAGGGCCTAATTAAGAATTAAGTTTTCAATAATTAACAACCGCGACCTTTTTATCCTTCCTTAAGGGTTTGTGTTAGTTTTTCGCTCTTGTGTGCATTGTCGTTGTAAAAAAAGTGGGCGCTTATGTCGTGCTAAGAAATATTACTTAAGAACTAACTACCACTGCACATGATTATAATCATAGAACTATGTATGTAAGGTTAGGGTTAAGGTTGGTGGGCCCAGTGGTCTGGAACGGGCTCTCCCATGCAGGAGATACGCCTGCTCCTGGGACTTTTACTTAAGCTTTATTTACCAAGGGGCCGTCCATAAAGTACGTCACGCTCCAGGGGGAGGGGTTTAAGAAAGTGTGACAGTTTGTGACAGAGGGTGAGGCCATGTGTGACGTCACACATTTATTTTTTATATATTTATAATTTATTTTTATTTTTTTATTAGAATTTCATAGCTTTAAAAATAATTTTCAAAAATTTTCTGAAACATTTTAATTAGTTTTATGTCAAAATAGCATGAAATGCATATCTCCTGAATGTGTTTTTCACGATTCCTCTCACTAGGAGCGCTAGTAATATTGCTGTTGCGAAGCCTTGTTTATGTATTAGCCCTGCTTTCGGAAGTATTATTATTTCTATGTTGAAAGTGTGACGTACTTTGGGGGGGTCCGAGTTTTGTGACAGTTTGTGACAGGGGAGGGGGGTAAAAATGGTCAAAAATAGCGTGACGTACTTTATGGACGGCCCCTAAGCTCAAAACTGAACTTTTTGGCCGTGCTGGAGTCGGGAGCGCCTCTGAGTAGTCCTCTGGAAGGGGCGCTATATAAATTTAGAATGAATGAAGGAATGAATGAATGAATGAATATATATATTCTATAGGAAATTCTTAAAACTAGCGTGTGCCAGCCGCATGGGCCACAATATTTTGTCTCTTAAATGCATGGGAGTAGGCTAATTGATAATAGCAGGCGTAACGGTACCATATGTAAGTAATTTAATCTATAGAGACTTCAAGCAATCGCTCATAATTATTTTGATGTCTCCTTTTAATATTTTGTTGAAAAGCTTCCACCGATTGAGAGCCTTGGTTTGCCGGAATTTGCGACAGACTACGAACGCGATCCATACAATCTGAAATTCAACAAAGAAAATCCGAGCAATGGTATGCACTTAAATGCGGTTTAAGATAGCGCTAATGATGCACAAGAGAATAGCCATAATTTATGCGTTATAAGAAAACTATGCAAAGATCCGGAGTTTTCTATAATCGTATACGACAATCTTCACGTTTAAACTTAATTGACGCAAGAGCTTGACGGGTGAGGTAGACCTGTTTGTGTCGTATACGCTTAAACACTGACGTAACTAGGACTTTTCGTTTGGCGGGGCTTTAAGCCTTGAACATGGCGAGTGCGGTAGCCCGAGCCTATAGTGGAGCCGGGGGCTTGATTAATGTTGGGGGACTTCAGCTTCGTTTGGAGGGGCTTAAGCAGCCCAAGCCCAACGCTAGTTACGTCCCTGCGCCTATAGGTCTGTTCAAACATTGAACTAAGCCGTCCGTATAATTAGCGGCAATTATAAAGATTCCGATGCTTAAATAATTGCCTATAGTATACACTGTACAGTCTTATGCCCTATTGTAGTTCCAAAACTTCTCAGTAATTAGCCAAAACAGGGTTTGGCATTTGCCTGAAGTTAACTGAATAAATTGTGTATGGTACCGAAGCCACTGCAATGTTAATGAGGGACACACACATTGCAACCGGCGGACGTGCACGGCCATGTAGGCCTACAGTTCACAGGGCGTCTTAGTAATGTCTTGCAGGTGGTGTCTGGCACGTACCCAAGGCGTTTGTTGTGGGCTATAGGATAGCCAAAGAATCTGCATCTGCAGAACCTGTATAGATTAGGCTATTAGAACCTTAATGTGAATCCGAGCTAGTATTGGCTATAGGGATTAACATAAGCTCACAATTAAATAAAACTGTCAGCGTGCCATCTCTTAAACTATTACAGACTAACCATGCCTCAGATTTTCATTTCTGTGTTACTTGGCGCGCGTTAAAATGTTTACTACTGCTACCACTAAAACTACCACTCATTACTAGGCCTCGTTTCTATTCCATGGCATATATTTCTACATAAACTGAAGCAGTTAACTTTCGATTCGTAGGCCTATTTAGGCTAGATTAATTCTTCTCTTCAACACATCAATTTATAAATCGATGTGTTGAAGAGAAGAATTAATCTAGTTAAGTTACCGGTTAAGTTACATGTAAGTACCATCTGAGTTTGGTTAGTGTTAATGTTAGTAAATCGTTAGGTAATCGCGCCTTCTCAGTGGTTGGCCCCTCGCTCTGGAACGGGTTCCCTTTGGCACTGCTAAAAAATCGTACAATCTCATTAGACCCACAGCTGACCCAGCTTAGCTATTATGTTGGTTTGATCGTGCGTATAATAATTATATGCACCTCTGCGCGTGAGATCCCCGTTCTTGAAAAATTAGGAGGGTCGAGGGCACACGGTCGCTATAGAAAAACCTCTACATTCATTCATTCATTCATTACGAATTCATTCATATATAGCGCCCTTCAAGGTTACTACTCAGGAGCGCTCCCGACCCTAGCACGGCTGAAAAGGACAGTTTTGAGGCAAGTATAGAAAGATTCAGAGTGGATACTGGGATGCAATCGCTGCAGTGCCAAAGGGAGCCCGTTCCAAAGCGAGGGACCAACCACTGAGAAGACGCGATTAACTAACGATTTACTAACATTAACACTAACCTAACTCAGATGGTACTTATTAAACTTAACCGGATCGATTATCTGTATTCGACCTTGAGGCTCATGATTGTGATGTGTGTTGCTGTAGTGCTTGGATGGAGTCTTCCTCAACCGATGCCGTATGATCCTTCAGGGTCTTCGGTGTCTCCGATGACACCGCAACCGAAATGGGACACACAACTTATCCTACCAAAAACACAATGGCCCAACAAATACGCCGCTTATACGGTACTCAGCTTGAATCCAATCCAAAAATCTAACCCAATCCAATCTAAGCTAATCTGATCTACTCTTATCTAATGTAATCTAATCTGATATGATTTACTCTAATCCAATACACGGCAACAATCAATGTTGGCTCTCTGGGGCCGTCCATAAAGTACGTCACGCTCCAGGGGGGAGGGTTTAAGAAAGTGTGACAGTTTGTGACAGGGGGTCAGGCCATGTGTGACGTCACACATTTTTTTAAATTTTATTTATAATTTATTTTTATTTTTTAGTAGAATTTCATAGCTTTAAAAATAATTTTCAAAAATTTTCTGAAACATTTTAATTAGTTTTATGTCAAAATAGCATGAAATGCATATCTCCTGAATGTGTTTTCACGATTCCTCTCGCTAGGAGCGCTAGTAATAATGCTGTTGCGAAGCCTTGTTTATGTAATAGCCTTGCTTTCTGAAGTATTATTATTTCTATGTTCGAAAGTGTGACGTACTTTAGGGGGGGGTCTGAGTTTTGTGACAGTTTGTGACAGGGGAGGTAAAATGGTCAAAAATAGCGTGACGTACTTTATGGACGGCCCTTCTGCTGAGCTACAATTGCAATTAAAATTAGGCCTACGTATAATTCTAGGCTAAAACTAGATAGCCCAAATAGGCTATTTAAAGATGCATGGGCTATATCATTGTGTATTAGTGTATTAAAAGATCACAATAATAATATTTGCCTATAAATAGCCTATAATTTAAACATGCATACTAATGATATTACAGGCCTACTAATTACTAGCCGAAATGTAGGCACTACGTAATAACTGTTTCTCGGTGACTATCTATTGAACTCCGGATCATTTTCTCAACAGAGTGACGTCGCCGTAAATGCGCTACCTTTTTCATCAGCATTCGGTAGACGTCACCGATTCAAGTTTCGATTGTGTACACTGTTACAGTACAATAGCCATTGGCATTGTAAATAATGGAGCTAAATCTTCAGACGAAGAGACACGTTAGGCATAACGACGGTTATGTTGGTTGCGGGCATGTGCATCCACTCTTTATTAGGCCCACGTGGTAATGTAAGGTATGTAATGTAACAAGACATTTATACAGCGCCACGTATACGAGTCTCTCAGAAGCGCTCAACACGTGGCCATAAAACAGCTGAAAAAGTCATGTCATAGTTATAGTTTAGGGCCTACTATTGCGGCTAGTACTTAGAAGGCACATAACATTATGGTTATACTTATAATTATCGTAATCGTAAATTTATATAGCGCCACTTAAAAAATACTCCTCAGAGGCGCTAAAAGTGCTCATAGTGCGGTGGTGTAGGGGTATGTTCAGTGCCTTGCAGCCGGAGGGTTGCGGGTTCGAATCCACCTCAAGCCGCCGCTTAGGGACCCTGGGCAAGTGCTTCACTCGCAATTGCTCATGCGCTTCGGCGTGAAACTCCGATTCAGTGTCCGCGCTGTAGTCGGGAGCGCCTCTGAGTAGAAATCTTGAAGGGGCGCTATATAAATATCTGAAATGAATTAAATGAATAAAATGGAGAGAATCGTGTAAATTGAATAATATAGTTGGTGATATTGATTATTGATTGAATACTGATTGAATATTGATTGAATACTGATTGAATACTGATTGACTAAATATTGATTGCAGAGACATCGTCGTTGGGATCGGAGTGCTCATAGTGCTAAGATGGAGAGAATCGAGCAGCAACTTACAGAACAGTGGAAAGAAGAATCCCTTGCAAGACAGTCGATGAAACCAATGGCTACGAACACATGTGCACGGCTACGTGAACTCTAGACATCAGTTTTCGCAGCTATAGGCCTACATCTGCACAGTCTATAGGCCTACTCTATATACAGGGTTTAAGGAATGGCTAAGAGGAAGTATCAGCAGGGATGGGCAAATAACTCAGAAAAATGTAATTGAATTACTTTGGGACATGAAATGTAATTTCAAATTACAAAATACATGGGTAATGTAATTGAATTACAAATTAACAAATTACAAATTGAGCAATTTCAAGTAATTTCAATTACGTAATTTCAGTTACTGCCCATCCTTGAGTATCAGCAGTAACCTAGCTATGCAAAAGCAGAAAATAGACTTTTCAGGGATAGAGGGAAAATTCGTTCTTAACCAACTTTCCAAAATAGCGGCGAGAAGAATTGCTTTAAGGGGGAGGAGAGGACCGCATTTATTTGAAGCAGAGTTTTTAAAAGACGAGAAGGAAACATGACTGCTAGAGGAATATGAAAATATGGATAAAAACTTCGGCGAGAGTAACTGCAGGGACGTCATTTGGGGGAGGACTATTTATATGTATGTCAGTGCATTTGATTAAATAATATATCTTTATTCGTCTAGGATAGCAGCCCTTAAAAACATCCACTTGTGCTTTTCCAAGTATATTGCTTTTTTTGTCTACCTCTACATATCTATACTGCCCTACTTTGGCAAAAGGAAGCAAGTCACAGATTTTAGTTTCTGAGAAAAATGCGAAAAACAACTCAGGCCTGGAAATTGTCTGAATTTACGCGTACAATTCCAAGGCAAAAAGAAGCAAGTCCATGCGTTTGCGTCACATACGCATGGACTTGCTTCTTTTTGCCTTGGAATTTTCCAGTACTACTTGGACATGCTTCTTTCTGCTTCTGCTTTTCCGCCAGAACCACATGAAATAATAACTATTTATATAGTCGATTGTGTTGGACTTGCTTCTTGAACCAAAATGATACCGATATGTCATTTTAACCTTAAACTGGACTTGCTTCCTTTTGCCAAAGCACGGCGGTATAGGCTACACGTAGAGTGAGGTACGGAGATAGGTATAGGCCTACAGTCAGACAGATAAACGAATAAACCAATGTAGTAGGTCTACTATAGCTACATAGGCCTAAGTATGTCACTGGAGACAGTCAGGCGAACAGACAGCTAGCCTTTCTGTCGTGCACACAGGTTATCGGATATACCGACTGACTGGCAGAGCTTGCAGAGGTACTGGTCAGGGCTTGTAAGATTGATAGACCCTGATAGCCTCTACATAATGAGGTCAATGCTCAAACTTTCTTCTGAAGTCTCATATATATAGGCCCCACATAATACGCACCCTGTATGTGAAACCCTTTTCAACACTCGGCTCCAGCATCAGCAGGAAGATATATATATATATATATATATATATATATATATATATATATATCAAGGATGGACAGTAATTTAATTGATGTAATTTAAATTACAATTTGAATTACAATTGTAATTGGTAATTTGTAATTTGTTGCTCTGGATCAATGTAATTTGTAATTTGTAATTGAATTACATTTTTTCATGTAATTTGTAATTTCAAATTACATCTGTAAAATCAAATTTACTTTGAAAATAAAACTAGAGACTCCACAACTAGAGCAGTTTTGAAAGCACCTTTTCTTATCTTGATCATTATCACTTTATCACAATAGTATCTCTTATACATGTATATGAACGATAGCAACACTGAATTCTTTGAATGCTTTCACAAAATTGGAGCTAGTGTCAGAAATGGTATACAATTTTGTCATGTGTCAGACTGAGCTCATAATGTATTACATAGATGAGTTGCGCAACTCCATCACACGTGTGTGATCTGTATACTAAGACAACTGAGTGTCGCTCAAATGTACATGCATCGATCCAGTGACAGGTTACTCCCATGTAGGCCTAACTAATGAATCTTCATAGCAACGCAACTGTTAAGATATTATTTATACAATTTAATTCTGCACTTCCTTCATCTGCGCTGGTAAACAAACTCATTATAGTTATGCAAGCCTGCATGTAAGGTCAAACATATGCCGATTATCGGACAACGTGATCGAATAGTTGCTACTTCTTAGAGAAAATTAAATAAACTGTTTCAAACAATGTAATACAAATGAACAGTGGAAATAAAGTATGTGTTTCCTGACTGAATTTCCTGATCCCAACTATGGATGTAATTTGTAATTTGATGTAATTGAAATTACGTAATTTGTAATTTGTAATTTCCAACAAATTTCTAAAGTAATTTGTAATTTGTAATTCAATTACATTTTCCAAAGTAATTTGTAATTTGTAATTCAATTACATTTTACTGTGTAATTTGCCCATCCCTGATATATATATATATACATATCGTCAAAGTAGCCTCCCACACACATTCTTGTGTATTGTGTGTCGCAATCGTCACAATCATATTTTCGATTAAATTTTGTCAAAATCGTGGAAAACATCAGATTCTAAGATTCACTTTGAACACATTTTGTCGATTTACGGTGTTTTTCTTTTCACCATCGCCATCTAGCGAATACAATTGGATCATTCGATGCTGTTTTAATGGACTTTTAAGAAACTGCGCTGCCACCTGGCGAATGTAAAGAGATGTCTTTCGCATTCATTTATAGGGAAACAGCTTATAATTATGGGTCTCCTGTATAACCTCGAATTTTCGCCCCAATCCGGTGGAATTGTTACCTGTTATATTTTGGTTACCGAATAAAAGTTGACGATGACGATTGCGACAATATTAATAATAAAATAGCTCGATCAACAAACAACGTTGTCTCGCTGGAGTAGGCGGAGTTGACCTATTCCGTGCCATCCAATCATGTTACTTATATTTGCAAATGACCTAGTTACGGATTGCGCAAGTCTATGGCGCTCCCTGTTTAAATCTTTGGAGTGCGCGAGCAAGACAAACTTTAAACCTGTTTTATCGCTCGTTTCTAATTTCATTAGTCCTCAGTTAATTTTAGTCGTGTGCGTTTATTTTGTGCAATTTTTGAAAGTTTTTATGGTACGGCTCTATACGGAGTTTATTAAATGTGAAACTCTGTAGTTTAATGGTAAATGATGCAGTAGAGTTCGGGATGTCGGAAAAATAAAATCTGGGACTATTATTACTGTCAGTAATAATAGTCCCAGATAAAATAATAGTCCCAGATAAAATACAGAAATTATAATAAAGTTAAATTGGCAATACTGATTTTTAAATAACACTCTTCCATATTACGGCAAGCTTATAGTGTCGGGGGTTGAAGGATATAGTGCGTACGTTTACTGGCGTCGTGAGTGTCGGTTAGGGTCAGGTTAGGCGTCGTGAGGGTCGTTTAGGGTCAGGGTTAGGGTTAGTGTCGTCATTAGAAAACCCTGGTACCGTCCGCGTGCATGCCCAGAGATACCGTATAATTCTTCAGCCCCCGATACGATAAGTTTGCCTATATTACTTGCAACACTCTTCCGAATCGCTACATTAAGCTATTTTAATAATAGCCTGTTATTGACAATCCAACCACTTAACCCAACCCTGACCCTTCCTTTCGTAGCCATAGACGTAGCTAATTTGACACTACGAGGAGGCATTTGCCTCCTCTTGCTTTTGTTATATAGTGGAGCTTCAAGTTGACCAATGGCGCAAATGACCATGCATTTGCTAATGGTCTGTGAATTTGCCTCCTCTTGAATTGAAGTCTTGTTGTTAGGCCCCTGTGTGTTCCAGAGTTCCGACTGAGGATTTATCGTCCACTGGCTGGGGCGGATGGAGGAGAAATTTTTTCTTGGGAAACTCTTGTTACTACTCCCCCCTCGAAAATTGGTGTAAACCTGTCGTTAGTACCCCCTCGCTCAAGAAATTCGGAGAACTGGTCGTTACTATCCCCCCCTCGAAAATTCTCTGAAAACTCTGGTACTACCCCCCTGCATGCCAAAGTTCCGTATAATCACTTCTACTCTCCCCCGGTCGTCAACTTAAAAAATATCTTGGGTATCCCCGAGAACCCTCCAACACTCCCCACAGCAAGGGGAGTAGATTAAACACTGGTGTGTAATAATGTCTAAAAAAGGTCATTGGGAAAAATGCACTGGTCTTACACTGGTCTGTGAAGTTGCCTCCCAGTTTTCTTCCTTTCGTAGCTCTACTCTTCCGTCACTACTTCATCCTTAAAATTTGGGAATTGGTCCACAACCCTAGCTGCTTCATCCTCTGGAATAGACTTCTGCCAGAATTGTGACAATTAGCTCATTCATTGTATGAACATATTCTACATACAGTTCAAAGGTGAAGGTATGCAACTGAATCTCGAGCAAATGACTTACATGTATATTCCATGTGCTCTCAAGACAAAACTACTGCAGTCAAACTGCCACTAAATCTTTTATGTGCCAACTTCCTGATGTTTATTAAATGAAGCAAATTAAAGTTGTTGGAAGACTTGGGCATGTTTCAGTGCATAAGAGAAATAAGTTACCTTGTTACGTTGTGCTGTCAGTTCCTTGAACTCTAGCGACCGTCATGATCAAGCCTCTGATGGTCATCAGTTGCCGTCGCATCTTTTGTGGCAAGATCTTGTGATACTGTAAACATATTTCAGGTTTCATCACTACTGAGCTTTTTCAATTACTTGGACTGAATGAGTACACTTATGAGTTTGTGGCAAGATCTTGGGACTTTTTAGAATGGACAGTGCTGTTACTATCTTCAATATAAAAGAATGGGTGAAAAAACATAAATTCCAAATCGCCATTGCTGCAGTGCAGCAGTCTTGTGACGTGTGCATCATGTAACAGTATCTAGTTACAGTTAACTGTAAATATTGACAGTACTAAACAGGCACTTATATAATAGATGATGATGATGGTCATCAGCTGTTTTACAATTTAACTTTAATATATGAGGGTTTTCACTACTGAGCTGCACTGTTTGACTGAATGAGCCACTTATGATTCTACATATCCACTGCTGACCATGCTAAACGTTTATACAACTTGTTAGATATAATCAAGACTTTGTGTGTCAGAGAACCTCCGACATTGAGTTATGTTACCATGACAATGACGTACCCACAGTCACATAACACTGAATAATGTCATTTAACAATCTCAGTAATCATTTTCAGTTAGTGTTATCACTGTGGCTATCCAGGCTGGTGTACATCAGCAAAAATGCATGTACATAATTTTTAACTTATAATCTGTTTATTGAACCAAAAATTGATAAGATGTAAGTTTAACTTTGAGTGAGTAGGTCACTTAGGTACAAATGATAGCCCGAGACGAAACCATAGTCCGGCTAATTAGTACCACCAATTAACAAACAGCAAGCACCTCTGATATTTTTATAGTGAACTGTTATCCTACGAAATAAACCCAAAGCGCTTATTAACCGAGACTGTTAAATTACATTATTCAGTGTTATGTGACCGTGTTGGTATTACATTGTCATGGTGGCATGTTTTCATGGTATAGTTTTGTTTCTTAAAAGAACTTGCTTTGGCTCTTTTACTAAGAAATTCTGGGTTATTATACTTATAAATGTTTAATTAAGTTTTCTGTAGTATAATTTTCTTTGGAGTTCTGCTTGTCTAATATTGCCTGTTGTAAATTCTTTTTAGGATTAATTATTTCCTTAGTGCAGCAAGCACATTAGAGCTTTCAACCGTGGATGTTAGAAATCTGTCTTCAGAGCATTCAAGGATTGTCTGCTTAGTGTAGATGACAATGGAACCAGAAGAAAACTGGGACAAAGATGATGAATCAATTCATTTTAAGCCAGACTTGTCTATTGTTCTAAAAGAAAACTTGGATGATGATCCTAGTTTACTACAACCTTCTGTGCCTGACGTTAAAGACTGTTTGTCATGGGAGAATAGTTGTGCAGACATTGGGCGTGAGGGTGCCATGAATTCATTGGAAAGTTCGATCAATGGACAGGATGATGAGAGAAAATCTACTGGTAGTTCGTCAGATTTTCCAGCCCTTGTCGTTGGCAAATATCATCATCGAAAACCTAAGGCCAAATTTTCGTATGCCTATGACGACAAAAAGGTTTATGTTACAAATGTCAGCTTCAAGGTGAAGTCAGATGATGTATATCTTAATAACTTAAATCATTTCAGATTTAAGGTTAAATTATTTATTTCATTAATAAAAAAGCAGTCAGTTAACTTCAGTAATAGTCAGATAGCACAGATGATGGGAATCAGAACATTAGACCTGTGCTGCTGCTGAAATTGTAAATGTAATCACAAATTTATATAGTGCCACTCGAATAGAAGCTCATCAGAGTTGCTTCCAACCTGACAATGTGAAGCCGTGATTCAAAGACAATGGTTGTCAAGTGCTTGCAGAAAAAAAGAAGCTAAGGAGTTTATATCGTAGGTTGCTAGGTGACTTATTTGAAAATGGTGGGCCAACCACAGCAAAACATAGATACTGGACTGAAAATTCAGGCTGGTAGAACAACCAGGTCACCTTACACAGCAGAGTGAAGAAATCTTGTCTATGGAAGGGACAAGATGCTTTAAGAGAAATAGGCCTATGTTTCCAAGAGAAATATATGTTCCAGATCTGTTTACACTCTACATGTTATAATTATG
The DNA here is from genome assembly GCA_020284085.1 of Aporrectodea caliginosa. NCBI lineage: Eukaryota > Metazoa > Annelida > Clitellata > Crassiclitellata > Lumbricidae > Aporrectodea > Aporrectodea caliginosa. Next base: position 578,336 of record JACEVL010000494.1, on the reverse strand, counting down.
GTCATAATAGGGCCAGTCCCGAGCCTGGAGAAAGGAGGAGGGTGATGTCAATGGCCCTGGAAGCAATAAGATGTTGTTAAACACTGGAAATTGGGTTCAACGTTATGTTTGCTGTGGTCGGCCCATCCTTTTCAAATTCTTAAATTGTATGGGGGCCCGGTGGCGTGTGGATAACATCTGGCACGGAGACCGAGAGGTACCGATGTCACAGAAGCGGATATGCTTTCTAGGCTGCTATTAGCGCCGTGGTATTGCAAACTGTCTGTTCTGTTAGTAGTTAAGATTTAAATTGCATAACATGTAAATGTACAGCGCATGTATCGTTTGTCAGGCGCTTTTAAAGAAAAGATATTATTATTATTAACATTAGTTGAAGTAGTTATTCAAAGCCTCTCTGTATGGTTTTGTGTGTTATTCTTAAATTGTGATAGTAATCATTAATTGTGTGGCATAAATTTATTCAAGTGATTTTGATTTTGCAGATGTCACAGAGGGTATTGTGGGATTTCTTTGGTAAATTTGGGGAAGTGAAACACTGTCGACTTGTTTTGGATCGATTTGGCAAATCAGTAGGGTATGTATCGTTATACAGCAATTTGGACTTAGCAATAAAATTTCAGTGGATTTTTATCATATCCATTGAAGAGGTCTTCCCAGCATTGGCAACAAGAAAAAAGTTTAATCTTTGATGAAAGATTTATTAGCATTCGTAGCCATCAGACACGGCAGAGCTAGAGGAGAGCTGTTTACAAATGTTCTATAGCTTTCTCGAAATTTGCCAGTCACTGAGGTAGTGTTTTCTTATTTACTCCAGATGTTATCCTTTCCAACTTAAGTCCAGTTGCTATCCTCAAATGTGAGGTGTTTGATAGTTTAGCATGGACTTGTCTGGCTGACTTGTTTTTGCCACTCACAATTAATCCTAACAGGTCAAACTACATGCAACAGCTCAATTTGCTAAGCTTGCAAAATGCCATTTTGTTGCGTTTGTTTTTCAGTCGTGCAGTTGTTACATTCTGTGACGAAATTGGGACCAAAGCAGCAATTGGATCTAGTGATGATGAACTGGAACTATATGGACGGTAGTGTGGCCAGATTTTTTCTCATATCTCATTTGTGTAGTAAATTTAGTGAATTTTTAAAATAATAATTAGGGCATGTGACACAAGTTTCTGTTTCAGGCAATGGATGAAATTCCACTGGCATGGCTCTACATGTGTTCAAGAACCCACAAGGATCAAGTTTCCATTTATTTGCTTACAAATAAACTTTCAAAATGAATATTTAACACCTAGCATATGCAGAACTGTTATGGGGTACTTACTGTTGCACTGCTAGCCTAGAAATACTGTGAATTTTATTCCTTATACTAGCTAATTAAAAATGCCTCATACGTACTCGTTAATATTTCAGTTACACTTGGTAAATGCTATCTGTTGTTTGTGGGTCAATGTAGCTACAGGAAAATGCATGCTTTCTGTTATAACATTCTTGGTCATAATTATCGAATTCTTAATTGTATCATGTTTTAATTTACAGAACCCTTTGCTTTGTTCATGTTTCCAGGACCCTTCACGTTAGTCTCTATCGCAGGAAAATTTTTGAACCGACAAAGTCAATCGGAGAGGCTGAAAAACAGCATGAACAGACGGTCAGTTATATCAATTAGGTTGTTTTACAATACAAACAGCCTGATTATTGTCAGCCTGATTATTGGCAGATTAATAGATTATTTGGTAGATAGCAGATTATTTATTTAAGCTCTGTTATCTGCTGTTAACGTTTAACAGTGTACTGTGTGTATGTATGTATGCATCTGAGTATTTATAATTTATATAGCACCTTTAAGAAAATATCAGTTTATGGATTTATCAGTAAAAATTGACTGTTAACCTGAAATGCGTGTTGCTGAGTCGTAAGTTTAGATTTATAATTTTTTTTCTCCAATAATACGCATAGTTTAGACAAGTTAAGTACATTGGCTTTCTTCATGAGGCTGTTCTGCTACCCTAGGGGTCCTACTTAGCAGGGCTGTAAGACCCTTTCAGGGTCCTCTGTGTGGACTGTACTTTGAATATTGAAAATAACAGATCATTGAGCACTACTGTTCTTGGTTGGTCACCGAATAAAATGATTTCTCATTTGAATATTTATATAGCACCTTTTAAGAAAATCTCATGTTTATGGATTTATCAGTAAAACTGTCTGAATGGTGGAGAATGTAAAAATGGAAGTTGAAAATAAAAAAACTGATGCATTGCTGTTGTTGTTAGCAGCAGGGTTCCTCTGCTATGTTTCTTTACTAAATCACCTGATGTTATATTCATCCATTGTTTATAATGAATAGAACATAGTAGCTGATTGGTTTTAGCTCTCATATGTTGCCATAGACGATGTGGGTTCAGGTCTCCTGTGAGACAGTTAATGTGTAGGGACATTGAGCATGTGCTTTAACGAACAGTTGCTCAGTTCCATTGATTAGTGCTTTGTGATTAGGTAATGGTGATTAACAAATAAAAAAATTATACACGTGGAATTCTATCGTATTGGCATTCTTAACATGATTTACAGTATGCTGCTTGGAATACTTGATGATTTCCTAATTGATTCTAGCATTTCTTTGTACAGAGCACGGAGACTTTTGATGGAACAGACATGACAGATGGTACTTCGGTTGATGGAAGCCATATACCGTTGGATGGTAGTTCAGTTGATACAAGACAGATAGAGTCTAACAGCGTCCACAAAGTGTCTACCTCCACCAGCGCTTATTCACCGATCAACTGCCTGAATGATGACATGATGGCTCATATTTTTGAATATCTGTCGTTGCAAGAAAGGTTTTTGGCTGAAAGAGGTAATTGGAGTTGGTGGTTTGTTCTGCAATTTCATTTCTTTGATCGTAGTGTTTACATAATTACATACATTACACAACATTAGCATCGAACTGAAATGGAATTATCTGTCCTTTTAATGATCCAGTTGGTCATACATTCACTTGGATGAGGAACAGGCCACGTAGGTTAACCTCACAGTTTCCTTTGGTTCTGTTCCCTGAAAGGATGGATTGGGCATCAATTGGGATATGTGCCATTTTCTCCAAATGGCATCTTGTTGTTTACCCACTGTTCCCTCCAATTCGTCCTACTGGATACTTACTGTGCCCCATCCCCCATGGGTTTTCTTTCCTAACAAAGATGACTGTAATTCCAGAGTACTATATAAAAGTGTACATTGATTCTCTTCCCTCAATTATGACGCTAATGATCCATGTATAACATATGTATAACATGCTCGTAGTTTTAATTTTTTCTAAACATTGCCTTGATCTAATCTTTAAACATCCAATAGGACTTTATCAATGTATAAGTTGCATACTTGTCAGCTTATTTTTAATAAACGAAAATTGATTGAAAACTTGATTGATCAGATGTTTCTTAGACCCATCCAAATATCTAAGTTAGCTGAGCTTGTCTTAACCTCGCTGTACCTGCCAATGATAATAACAGCAATAACAGTGACAATTTATATGGCGCCGTTTACAAGGGCGCCTCACAGTCAACTAACAGCAGGGTAGGCCTTAGAGAACAAATAAGTCTTGAGTCCAGATTTGAAGGAGTCAATTGTGTTAGCTGCTCGCAGGGCAGGAGGAAGACCGTTCCAGCATCTGGGGCCGGCCGCCGAGAAAGCGCGATCGCCAAAACGGGTTTTCATCCGTTTATGCGAAGATCAATGATTTCTCTGCAAAGCCAGGCAGCCATCCTTTATGGCATGACTGATTTGTGCAATGGATGGTCCTGTTAACAGGATTTCCTCATAGTTTTTGTTCTGCTTGTGGAGAATGAGCCAATCTTTACTCTGCTTTGTCCAAAACACCATCTCTGTGAAAACTTTTCAGATAGAGGGTGGCGATAAGCAGGTTCTATGAGGAACGTTGTGTATATTTTGTCATGTTACATTACACATAGTAATGCATAACAGTGCATTTAATTGTTATCTCATAGTGTGCAAACGATGGAGATTGTTATCGATGCAGTTTTGGTCAAGCAGCATCAAACGACTAAAGATCTGCAATGGCATGAGCAACATTCGCTGTGAGTCATCAATAGAAATTAAGAAATTCTATGTTGCATTGTGTTTGCTATGTATTTTTAGTAAAATAATGTAAATTATTTGGCATTTAGAAATGTCATAAATATTACATTCGTGACGATCTAGAATTTGAAATCAGAAATCGCAAATCTGACTTTCAGAAATAACTGAAATTTGTGTTTTAAGCTTAACAGAAAATTTGCATTGAGAAATAACTTTAATATGTTATCATAAAACTTTTTAATTATCTCTGTTTTCTCTTTTCTGGTTAAAATGGGTAGTTGCATTGTTAGGCAGAGCAGCAGGAAGGAAAAATTTGTCATCTAAAATAGACAACTGTACAGGCAGTGACTTTATTCCCAGTGATATATTCATTTTCGGCTTTGTTCAATTCTAGCATACTACTGAATTCGACATTTTAGTTCTAATTTTCGGTTACTGATTCATTTTTATTTTCCCTTTCTTTATTTTGAGTATCAGGTGCATTTCTGAATGGCACGAAGATCAGAAGGACACGGGTTCGATACCCTCTACAAGGTTGAATCAGCCTTCAACTCTCTAGGGGCAACTGTAAAATGAGCAGTAGGACAGATGGGCGCCTTGCAGGCTGCCATACAGTTAAATTCAGCTCCTGTTAAATTTATCACATAATCTTCTGCGTACTTGTAAAAGTTTTGTTTCAATACAGTTCATTTGCTTTTCAGGTTTTACTGATCACGATCTGAAGAAGCTGTTGCAGCGAGGATCGTCATCGCTTTACTCACTCGATCTTTCTCGTTCGTTTGGAATGCTCACAGACCGATCTCTGAATGCCATCGGTAGCTAACCTTTTCTTTGTAATCATTGTCAGTACTGTTGATACTAACATGTCTCCTCTTAAACTTCATCGTTTATAGGTTACAGGGTCAATGCTTATCTTAAAATGGAAAACAAATATGTTACTAATACAATAATACTACATGTAATTGTATTAAAGGCTTTTGACAATTTTTATATATGAACTTGCCGTCCAAACCTTGGTACAAAATATACTGAGACCTTCACCTAACACTACCAAGAACCACATTATGATGTTAGCAACATTGTGCTGTTCTTAAAAAGCAGTATATAAATAGACAAATACTTAAAAACATACCTAACAAAGGAGTGTTGTAAGGCCAAAAAACCTCTGTTACCGGAAACACACCCTTATGTTTCTCTGACCTAATGAGTTCATGGTCTAAAGTTGAATTCACTTTAGTATCCATGTTCTCGGTTGCTTCTAGCTAGGAAAAATGACTGAGGGCTTGGATCCTGTGACTACTAATGTTATGGTGGATTCGTTCATTCATTATGAGAATTTATATAGCACCCTTTCAAGGTTACTACTCAGGAGTGCTCCCAATCCAGCCCAGGCTAAAGAGGATAGATAGTCTTACGATTAGTTTTGAATGCATCAGAAAAACCTTGGCAGCAGCTGCTGAGCCAGAGGGAGCTCATTCAAGATCATAGGATCATGTAGCAAATTTCCAGGTGCTATTAATATGCAATTATTAGAAAATGTTAGAAGTCAGCGGCCAGAAAATGTCTATTTCAATTGATAATATTAATTTTCTTTGCAGCTAAATGGTGTGAAAACATCAGAGAGCTCAATCTTTCTGGGATGAACATCAGCAACAAAGGTCTGCAGACTTTGGCTGAGAAATGTCGTAAACTAGAGGTAATCTTTACTGTCACTCTACTGAGCGTGTTGCCAGCGTATTATCATTCAACCATCTCCCCACCCCAGAGGCAAATTGGGTTGGTGGTGTTGATGTTTTGTGTCAAGGTGGCAGAACTAAGAGGATACTGGTAGTAGCATTATTAATATTTAATGATTTATATACCATGAAAATACACATTCCATGTAACATATATAATCTGTGATTTTTGACTTTTAGGTCATCATAATGCAAGATAGTCAACGAGTTGGTGAAAAAGGGTAAACTTTGTGCTTAAAAATAATTTGAAAAATTTTTTAACTATTTTTTGGTACTGGTAGTTGTTGGCTTTCTTTAGCAGCTCTGTCATTTGGCTAAGTGGCATTTCAGTTTGGTTGGAACACCTCTTAAATGAACATGATGATGGTGGTGACAGATTGATAAGGCATTTGTGTTCTACCTCAGCTTCTGGGTTTGAATTTTAATTGTGATGTATAGAATAGAACAAAATATTCTTTATTAGTGGATCAATTGCATACCGCAGTTTGGCTTACAGAACTGTATGAATGCTACTTCTTGCGCCTAAAGTGCATAAGTAGCCTAAGGAGTACGATTATTTTATTGTTATTGTATGTGGTAGGTTCCAGTGAGTAAATAATTACCTCCTGATATGTTTGATGTGGAGTAATAACAACAGAAACTTATTCTTTGCTTTTTATGTTGTTCTGCAGCTGTGTGATGTATTGTTGATGTCTGTTGCTGTTTTCCATTAGGCTGTGGTGGATCTTCCATAGATGTAAGAAACTCAAACAGGTCGATCTAAAAGGAGTTAGTGGCTTAAAGGGGCAGGTGAGGATTCTTATGCTTTTTCAAGAATGTGTAAGGTGGTCAATTAGATGTAGCAGTCAACAGAATGATGTAATGTAGTGTAAATGTTCAAACATAACTCGGCACCCACAAAGACCACGTCAGAGAGAGTAGCTTATTCACCGGTGCTATATCAAATCAAGTCCGCAATAGTCAGACTGCTCTGTTCGTTCCGATGCCAGGTCAAAATCTGGGAGGTCAAGCCGAGAAGACGGCATGGTGCTAGGGTAGTAATCGGTGATGATGGTGGTCATGTGGTGGTGCAGGAGTTGAATGAGGAGTAGGAGAGAATGAAAGTTAGCTGCTCATAAATGGCATAGATCCCCTTGACTTGTGTATATTAGCAGAATGGGAATTGATTGTTTATTTTATTGCTGGTACCCACTGGGTTTTCTTGTGTGTTGCATTTCACTATCACTTATAAAAATGATTTAATTTTATGCAGACTATTTAACATTTTGTTTTCCAGTGCTTGCACGTCCTGTGTGAAGATGTCTTGCACCTGAATCTAGAAAACTGTGAGAAGGTTAGAGCTATGGATTTGTTCAATTTTCCTTTTTATTGTTATTTCATTGTTTGTTGTTATTAATATTTAATTCTAATACTATATTTTGTTATCAAGTTTTGAATATATTTTGGTAACTGATTGTCAGTGGATGCATTGTTTGTGCTGCCATTTAAAAAAATAGAAGACAACCGAAGCTATTGTTAATATACACCAGAGTGGGTCTATTTGACCCTTTTCAGCTGACTCACTGACCTGCATCAATGTTATGCGTAAGTTACAGTTAGATTGTATTTGTTATACTTCTGCCATAATACACCTTATATGTTGGTGCTGATTTGTCAATAAACGAGTCAATCAATTGAAAAACCACAGAACAGATTCTGATATAATGAGATGTGAGACATGGATCCTAAAGTTTGTTCGCCCTAAAAAATGACCTCATCATAGCTGAACCTCATCATAGCTTGGGATACGTATCGATAGTCCAAAGGTTCGATAGTCCGAAGATTCGTAGTAGCTTGACGGATGAAAATAATTCTTGCTTGAGTAGAAGTTTGATTAATTAACAGAATTATTGCTTAAATAGAAGTTGGATTGATGAAAATAATCCCTGCTTAAATGGAAGTTGGAATGATGAAAAGATATCACAGTGTAAGTAGAAGTTGGATTCATGCAACGATTTTATGTCGGATAAATGTCAGTGGACTACAGAATTTTCGGACTATCGAACCTGAGGAATATCGACCTGTTACCTTATAGCTTGGTAGCTGATCTGGCTTCTAAGGATAGCTCTGTAAAGATTTTACACTGTAGAGAGTTGTGGAATTTCTTGATTTAGCTGAAAAGGATGTGTACTAATACTTCATTGGATTTCATTTGCAGTTGATTACTAATTGATTTCTTTTGTTAATTGATCAGCTGGTGGATGTTGGTGTTCAGAAGGTTCACGAAAAATGTCCTCGACTTCAGGAACTTTCGGTTGGCAACTGCTACAAACTTACGGATGCCGCATTTACATTCATCGGCCAGGTTGTTAAAACGAAATTCTTGGATTTGGATTTGACACCAGACTCCTTCAACAGCATTTTAATGTTTCATCTGTCGAGGACATACAGAAAGAAAATTATTTTGCTATTACTGAGACTGTAATATTTTATTTGTTAGAGCCCTGGGTCGGGAGCGCCTCGGAATCTCTGAGTGGCGCTATACAAATGTTCAATTACAATTACAATTACTATCGTGGTAGTATGTAGGACTTGTAGTAGTTTACCCACTTTCTCTTGTGTGTAAAGTAGCACTATTAAATATTATTTGGAAATATAAAGAGATCTGATGAAATTCTTAGAGTTAAGGCCAGAACTTGGACAACTTGTAGCAATGGCACAATGGAAATGGGTTGGGGTAGTTCAAGGGCACATGACTTCAAATGGGACAGTTGTAACAGTTAGCTTTTGGGTATTTGAGGTAACACTATGGGTACTATATATAATTCAGTGTTTAACTCACCTGGTCGTATCTTATATAGTCCGATAAATGGCACTGTTTTGACTCAAGAAACAGAGTAGGCAAACAGCAGATGCACTTGAATTTTACTTGTTTAATCAAGATGGATACTGCTATAGTGCTGCACTTGAATTTGATACAATTGTGGTTCAGTTAAATTTTATGAATTAGCGGCCAAATCTAGAAGCACAGTGCACGAATGAGGAACTCAGAATCAGATAAGTTTAGTGACTTTGTGTGCATCATTAGAGTAATTGAATAATTAAGAAAGAAAGAAAGAAATGTCCTCCAATTGCTAAATAAATTTTTAAAAAGAAATTAATTAATATCCTCCCATCTCTTATAGCACATAAGTAATTCATAGTAATTCATCTGCAATGGCTAACTTTTGACTGTTGTGATTTTCAGTGCAAGACGATTAGAACACTTGATGTCAGTAGAATCGGTCCAAACGGTGAGATATCTTTTATAATTCTTATGTTACAGGCCCTTTGATATGGATTAGTCATCCAAATTATGTTACACATCTACCCAACCTTAATATGTTTACGAAAAAACTTAAAGACTGTTTGGTCTCTGTGTATTAAAACTATTCTTTTTGAGAAAAAAATTTAAAGACTGTTTGATCTCTGTGCATTAAGACCTAAACTATGAATCATGTTTAGTTCGTTTCAATTGTGTTTTTTACTCTCATACAGTGCAGTTCGTTTTCACACTGTTACTACTGCCAAATTTTATCCAGAAAAGGTCAATCCAGCTGCAGCGGGTTCATGTGACCTTTTTGGATTGACTTTTGCATCATTTACTTGAACTTATTGAGTTTGTACTGACTGCTGTTTTTGTGATCTTATGGTGTTTATGCTCTGTGAGTAAATGGCTTACTATCTTACTAAGACAACAGTCCAGTTTCTCTTTCTGTCTGGAGAAATGTTCAGAGTTGAGCTTGGCTTAGTCAACTTCTGCTGCCATTTAGATAATTCATAGGACTCGAAGTAATGCAAGAAATTCACGGATTGACTATTAGTAGATTGACCTGAAACTGAACAGGCTTCAGCAGAAACATTCTGACCAGTGCTAAATTTATAGAATTATCTCACTGACTGACAGAACCCTTACTCTGTTCCTACGACATGTGCCTGATCACACCCTTCTCTCTGTCTCTGGCTGTCTGCTTCACTCTGTCTGTTGTCTGTTTCACTCTATCTTATTGCTGCTTCTATGTTGGCAGTCCGCATATGCCTGTACATAATTATGTAAGTATATATGTATTTATCTAGACACTTAATATAGCTCCTTTAAGTAGCTTGCTGAAGCACTGATATTTTGAGTAGTTGTATGCTGATGTTCTTAATGACATTTACATTTAAGTTACTGCTAGAGCACTGAGTGAATAGTTTTGTATGTATGTTATATATGTATGTATGAGCACTTGCTATAGCGCCCCTTCAAGATTTCTACTCAGGCGCTCCCGACTACAGCGTGGACACTGAATCGGAGTTTCACGCCGAAGTGCATGAGCAATTGCGATTGAAGGACTTGCCCAGGGTCCCTACGCGGCGGCTTGAGGTGGATTCTAACCCGCAACCCTCCGGCTGCAAGGCACCGAACATACCTCTACACCATTTAACCATTTAACGACATTTAACTTTCTTCAGGATAGCATTTAGGGAATGCCTCTGATCAGTTTCTCTTAAAGCAATTACAATGACAACAGGATTAATTCCGATGAGTGAAATTGTGTTTTATAAATGTATAATAGTGCAATGATGTGGAGTAGGTTAATTGTTACATGCATCTTTAATGGAGGCATGGTCCTGGTGTTGAATCTGTTAGATATATTGACATTTCAGGTGCTACATAATTACCAGATACATACATTACATTTATTGTGTCTTGAAAACTGTTGTTAGTAACGGCATCAGGAGTGATGGCGCTACGTCACCTGACACACCTGGAGCACCTGGCGGCTGTTGATTGCCACGCTTTGAATGATTCCGTTCTAATGGCTATCAGTCAGGGATGTCGTCGTCTCAGGTGGTGATAACGCTGCTCTCCTTGCTCTAAAAGTCCAGGTTTTTAATGGCAAAAATCTGCCTTATATTTAACAATTGTGAAATATGGTAAAAATGGTAGATGCTTCAAGTTGGCTTTCTTTGCACTTCTGTATTATCATTGTTGTCTGTAACCTCTCGGTCAAGCCAGGTGTAGGTGCCAAAAGAGAAATACAGTATCTTATTGCATTGTATTATACCTTTGGGAGCCATGTTCTGCATTATGAAGTAGTTTGCATTTGTAACACTGAAATTGCACTCTAAAGCTACTTGAATTTTGGGATTTATTATTCAGCCTAGTATAGGAGAGTTTGTATTACAGCAGTGCTTGTTATTAAGAGGATTCTATTGTTCTGTGGCAGGTCTCTTAACATCATCAATATTTCCTCTTCACAATGGGTGGCTGAAGATCAGATAACAGACATTGGTGTTGAAAGCTTGGCTGGAAACTGCCCTCTTCTGTCTTCAGTATATCTGGGAAATCGTCCCAAGGTATGGTAACCACATGCATCAGCCATCAGTTTAGTATTACGTTATTCTGATTGTCTTTCTTAATGAGCACCACAATGGATCTACTCTAATCTGATGTCATCCGTAGTTATCATAATGCATAACGTTGCCCAATGCAACGAGAACCTGTATATATAACTTCCGACAAAGGGCACACAATTTCACCCTCCCCGATAAAGTCTCGATGAACTTTATCCCAAGAATGTTATATAAAAACATGTACTGATTAACCCATCCATAAGTAGCCATACTGTCAACCATTACTGTTCACCTACAGAATTTTGCCTGTTGCCTTATTAAATTTTTTTTTTATTAAATAAACGAATATACATATTTAAGACATATCATTCGATGGTGGTCGATTGGTTAGAGCGCTCGGCGTGTAGTATGGAGAGTACGGGTTCGAGCCTCGCTCGAGATGGTTACTGTGTAGGGACCTTGAGCAAGTCCTTCACTCACAATTACTCTGCGCCATTATTGTTCTGTCGTATGGTCATGTGTGCACTTCTGAAATCTGGAAGGAGGGCAATATCAAAATACAGTTTTATTGTATTATAAGTGAAATATTTTTGTTCTCTTAGAACTGTCTCTTCATTTCTTTCCTCACTCTATAACCTTCATTAATTTATTAACTAATTGACCATCTTGATTTTCAGTGTGTATAATGGTTAGTGGGATATGTCCATTTCTGGATTACTTGTATGGTTCACCCTACTAGAGGCGCTTTATCAATGCTTAAATACAATAGAATACAATACTTGTTCTTTGAATCCACCTCCTTTGTTAGTTACCCGATTGTTCTGTTGTGTTCTTGGTATGCTTTATGTCTCAAAATAAGATGGTTATTGAATTATTCACCATCGGAATCTGTTTGCGAAGCTAACGTGAAATCTGATCAGTTGGAGTAACCAGAAGTCAAGCAAGCACTGAACACATGACTGTATAACTCACTGAAACTGATACTTTTAGTGGTTTACATCACGATTAGTACAGTTAATCACTGAGTCCTGCCCCAGGAGAGAATTGTAAACTTTATTCTTTCATTAATGGCATGATCTAATATGATCTTATCAGTCAGTAGATTGTTATCTGATAGCTGAAGCATTTGCCATCTGATAGATTGTTATCTGATAGCTGAAGCATTTGCCCATTCAAGTACTTACCCAGCCATATGTGTCTTAACTTCATTGTGCCTGCAATAGTATAAATTGCATAATCAGATGGAAGTTAATTGGACTTTTGTATACTTACCACTTTAACAGCGAGCTCTGTCGGTTTTCCCAGTCACTTTTAGTATGCTGCCATTGCTAAAGTGTTGAAGAGCTTCTGCAGGAAGGCTCAAATATGAAAACTTTTGTTTCTCTTTTGTGATTTTTGACAGATTTCCGACTCGTCGCTGAGGTCTTTGTCGCAACTGGACCATCTGAAGGAATTAGTCATCACGGGTTCGACACATCTAACTGACAGCGGTACATGCTACATTGCTAATCTTGCCTAATGTAATGAATTCTGAGCTGGCTTTCTGTCCGTTAGCGTATAGAGTACAGGGTCGCCTCCTTGGTATGGCGATGCCAGCTAGGCCTCGCTCCAACTTACCTACTTGACCATTGTCAGGCACTCGAAGTACCGGTAGTCGCTCCCTATGCTCAGCGGGAAAGGGGTGCTCTCAGTCCCATTTGCCCTTACCTCTATCATGCAAAGCCACACTTTTTCTATTGTAGGCCTGCCGGTATGGAATGGCCTCCCTCTTAAGGTGAGCCTGTTCCCTAGGTCACTCTCTGACACATTCTATAAGCACTTGAAAACTTTTGTTTTTGAGCGTGCTGGAGTTGGGAGCACCTCTGAGTAGTTTCCTTGAAGAGGTGCTATGCAGATACTTGAATGGATGAATGAACTTTTGTTGTGACGTTGTCATAATACGCAATTTTGTGTTGTTTTATAAGCAGAATCAGTAGCCATCCCATTGCTTAACTACTGCTGCCAGGGATGTTGAAGGTTGTAACTTCATTGACCAGTGACCATGTAATCTAATCTAAGTGTTCAGAGACTTAGCTTTTATTGCTTTGAAATAATAATTGTAATTGTAAAAGTAATTTCTATGAACATTTATAGAAGCAAATCCTGAAATGACTCTGTTTTCATAAAAGTCAGCAGAAAGCTCTCTACTCTGCGAAGACTTGTGTTAGTGACCTTCATCAGAGGAACAAGAATGGTGCATCTCTGGATGTTCCTTGTCTAAAATATGTACAATCATGGCTTTTTGTGGAGTCCATAGAGTAATGGCAACATCACTGGCATGAAGAGCAGTAGGAAGGGGATCGATTCCCACTGGGGAAGGTCCACTCAGCCTATCATTCGCTAGATCGTGCTGGTAAAATGATTAGCAGGACCAATGGACGCCTTGCATGGCTGCTGTATACAGTTAAATTCAACACCTGTAATAACTTGTGATCATCCATTCATACGAATTGTAATCATACAACCATAATAACAGAATATCATTATTATTGTTATTTGTAGGAGTCATGTGCGTTCTCAGTGGCTGCCCAGTCCTGCAAATACTAAACCTGTCGAGGTGTGTGTATGTGAGCGATTCCTCCGTCTCGGCTGCAGTTTCTAGAATGAAGGAAGACCAATCAAGAACTCTGCATTTGGATGTTGGAGGTATATTGATTTATATGTAACTAGCTTTCGTACCCGGCTTCATCCGGGATTTTCTCCCAGGCATGAGTTATCACGGCTTTGCTATATTTCGAGGTCACTGATTATCGTTTAGTATAAGAGTAGTCTGCGTTAGAGTGTAGGCATTGAGCATTGCCAAGTGGTGACATCTGCTGAGTCGGCCAGATTTTTTATGGCTTAGCCCTGGGTTTTTTGCCAGTTTTTCGTGTAATTCTACCCTTCTATATTGCTGATGTCATAGTATGTTTTATAAAAATGACTAGGTTAACATAACGTAAATGAAAATTTATAAAGTGCAACTTAAAGGAAAAACTGATGAGTAGTGCTCCCGACATGACAAGGAAAACCTCGATCAAGCAGAATGTGCTTAAGCGCTTGTGGAACAGAGGAGCTTAGCTCTAGTTTTATGAGGAAAATTGTTCCAGGCCCCAGGACCGACTAAAGCAAAGCTTCTGTCGCGGTGTTGTAGAGGAATGAGCCTGGGGACATGAAGAACACCCTGATAGGCCACGAACAGACTTGCCTTTTCTTTATTTTGTTTTGTTGCCTTTTCAGGGACTTCAGTTGACCCCTCGACAGTACCCACTGACCTACCAAATCTGAAGATATCTTGCTACAGCCCCGATGATCTGGATGACATGATAGCCGACTACGGTGAGATAACTTCTCTGTTTTTCTCCCAAGAACAGGTATTTCATATCTCATATTTCAAACTGCAATTTGGAGATTTCTAAGCATGCTTTTTAATACATGTATACATATAGTGTTATCATAAGGCCTGGAAATTGCATGTAATTTTATTTATTTGCGCTGATTTAAAATGAATATTCTATGACATAAGACTTGGAATTGTTTCTTTGGCTGAATGGAGGAGTCACTATTTACGTAGTATTGTATTGAGCTATGAGGTGCAAACATTTGTTCACATATTTTTTATTTTGTTTAAATAGATCAACCTGCATGTGAGGTACTTAAGAATTGCTATATTACCGTAAGTGTCTTGATACCGTACCCATTTCAGAGCAACCCTGTTAAATCCCGAAGCTTCATACCAACTACAGACAGAGGACAAAATATTGATTAAGGCAATGATATCACTGATTATGATATTTTATGTGCATAATCTGGTATGGAGGACAGCTTGGCAATGTGGATATGACCCTGGTGCTTTTAAGGACTGTGAGCAATGTAGAACGTATACTGAACTTCTGTGTACATTGGCACTAAGTACTCTGGGTCCTCAAAGTGAATGTGCAAGGGAACTTCGGGAAGCTCAAATTCAGGTTTTCACATCACAAGGGATGTATGTACTCAACGAATTTTCAGTTTAGTGCATGACCTGTAAGCATTGGTTTGAGAGCTCCATCAAAAACTTAAGTTTTTCCCAGGGCTTTGATGCTGGATACCACCAAGTAGTTTGTTCTATAAGAGATGTATACGAAATGACAAATACAGTCTACCAACGTGTAATGCACAAATTCCTCTCTGAACTGATTCACGTTGTAAGATCAGACAAGGCTTGACTGCCATGTCTTCATACAGTTATACAGGGCTGCATTTGTTCACAAACTGGTTGTTAGTATTAGATTCATTGAACTGTTTTACTTTTAGGTATCGATGATGAAGACGATGAACTGAACTTTGACTTCTCCCAAGTTTGCACGGGTTAGTTTAAGAGAATTCATAAAATGCTATTGTGTATTTTTAAATTTGTGTCAATGTTTCTATTGTTCTTAGTGGATTTGGCCTTATGCCAACTGTTGTGCATAGCTGGAGAAACATAAAAAAGCCTAGACTACTAGTTTGTAGTGGGGCTAGGTTTATCAAATGCCTTATGTTAATTAATTTAACACTTTAGGGCTGCATTGGTTTCCCAGTCACTTTTAGTACACTCTTGTCATTGAAAGGTTAACATAGGAATTTAGTATAAGTTAGTTAATTTCAAATGGCATGAGGTTTAATGACAAAGCGGCACTATAACATTAGACATAATGAATTTAAATGAGACCAAATGGCAGGTCACTGGTTAACTATGCAATCAGAAATATGTGCACTGGTTACCATGGTAATTGTTGATGCCAGCCAATGAAATTGCTTGGAATGCCATCTTTGAAAATCAGTTGGAAAGTCAGCAAGAAGTGGCTATAGTGTTGAGACGTTATTAGACGCAAGAAACGAGGATAGTTTCTAATAAATCCTCAGATTTAAGCATCAGGTGTAGCTCGAACATAGAGTTAAGGGGCAAAATTTTTTAACTTTCGTTTTACAAAGAACAGGAAGAACAACAATGAGAATAAGAATTCGATTTTCTTTCTACGATTTACTTAAGCGGAAAGGACAATATTGTGTTGTGATGGTCCATTTTCAAGACAGATATGATCAAACTAATATGTTTAGTTTATCTATGCCGGTGTTAGGTAGATAAGTTTGATATTGTAACTATGGATTGATTATTAACTTAATATAATTGTCAAAATCTCACTCTGACATTTATCTTAATGTAGATTACTTGATTTGATTTAATATTTCTTTCAGCCAGGTTACAACGAGGCTGTTTAATTTAAGCATTACATAATTCACTTTGAAGGAGGCAGTGGTTCACACTTTGTGTGTTATAATAGAATAATAATATAAAGATGAAATAATAATGTAATAGCTTTGTGAAGTCTATAGATGAGATTTTATTAGAAGAATTCTAGCAGTTGTATGGTTCCGTTTGTGTGATAGATGCAGCACTGTCTCCATATCTCTGGTCCATCTGTTTAGTCAATAATGTGCCACCTGTTTTGTGATTTTAGGTTTAAGCGATTACGACGATTATTTGGATAACGATGATCCACTGGGAGAAGAACGATGGAATCTGTCGTGACATTTTTCCATTATTGCAAGACTGCTTCTTGAAAAGTGACAACAGTTTTTGCTTTGAGTCTGTTGCAGTGACTTGTGATGTTCTAAAAATCACAGGCATGATTTTTATTTCATTTTCTGTGACAAACTTGCATACAATGCATGGCACTGGAACAATGCATGGCATTTCTGGTTGCTGCATTACTGTGTAACAATGTGAGGTTCTTGCATGAGCGTGACTGTAACAATGTGAGGTTTTTTGCGTGACTGTAACAATGTGAGGTTTTTGCATGACATGTCCAGTTGTGTTTTATGCTTTTACAAGTTGTTTGCGTTTGGCATCCCTCTTTATTGACATCTGCACGACAATGGAGTACTAAGCCCTAAATTAGGCTACATTGTTGATCTTGCAACGGCTAAATGTGCTACAGGGTCATGCCATGTCCAGAAAAAGGGACTCTGTTATAAGTAAATAGCTGCTGTGTAGCAAATTTAGATGCAGACGTCCACATTGGGCATAACACCTCCCTTGTTCACCTCGGAGTGATCCCTCCCCCGTTTCTTTAGGGACCTCTTTAATGGTCAACCCATTGGTACAATACCGATTGTCACCACAGTTATCATGAAGACAAGACATTACATGTATTTCTACAACGACGAGCGTGTACTAAAAACAACTGGGAAACCAGTGCAGCTCATCTTTAAAGTGTTGAAGAATTTTCCACTGCATTCTTGGAAGAACGCACACTGGAAGGTCCTTAGAAACACAAATGTTGCTAAATTAAATTTGTGTAATATTAAATCCAACACTCTTGTCAACTGTTTTCGATAAGGTTAAATAGGTAAAGGTAACACACAAATTGGCACACAATGGTAAAACAAATTGACACACCAAGGTAACACACAATTCACACACATCTATAGACCGGCCCGTCCCTAGGAATACGCAACAGCGTAGGGCCCCAGTGATTCCGCCAAAAGTTAGGGGAACACAAAGTACCATTTATGACCGCAGTGGTGTGGTGGCGACGGCGGTGGAGGTGTGGTGGTGGCGACGGCGGTGACGGTGGTAGCGACGCGGTGACGGTGGCGACGGCGGGGACGGTGGTGGCGACGGCGGGGACGGTGGATGCGACGGCGGGGACGGTGGAGGCGACGGCGGGGACGGTGGACGCCACGGCGGTGACGGTGGATGCGACGGCGGGGACGGTGGTGGCGACGGCGGGGACGGTGGTGGCGACGGCGGGGCCAAGGCGGTGGGTGGCGACGGCGGGGACGGTGGATGCGACGGCGGGGACGGTGGAGGCGACGGCGGGGACGGTGGATGCGACGGCGGGGACGGTGGATGCGACGGCGGGGACGGTGGATGCGACGGCGGTGACGGTGGATGCGACAGCGGGGACGGTGGTGGCGACGGCGGGGACGGTGGATGCCACGGCGGTGACGGTGGATGCGACGGCGGGGACGGTGGATGCGACGGCGGGGACGGTGGAGGCGACAGCGGGGACGGTGGATGCGACGGCGGTGACGGTGGATGCGACGGCGGGGACGGTGGAGGCGACGGCGGGGACGGTGGATGCGACGGCGGGGACGGTGGATGCGACGGCGGTGACGGTGGACGACGGCGGGGACGGTGGAGGCGACGGCGGGGACGGTGGAGGCGACGGCGGGGACGGTGGATGCGACAGCGGTGACGGTGGATGCGACAGCGGGGACGGTGGAGGCGACGGCGGTGACGGTGGATGCCGGCGGCGGTGGAGGCGACGGCGGGGACGGTGGAGGCGACAGCGGGGACGGTGGATGCCACGGCGGGGACGGTGGAGGCGACGGCGGGGACGGTGGATGCCACGGCGGGGACGGTGGATGCGACGGCGGGGACGGTGGAGGCGACGGCGGGGACGGTGGATGCGACGGCGGGGACGTTGGAGGCGACGGCGGGGACGGTGGATGCCACGGCGGTGACGGTGGAGGCGACGGCGGGGACGGTGGAGGCGACGGCGGGGACGGTGGATGGGACGGTGGAGGCGACGGCGGGGACGGTGGATGCCACGGCGGTGACGGTGGATGCGATGGCGGGGACGGTGGATGCCACGGCGGGGACGGTGGATGCCACGGCGGTGACGGTGGATGCGACGGCGGGGACGGTGGAGGCGACGGCGGATGCGACGGCGGTGACGGTGGAGGCGACGCGCGAGCACGGTGGAGGCGACGGCGGGGACGGTGGATGCGACGGCGGGGACGGTGGATGCGACGGCGGTGACGGTGGAGGCGACGGCGGGGACGGTGGAGGCGACGGCGGGGACGGTGGATGCGACGGCGGGGACGGTGGAGGCGACGGCGGGGACGGTGGATGCCACGGCGGTGACGGTGGATGCGACGGCGGGGACGGTGGAGGCGACGGCGGGGACGGTGGAGGCGACGGGAGCGGGGACGTTGGTGGCGACAGCGGTGACGGTGGATGCGACGACGGTGGAGGTTGGTGGCGACGGCGGTGAAGGTGTGGCCACGGCAGTTGAGGCAGACCTAGGAATACGCTGAATACGCAACCGCGTACTAAGGGCCCCGGCGATTCCGCCGAAAGTGAGGGGGTCCAAAATACTATTTATGAAAAATAATAATAATACGGACATCACACGCCGTTAAATTAAGTGCAAAGTAACAAATGCTTAAATTATTTAAAATTAAATATATTGCTTGTGACGGTCGGGAATAAAAGTCAAGAATAGGAAACCTATAAAATTTGGTACAATATACTGACACTGCCTTACAGTTGTAAGCCTATGGTAGCCTAAAATTATATTAATTTTGTCCATAATGCTCAGTAAAGCTACTTTAAACTAACTCAAGGCAGAGGAGTCTACTTTCTTAGGCACAATGTCTATGACGTATTTTAATACCCAATGGTGTAGGGTCCCAAAATAAAACTTACGTAGGGCCCCAGATATCCTTGGGACGGGCCTGTCTATAGAAGCTTCTGACAGCGTAGTACCATCCTCTGCTATGGTGCAGACGAATTTTTAATCGCAACAAAGGATTGCGGTATTGGCCGGCTGGATGGATTGATACTCGCGTGCAGTCAGTTTCAACTTCTCAAAAAAAATGTAACGCAAAGCAATTGCCAACACAACTCCGCAAAGATGATGTTGGTGTTGTTTTAATAAATAACTACAGTTTGGCAATGATGTTGCAGAAAGACCAGATAAAATTTAGAAAGATCAAGTTCACCTTTCTGATTCATGTTGAACCGTTCTGAAGTTTCAGTAAACGAGTTGTTACCAAATCAGCACTGATAAAAAGCAAATACTTTTTTCATAATCCTCTCAAAATGCATTACTCAAAGACTGGTAAACTACAAGATATTACAAGCATGCTATTGCTAAAAGTTATTGCAAGGCATAATCGTAAATCTCACAATGCAGCAAAATTGTCAGTGCCTCTAGCAAACACTGCGTCTTAAAAATAATCGACTAGCAGAAAAGGCACATTTATTTGAGACGCACGGTTACAACTGAAGCTGATGATTTGACAAACCAAGAAATTTAAAATATCAAAAAATACATCCATCACATCAAAGCATGAAAAAAATTACAATGGCTTACCTATTTCATTAGAGGACTTCACAGATAATGGATACTATATTTCACACTAAATCCATCCTGACATATGACAAATTTACACCTTGACCAGCAAATACTTTGTTTTGCACGTTATAACTCTGCATAAGCGTAATCAAGTGAACACTAGCAACACTGGTGTTCAGTTCTCCCAAGACTCATGTCACCAGTATTTTGTACTGGATATGCGAAAAAAGCCAAAACAAAAATCCAACCCATATTTGTTTAGCCTCATCGACATATTTTTACATTCCAAACAAAGTTCTGCTTTAGTTCAAATCTCTGAATTGTGTTCTACGGAAACTTGCCTTAAGTATTTACATTAATAAAATTGCCAGCAACTTCAAGCACTAGTAAAAGTTCTCAAATTGATAATTGATACCAACGCCTAGAAAATGAAACGGACACATTAGCTCAGTGGTTCCCAAACCGTGGCCCGCGGGCCAAAAGTGGTCCGCCAATCCTTTGAATGTGGCCCGCGACAGTCACTCACAAATTTTGAAAAAAAAAATAAATTACCTTGTTTTCTTGATTTAGGCTTCTGACAATTTTTTTTTAAAAAAAATAGTGGAAAAAAGTAAAAAGTAACTATTATACATGAGTTTTGCATGGGGCGCGGGAGAGGGGGGCGCAAAATGAGGCTTCTGACGAATTCGTTCACGAAAAAGACGGAAAAGCAAAAAAAGGTCATCAGAAATTTTGGCGGAAGTAAGAAAAATGTTTGTAGGAAATTCTTGCCCCGGGCTACGGAAACCCCTAGTTACGCCACTGCAACTGAGGACGGCTCCTCAGATCTCTGTGGCCCGCCATGATATTTTAAAAGTAAGACTTTGCCCTCCATCAAAAGAGCTTGGGAACCACTGCATTAGCTGATCAAGCACGATAACAAACAATAACAAGCCTTCACAAAGTTCAACCGGGCTTACTTGCAGAATCTTTTACTCTTACTTCACTCCTCATGATCCTTGATCATTCAAATTGCTTGCAAACTCTTAACACTTGTTAAGAGCTTTTGTATTCTAAATTCATGCCAAGATTTTACCATCAGGCACCGTCCGTTTTGATAGAATAACATCGAGAGAAGATGCTGAACTTATTCAAAACCCAAGAACCAGTCTTTACAGTCTTCTTTACACCACTTGATCCCTCTCCTTGGATCTTTCAACTGCACTTGGTCCACTTTGTACAAGTACTCGGTAGACCTCTTGGGCAACGTGGTGCCAAAACATTTCTGGTCTGTATAAATAACTTTGTCAACATGGTGTCTAAATGGTTCAGCAATTGTATTGCAACACGGAGTGCCTAGGTTTGAACCCTCAGACAGACAAATCCTCAACATACAGCAACAAATGATTTGATAGTTGTGCTATATAAATAGGACACCATATAAATACTGGCATTTTAACTGTAATTTATTACACCTGCAAAAATTGCCTAATAGGGATCTCCAGTTAGCACCAACAACAAGCGTTTAAAATAGTTCTGGATGTAATTCAATTTGCTGACAGTAAAACTACACTGTCGTCCAGATGGTCTACTGAGTTGGATTTTGTGGACTGAAGTCGGTGTCTGCTGCCTCGCAAACTAAGATCTGCACTTTCAGTGTCCGATGCGCTATCAACGTCTAATTCATTGTTGCCTTCATTTGCACTGGCATGTGAAGCCATGTTTTCCATCTTCATAAGTTCAGATAGACTGAGGTCTGCTGAGGACGTCGGAGGCCAGTCGGCCTGACCTGCCATCTCGGCCTCGATCAGCTCATACATCTTTTTCCTTCTCTGCTTGAAAACGCTTCTACATCGTTTGCCGAATTCAACCACCCACCGGATGACAAATGTCTGAAAAGAAAAACGTTCAGGATATCAGTGAATAAACATGACTTCAAAACTGATGCAGAGTCTTCTGAAAACGAGCAGAAAGACCACCTATTGAAGCTTGGCTACATTTAAACTGTGTAGAACAGCAAAATGACTGCTGAAATTATAACTGATTTTTGTCATGAACCAAAGCCATTAGAGAATGAAAGCTTGTAGACCTAAGAACACAACAACTACATAAATCTTAGCTATAGTTTCTAAAACTGTTCTTATTAACTATGGGGGGGGGGTCCATAGTACAGTGGTAACATCACTGGCGTGAAGAGCAATAGGTAACGGATCGCTTCCCATCCTCCCATAAGGTCCACTCGCCTATTAATTCATGAGATGGCGCGTTGGTAAAATGAAGGACGTGATGGGCGCCTTGCATGGCTGCCGTATACAGTTAAAATTCGACTCCTGTAATAACTTGTGATTATCCTTTCATACTGATTTGTAATCATACTGCGTAATTGTCAGAATGAAAGATATTAAACCAGTGCTTTTTTTCTAGAAAAAAAGGTTCCGGAACTCAACCAATTCAGAATAGTTATAGGGGCATATTTTATGCTAATATTTCTATTTGATATAATATCAATATCAACAAACACTGAAAGCACAAAAATTAAATTAAGGTATCCAAGTAATTTCAGATATTTTTTAATTAAAAGTTTTAATTAATTAAATTATTACTAATAGCTGAAAAAGGTCCCGGAATACCGTTCTAGACCTCTCCGGCTGAAAAAAAGCACTGTATTAAACGAAGATTATTATTATTATTAACTTGAAATGATATTTAGTGAGAAGCAGTTACCTCAACAATGAGACTGATGAAGAAATTGATACCAGCCAGACCGACTAGAAGCAATCGGAATGCAAATGATGGCGCAGGAAGCAGCTAAAATATAACCAAATATTAGAGTACTTAATATATGATTCATGTACAGCTGATATATAACCAGATATTAGAGTACTTAATAATTCATGCACAGGCGAAATATAACCAAATATTAGAGTAAGGTACTAGAAGGTCATGATGGGCTAAAGAGCGGAGAGGACTTCCAGAGGTAGTAGCTGACAAGCCTGATAAGATCACAGAGGTAGCGAGGAGTTTGACCCAAAAACGTTTTACAGGTAAGAAAGAGATAAAATCTAGGTAAATGGCTGCAATGATCTTCACATGATGTATGTATGTTTCTGGTTGAATGATATTTATACAGAAACTCGAAAGAACCTCTCAAAGACACTAATAATTGAGGGCATCCTACAAACAAAAACATACAATAGCAGAACCACGTACTCATAGATTATAAGCAGACATAATTCTTATGCTTTAGATCATAAGGAATTTGAAAAATCATATTTAATAATATGCACTACATTCACAGCATATGATATCGTTGCAATACCTGGAAGAGGTATTGCAGCCATTCGAACGGAAAAAGCACGATGGATAGATTCAGTGCAGTCGCAGCCAGAATATTCAGCAGGAAGACATCTAGAAGAATAACACAATGCACATCATGTCAGATTTTATATTTATTTATTTACTTAATTATTACACACTCTTCAAGTCAATAAATTGGAGACAAAAGAGCAATGTGAATGAACAACTTTTCCAGCATTGTTACATGGCGTCCAATCAGAAGGCTCAAGCCCACAATCACCACAAGCATGCCACCAGCCACATTAGCACCATTCATTCATATCGAACATTTATATAGCGCCCCTTCAAGAAAACTACCACCAAGAAAGCGCGGTTCTGCCTAGTGGATGTACAGGCAAAAGGGACAAGTAGGAGACCCTGTTCAGATGAGCGGAGGGATCAAGAGCTCCTAGCACTAAGGACAGGGCAACATAGCTTTGTGGGATGCGCAGTGGCGAGGCTCAATGTTCGGTGCCTTGCAGCCGGAGGGTTGCAGGTTCGAATCCACATCAAGCCGCTCGCATAGGGACAGTGGAGAACCATTATGGCATATCCACAAATGATCAAATGCAATACAATTGCAATATCCAATACATGCGTGTTCACAAATTCTGAGCATCCAGCATCCTTGAATAATCCCTTCAGATATCAAAGATCAGTTGTATGTATAGCTCATTCTGAAGAAGGGCAGGAGCGAGGCCCAATAGTCAGTGCCAGACTAGGGCAGCTATCCTATATGTAGTCTGCTGCTCAGGAGACAGTGGAGAACCATCATGGCATATTCAATACATGACTCTTCACAAATTTATCCAGCATCTTTGAATCATCCCTTCAGATATCATCCTTTTCATGTATGTCAGTAATTCTTCTGTGCGCGGTATTGTATAATGAATGAACTAATCCAAATGCAACCAACAGTGGCTAAACCTTTACAGTATTACAATATAGATCTGCTCCAGAAACCACCTTAATTTGAATTTGAACTAATTTGAAGTCATTTTATTAAACACCAAATATCAGTAGTACATCGATCAGAAATACAGGCCAATCAAGCAAAATATTGTAGGTATCCAAAGCTGAGACAAAAGGACAAGAAGGCCCACCAACATGGTCACCTAGTTTCTTCTAGTTTCTTCTAAAAGATTTCAAGACAACATTTAGATGGATAATGTTCCTTTATTGGAAAGCCAGTTGCGAACCACATTTTGGCATACAGTATAATTTAAATTCTACTTCTAGTACAGGAAGCTTATAAAGATTGTTTTCACATCCCTCAAATTTGCCTATATTAATGTTTTCGTTGCCTGTTTATTGCTAATTAAATAGGTTCCGTTAAGCACAATGTGTTCAACGCTAGTGTTGTTTTAATAATGTCTCAATTTTAGTTTCAGTTTTAGTTATGATTGTTAGTCTTCATTTTTAGTTTTAGTTTTAGTTTTTATTGTGTGTCAATATTAGTTTTAGTTTTCGTTTTAATTTTTATGGATAAATTTTCGTTTTCGTTTTAGTTTTAGTAAGCTAATTTTCGTTTTAGTTTTAGTTTTAGTAAGCTAATCTTAGTTTTAGTTTTAGTTTTAGTACGTTAATTTCAGTTTTAGTTGTAGTAATTTAATTTCAGTTTAAGTTTAACCAATTATTTAATTCCATTTAAATTTTAGACACAAAAATTAAATATTCAGGGTTTGTTTGTTCCAGCACCACCAGTCACTTGAAGTTTGGTAATTTCGTACAAATAGTGTTCCTAATTATTCGCCATTTATTTTATGGGTTTTAGCGTTGGTCGAATACAAGTTGGATTACGAAAAGAATTCTTGCTAAATAGATGTCGGCTTGATGAAAAGAATTTTTACTTAAATAGAAATGGGATTGATGAAAAGATACTGCTTAAATAGAAGCGGGATTGATGTAAAATAATTGTTGCTTAAATAGAAGCTGCATGGATTGAAAAAGAATTCCTGCTAAATAGAACCTGGATTGATGAAAAGAATTCTTGCCCAAGTAGAAGTTGGATTGATGAAAAATAATAATGCTACAGTGGACGAATAATTAAGAACGCTAAACTGCGAAATTAACTCGAAATTAGCATCAAGCTCGATACTATGAGAATAATAATCCCAAACAGGGATGTCCTTTGGTCGACCATTGATACTCGTCACGCTACAAGTCAGAGACGAGTGAGGCTTTCGACATTACTGCATTAATTAAGTGAACTTGTCGCAGTAAAGTAAAGCTTTTGTTAAAATCGAAATAGATGAATTCTTAGCGGAAAGTAAATAAAGAAAAACTGGAAGTAGCAACATCTCGTTCTCGTTCTCCTCGCGTGTCTTAAAATAGATGAACATATGTTAGCAGAGCATACCGTTTGCACATAATGCACCAAGCAGTACAATACAAAATGGTGAATTAGGGAAGTAAAGAAAAATTTTAAAAAATTATTTTTTGTTAAATATAGTTTTAGTTTTCGTTTGATCAATTTTCGTTTCGTTTCAGTTTTTATTGCTACAAATTTCGTTTTAGTTTTAGTTTCCGTTGTCTGCGTATTTTAGTTTTAGTTTTAGTTTTCAGTCAACGAAAACGTTCAATTTTCGTTAATTGCTATTTTCGTTTTCGTTTTCGTTGACGAAAACAACACTAGTCAACGCGTATCATTTTACATGCATCTCAAACTGGTGCTTGGTAGGTAGTCAGGTCATCATGTAAAAAATTCCATACAGTACATGTACACATCTCTCCCTTAGAATTCCACGCAAGTAAGTATTAATTGGTATCTTACATGTATGTGCATTGTGCACCAGAGTGCATCTTAGTCAGCAGGTTAAATAAAGAATATACTTACTTACTTACTTACTTACTACCTACTTAATTCGAAACAGTACAAATCTGTCCATTAAAATTCCAAGCAGCAATACATATAGATATGTAGCTCATAAAGATTGTTTACACGTACCCCGAATTTGCCCATATAAATGTTTTTGCAGCAATACATATAGATATGCTGCTTGGAATTCTAAGGGACAGATTTTGTACTGTAAATAAGTATATTCTTGATAGAATATCAAACTTTATAAATATAAACTGTTAATTGATAGATCTATCAATACAGCTGATAACTCACAGTTGCTGACAATGGACTTTCGATATGGAGATCCTTTGGAGAAGACGATGGCCAGCACAATATACTGAAAGACGGAAACGGAGAAGATGGCTGTACCTTCGTGACACGTGAAGTCCCTTACGTCCGGATCTTCAGGCAATACGTATGGCAAGAACCTATCACACATCAAGAAATTAAAAATTGTTATTACGGTTTAGCCGGATCACCCAATCGATCTTACTTACATATAAACTGTCACCTGTCTGTGTCATGATTCATTGATTGAAAACTTAACAATAACTAACCTGCTGACACCCGTCACAGCCATACATGTTATCTTCAAAATCTTAAACTGAACAAAGACTATTGTAAATTTTACTCGACCTTTGCAGGCTTTCTATAAGCTGTTGCTTCTGGTCTGGAGAAAATCATGCAAACATTACTACATACAACCAACTGTAACAATCAACATATATCTAACAGGCACTCCATAGTGTCTTGAGACTTGATACGCATAATTGCAGTACTTACTAGGTAGCATCACTAGTTACCACTCAATTTCACCAGTTAAAATCCATCACAAATCCTTCAAAAAACAGTTAAATTCCTTTCAAACCGTTAAACTTAAAAGTTTTAATGCACAAGTAAGTGCATATTTATATGAAAAATAACGCCTATTCAAGAAAAGTTAAGAAAACTCATCACAGGGAATCCCAACTTGACAATACAATGATCAACAGCCACAGTTAAGATAATGAGATGCTGTTAACTGAATCACTAACAACAACAGTTAAGATAATGAGATGCTGTTAACTGAATCACTAACAACAACAGTTAAGATTATGAGATGCCGTTAACTGAATCACTAACAACGACAGTTAAGATTATGAGATGCCGTTAACTGAATCACTAACAACAACAGTTAAGATTATGAGATGCCGTTAACTGAATCACTAACAACAACAGTTAAGATAATGAGATGCTGTTAACTTAATCACTAACCACAGCAGTTAAGATAATGAGATGCTGTTAACTTAATCACTAACCATGGTTGGTGACGAGTATATAACCAGACAGAAATCTGCATGGTCAAGTTGATCAGCAGCTGACTCATGATTGACAGAATCGGAGCAGCAGCAATTAGGCTGACTTTTGGAGCATAGGGATCTAACTTCGGATAGGAATTTGTGTAGCAAACTGGAGGAAAAAAGACAACCAAATCTCAGAATTCAGCACTCAACAAAAATCATCCAATAAAGAATAATTTATTGCCTGAACTGTCCAAGTGATTCTTTCTGAACTAGCCTGTCCCGTGCTCTTCACCTGTGCATGCTAGTTCGTCAAAATATCCGTTCTGGAGAAATATCCTGCTGCTCACCTTCAGCTACAACTTTTCCCACTTTCTTTCCCTGTACCTTGTCCTCCATTTATCCACCTGTGATTCATCTGCTTCCAGCAACTTAGCTTTCTTTGAGGCACCAAAGAAATCTTGAGGTCACAAATAAGATTTCATCCCTTCCTCCTCTTTGTCTGCCTAACTGTAAAGAAATTACTTTCTTCTCACATCATTCATGAGATGGTGCTAACATTTATGCTCCCAGTTCTAACTGGACCACAGACCATGTATGTGTCTAACACTGTAACGACGAGCTGCACTGGCTTCCCAGTCGTTAGTGTCAAGCCTCTTATTACACAAATGAATGCTGAATGTAGTTTCACTTCGATACACTGCTTGATTGACACCTTTGTGTTACGTCAACAGCAAGAGATTGGATCAGGTGTCTTATTACAGTCAAGTGTACAAAGTACTTTACGTGATGAACTATTTTCTAAGATAATACTTCGGCAGTATGTAATGTCATGCTATGATTGAGTGATATCTAAAGATGTAGGCTGCAGGAACAATTCTGCAGCTAGGTGGACATGTGATATAACCTCTCCATGCAGCACCATTTTTCCGCTGGCACTGATAACATTGCTTATTCAATTGCTGTTACTGCGTGTGTGATTTAGCCAAATGGTCTTTTGGCACCTCTGAGGACTTTTCTTAAGAGCAGACAAGTAATAAGTAGCAGTTGAAAGCACTAACATGTGATGCTGAGTGTAGTCTGTAGAACGAGATCAATGTAGAGGAACATCCAGTCCGTTAAATTGGCACTTGACTGCAAAATAAAATAACACATTACTAGTGACTCCAATTCCACATATCCTTTTTAACAACAGTTCTTATAAAACAACAAACAGGATAATTAACTTCCATGAACAGAATTGCAGAAAAATTTCAAGGATACTGGCATTGTAAAATCTTTATTTTGGGAGCTTCTTCACTGACCAAGAAAACAATACCAACACAGAATTCACACTGTAAGCTTGTTTTACTCATTGTCACTGTTTTGAAAAAAATGTCTTAACATGTAAACACTGATTTGAATCGGTGATCAATAAAGTTGATTTGATCGATTGATTTGATTGATTGTTTAACAATAGGATCATGAAACAAGTTGGCTAATCAATGCCCATAAACAATTAGTAGGAAAACAGACATGATACGTCAGTGCTAAATTTTACTGTAAATGGATTCTTTACTGACTAGATATAGAATGCAGACAGCCATGAATTGAGTCAGACTGTAGCTCGCCATGAACTTGAAGATCCCGAATGATGTCACCAGAGCACAGCGACCCTCTCTGCAGACATACAAACATACATTCATAAAAATTTCTGTTCAGATATGAGAAAGCATTAGGTAACAAGACATTCACAGATGTACAAGTTCTAGGATGAAGCAGTAAACAAATGAAGTGGACAGAATTGCTGTAAACAATTCGATCATTAAGGATCAGATTTAAAAAACTTCTAAAGGGTTTGTTTTGTCATTGAGACATGATTGGTAGTCAAGAATCATGGATGTCAAGAGTCACGACTGACAATGCATTGTGTTATGGTTAAACGCTCACTTCAGCGAGAATTTTATTTATTTAATATATATCTTTAACATCACAAAGCATTAACAGATGGTGCATGGTAAGTAACCATGTGTAAGAAATTTGTTCACAAACAGTGACCCACTCAGGGTCGCTCTGGACAATGACAAAGCCTAGGTTAAATGAAGGGCATGTTCACCTGAATATCCACTGCAATATACTTAAAAACACCAGCCAACCAAGATCTTTATCAATAAACACTGGTAAAAATTTAGAAGACTGCAACATAAATACAACAAAACAGCAAAAAGACCAAATCAGAAGTAACACATCTGACAAATTTCTTGTGACCAACTGTAATCAATTCAATGTTTCAGTCTACCTAAAATAAACGCTTTCCACTGCCCAAAGTCGATAACCTTATGAGGAAGACTTTTTTAGGTAGGATGTTGTATCTGTATTAATTGTTATCTTACATGTATGTGCAGCAGAGTGTATCTTTGTCAGCTGGTTAACTAAAGAATATACTAACTTACTTATCACATTACTTCGTGCATGAAAGTTTCAGTTATAATGTTAAATATAAGCACACATGTTTCAAACTGACCTGATGACAGTCGGAACACATGTGATGTTTGTTTCCTTTGAGGTGAATGGAGATGCAACCGAAGCTTCGGCTTCAGACAGAGATATTCCGGCATGTGCTGCTTTTAAGGCTCCACAGTCGTTGGCTCCATCACCGCACATGCCCACGTAATAGCTAAAAAATAACAATTCATACTGTGTATATTTCATATATTGCATAACTGTGTCATGTAGATTAATTTTAAAAGTATCTAATCCTGGCAGGATATATAAATTTAATCAAAATTTAAAACTCGACGTAACAGTGCCATCAGTCGCTGCCTTGTTCGTTAGACATTGGCATAATTAAGTTACAAATTAATTAACATTAATTAACAGTGAATTTATATAGTACATAAAATAGAGATACTGTGTAAAATACGAGCAAAAGTGTAATGTAACAGCATTGTGTGAAAAGGATCAGACAGCATTGTGGACTACAAGGCCTGACAATAATCTTCAATTTCACACAGCCATCAGTCACAGCCATATATGTCATCTTAAAAATCTTAAACTATTGTAAATCTTACTCGACTTCTTGCAGGCTTTCAATGAGCTGTTGCTTCTGGTCCGGTGAAAATCGTGCAAACACTGTACCACGTACAACCAACTGAAAAAATCAACATAATCTCTACACGTGATCAACTGTAACAATAAACGGAAAGAGCAATGAACCACAGATAACTAAAGTAATAAAAACTCTTACAGTCAAGTATAATGAGTAAATTATTATTAGTTTACCAAAATGTACTTATATTACATTTATAAATTTAACCATAACCATAACCACAAATTTTAGTGCTTCATGTTGTAAGATAACATCATATAGTAGAGCAAAATATTTATTGTCAAAATATTATTTACTTTAATCATATCAGATTAAACTAAATCTGAGTGCTTCTGAACGGTTCACTCTACTAGAGTAAATTTTTGTCTGGCTGTTGCCTAGCAGTTCCTAGTGATTTCCAGGAGGTTCTCATGTACTATGCTCAGCAGGGCTTTCGTGTCCTTGCACTCGGTCACAGGGTCCTCAAGAAGATTAACTATGCTCAGATATAATACCATACAATAAGCCAAAACCAACCTTGGGAATGAGTTCGCTGAAGTGCCTCCGTAGCACGGCCCATGACTTTCCTGTAACTGCGAAATGGGTGTTGCCCTTTGAACCTAATTCGACCAAGTGTTCCTGCAGACAAAAGTTAATAAAGTCTCTCTCAATTAAATACTCGAACTCAACTTCACAGAAATCAAGCTCATGATAAAACAGTGATTACAGATTGAAGCAAATCAGTGAAGAAATTCCAAAGTCAACCAAACCAATTAAAATACACATTCCCCAAGAGAATGGATGATTGCGGCACTTACCTATGGCCCACTCGTAAAGCCATTGCCTGGTAACCCTAATCACGTTTTTGATTCAGCTGTGAAATCCTTCCACTTGACAGCCATGTCTCTAAAGATCGTTATTACCTTACTTCCCTTGCCTTATAAAAGACTGAATGACACCAATATAAAGACTGACCCTGACTGAGAACAATACCAAGTAAGTGCAGTTAGTAAGTTATTTAGACAATTCACATAGCACCTTCTCAGAAAAATGCTATCTTAAGAACACAGGTTAAGACGCAGGTCTTTGACAAAGGACCTTGGTATTTGTCTATTTCCAGCTGAAGAAGGGCCAAAGAGCCGAAAAGCGCTAGACAACAAATGACAAGACCTCTCTTTTGTCACCATTGCCAAGCTACATTTTGATGACAAGGTGAACAACAGAGAGGCAAAACAACTCTGACTGAGGAGTTGACCAGAGCAAGACAAAAAGACACAGCACAATACAGAGTGATGTTTATTTTAAGCTCAGATGCATTGAGAACAACAGTTCACCTGTCCAGAAGGCAGAGGAGATAAACTCGAGTACTTGTCCTTCATCTCCTCCTTAACATCACCCGTGTACGTCCATTGCAGTTGTGGCTTTTTGCTGTCGTCAGTAGACTGCAACGCTGTCACGAGAACCACTTTGTCGTGCTTCTCGATCATGTGACAGTCTCGGGCCACACTCAGAGCAGTCAACATGTTATCACCTGACATAAAAATTTACATATTTACACAAGCAATTAAACGACAATATAAACTTTATATTATAACTTAATGAGATGAAGAAATGCATATTTGTTAACACTTTAACAATGAGTACTAAATAACAATGTGTACTTAAGTGCATAGAAAACTAATCCCTCTCGTTGTTAAATGGCTAAATTATTCATGAATAAAAACATTCTGGTGAAGCTATCAATCAATCAATCAATCAATCAATCGTTTATTTATAGCCAAACAACAATAAACAATAATATTACAAATCAGATTGCACTTTTAAGTATGGAATGCCACAAGGGAAGGCCCTGAAAAGAACAAAGATCCCGCTAAGTAGGGACACCTCTATATAATTTCAATTTTTTTTAAAGATATGGCAATTACTAAGTGCAGAAAGTGAAATTGCATTCTTAACACCAATGCCATGCAATATATTGATGAGCAGCTGTTTAGCAACCTCATTTGGTTCTGTGCAGAGCATCTCGGTTGCCCATCTTCATTCCCCTTGGCAACTGACCGTGCCTCTGATTCAAGTAATGATGTCTGGCACATACACCTCACATTATTCATTCATTCAAGGCCATTTACTTGAATGGCATACTATGGTCCATCTCTGCAATTGACACTTTCATGACGAGCTGCATTGGTTTCCCCGTCACTTTTAGTACACTCTCATCGTTAAAGCGTTAAGTGAACAATGCAGTAAAATGAGAAAGATTATTAAAGAGAATCACCGGTAACCATGATGGTTCGAATGTTGGCCTGCTTCAGCGCCTGGATGACTGGAGTTGTCTCTATTTTTAGCTGATTCTCCAGAATCACGAAGCCCAAAAACGTTAAATTGCACTCGACCTTCTCTCTTCAAAGAAACAAGAATATTTCATTTGAACACAATCGAACAAACTGTAACTATCACGTGAATCTTGACAACTAAAAAGTTAAGTAAAATAAATGTCTGCAACATCAAGAAGAACTTGGCAGAGGTAATCATCTCTATTCCTTTGCTCTGTTATAAGTCCAAGTCACAAACTCTAGATGGATTAATTTATCAAAGATAGCAATTTTTTCAGTTTTAAAAGAGCAATACCTATGACTGCGATTTTAACAATTAATTAATAATAATGCTGCTTCAATATCTGTAATTGTAATTGCTGTTTTTATAAGTCTAAAGACCAACAACAAAAATTCTACTAAGATCTAAGTACTTAAGTAAGTATATCCTTTATTGTACCAATTGCTAACCACACTTTGGCTTGTAAGAGTGAGCCTAACTCGTCACAAATAGCTAACGGGACATACTATCCACCACATTTGGATCAAGAGTAAATCATCCATATGATAAATGTTTTACGATCCACACAACCTGCATTAGGTATTATTCTAGTGTGGGCTCAAGGATGTAGAGTATAAAGCAGGTTTTACAGAGGTAGTAGCCCGTGTAGAATGTGTGTTGGATCACTGATAATGTCCGAGAAGAGACAAGACTGCAAAACATATATTTTGTGAGTTTTGCATCTAAGTTCATAAATTAACTAAATCTGTGAGGAGACAAACCTCTGGACCCGCTGGACTTTCACATAGTTAATCTTCTTGAGGACCCTGTGACCGAGTGCAAGGACACGAAAGCCCTGCTGAGTGTAGTACATCAGAACCTCCTGGAAATCACTCGGAACTGCAACGCAACAGCCACACAAAATTTCACTCTATGCTGAAGACATCATTCTTAAACTAGTCTCCTCAAGTTGGTTTTTTAACCTGTGTCCTTGGGATAGCATTTTTAACTAACTGGTGTCCTTGAGATAGCATTTTTAACTAACTGGTGTCCTTGAGAAAGCATTTTTAACCGGTGTCTCTAAGACAGTTAAACCAGAGAACACAAAACAGCATTTTTAGCCAGTGCCCACCCTATCACTATAGCAGCAGAGTGAGATTTACTCATCTCCAATCTACCAGTTTCCTTTACTGCAAAGTTCTGTCTATGAATACAAATTTCTGTGGGTCTTTAAAAAATAATGCTGCTGATGGTTTTATTTGGCCGTGCTGATGTTGGGAGCACCCATGCGTATTTCCCTTGACGAGGCGCTATACAAATTCTCGTAATGAATAACGAATGAATGAAGTGAGTGCTTGCACATTTTTATAGTGTCACTACAGAAGTCATTAGATTAAACTAGATTAGAATAGAAAATCATGCTTGCACCTGGTTTTACCATTGGGATTTGGTACCAATGTCTGGTACATCATCACTATTGAAAGTATTCAGCGCTGGACGTAATTTAAAGATAACTAATTAGCAGATGCATCACATGTGAAGCGGCTGTAAAATCCCCTCACCTGTTTCATGATTGCATAGTGAGAAAATCATTTCAGGTGAGCCTTTGGCATAGAGTTCAAAGTTCTGACCACCCAGAAGTCGAGTTATGACCGACATTCGCTGAAGTTTAGACGAGAATGTAAACTGCCTCAGTATGCCGACTTCATAAGGCATCACCTTCAAAATAAATAGAAAAACCTTTTTCAGCTTCAAATTTATGGCTTTTAGCTTCGTAGCCAAAACAAGATTATGGTCTTGGTTTAACGATTACAGGTCAGTGCAGATATTTGGTTTTAGATTTCACCCCTAGCCAACTCATCTATGACGAGTACACTGACTGTACACTGTTGGTGGGAAGACGAGACTGTGATGGAGAGGACTGGCCACCAGCCTTCATATGCCGAGGCTGAGAAAATGAAGTCACTAACACTTCATACCATGGCTGCCTCACGGCTAGCTACAGGGACTGCTCTTCTTCTTGGCGATTACAACTGAACAACTGCTGTTCAAGATAGTAAAAGGACTGAACTGCAGATCATCAAGTCAACTACAAAACTGATACCTCAAAGTCGTTGCTGTCCACTCCAACAATGGGTGAGCTCGGGTTGGCTGCAGCGGTCTTTGGCTTGACTATAGTTGGTGCAAATACATCAAACTTGCTCGTGTCTTTACCTGGTTCATCCAAATCCTGTTAACAGAAAACTTTAGTCATCAGTCACCTACTGATCGCATATCAGCCAGAACCTTGGCAAAATAAGAAATTGCCATAAACTGGTCAAGCATTGGATTTATACCCACCAACAGAGAAGCCTTCAACTTAATCCCCGAGGTATGTTGAAAGATTACAGAAATTTTTCTTCAAGCATTGGATCTTTTCCACCAATGCAGAGGCTTTAACTTAGTCCTGAAGATTTCTGGTATGTTGAAAGATTAAAGAAATTTTCCTTCTGACAGTAATCACAAACCTCCATTGAAATCTGAATTGTATCAGAAATCACTCAAGAATGTTTGCAACTTACTTTAAGCTGTGCCTTTGTTAAAGAGATCCTCTTGAGGCACTATATAAATCATATAGCACCATATTTTCTGGAGTGGTGGTACATAAATTTCCTTAATAAATAAATAAATAAAATACTAATAGATGCATACTCAGAGAGAATACCAGCTGACCGAATCCCATGCACATGCAAGATTTGAAGGAAAAAGAAACAATAGCAGACCAAGACTATGCTGGATAATATAAATGAGAACATAACATCACTTGGACTAACATTAAGGTGAGCAATGGACTTGACAAATGACATAGGAAGATGGAGATAATTTCTTCGTACCCATCGCCGCCAATGGCTGGCATCAGGAACTGATGATGATGATATGCATACCAGTCCATACAAATCAATGTTTATACAACACAGTACCAATACAACTGTATTTGATAATGCCCTCTTTCCAAAGTTCAGTAGTGGACACACAACCACAGAACAGAACATCAATGGTGCCAAGAAATTGTGCGTGAAGGACTTGCTCAAGGTCCTATCACAGTGACCGCCTATACTCTCCGCATAGCCGGCCTAGCTCTCAATCCAAATTTTTATCATGCCAACAGAACTGTACTGAAATGGTAACTGAAGTTGTTTCATTGATCACCAACAGTTTATAAATTAAACTTGCTAAATAGGTTGTTACAGCAACTGATGCTAAATAAAGTAGATGGAAGAACGAGCCAACTTACCCAGTGAGTTGCCTCAAACATTTTCATGTCCATCGGATCACCAATGATCTCTTCATCAACGATCGTCAGGGAGTGGCAACACGCCATGGCAATGATCACATGATCAGAGACGCTCATCTCCGACATGTTCTTAACCTCTGGCGCAAACCTACAACAAACAAAGCAATGTGAACGCAAGACAACATCTCACCTACACCGAAAATTACAGCTCCTACATCCCTACTGGAACGCAGGGGAAGCGCTCTTTTACCAGCTCTTTGGTCCTAAGCCGGAAATGGATGAATAAACTGCACAACTATTGAAGCCTGCTAAATTATTTGTGCCAAAAAATTGGACAATTGGACTTGCACTGCAGGTCAATGGCCCACACTGGTAGTACAGCCTTCTGGCATCTGTTCAGAAGGCCATAAGGGTTTATATTTTCTAAAAACAATTTAAAGTCTATTTACTACATATCTCTTAGTACTCGAGTCAACTATTGACAAAGTAAAGCACCATAAAGTCGCACACTACTGTTTTGCAAATTGCTTACTTCTGCTCTGCCACTGGTACCACGCCCCACATGTCCAGACCATCTTCAGTCAGGGTACCAGTCTTGTCAAAGCAGAAAGCATTGATGGCACCGCACAGGTTGATCCGCCGAGGACTGATGCAAAAGATGAGTGACTTGCGAAGGCGCTTCTGTGCAAAGACGATTCCAACTGTCATGGCCGCTGGTAATGATGGCGGAACTACGATTGTTACTAGATCAAGGGTACGTACAAAGATACGCAACGGCTCTTCATCGTTGCTTATCTGAAAAAGAAACGTCATTCGTGCATTTAAATCTGGAAAGCAAACTGATCCAACTACATTCCAACCAGCAACCTGACCCAATTAAATTCCAGCCATCATCTTATACAGCAACCTGACACAATTAAATTCCAGCTAGTTTCTGAACAGAAACCTGACCCAAATAAATTCCAGCTAGTCTCTGAACAGCAACCTGACCTAATTAAATTCCAGCTAGCCTCTGAACAGCAACCTGACCTAATTAAATTCCAGCTAGCCTCTGAACAGAAACCTGACCTAATTAAATTCCAGCTAGCCTCTGAACAGCAACCTGACCTAATTAAATTCCAGCTAGCCTCTGAACAGAAACCTGACCTAATTAAATTCCAGCTAGTCTCAAACAACCCTCTTTGATTTCATACAGTCTCTAATCATAATGGGTAAAGGGACAAAGTTATTTAGACCAGAATGAATCACCAGATGTACAATAATAACTTACTTATAAAACCATCTATCAAAAACAGTTCTCCATAGAAGTGGTCTTCAGACCAAAGGATATTTAGGTACAGCCTTTCTCACAATATGGCAGTCGGACCAAATACCATTCAAACAATTAAAAATCAACCAGCATAAGAAACAACACCAAAAACTGTCAGACACATAAGCAATCTGAACTCACAACCTCATGCATTCCACATTGCTGCCGCTAAGGAATGGAACGGGCTACCACTGTTTCTCCAATGCTCTAGCTCTTTCTCGACCTTTAACAATATGCCTCAAAACTCACAACTTCTTATTGGCTTTCAAACATCTGGATATCTAACAACTCTTCACCAAGCGACTGACTAGAAACATCTCAGATTTTCATTTCTGCATGACATTGTGCACGTTATTTTTTTTAATAATAATAAATAATATGACCTAATCAACTGAAATTTTATAGTATGGCCACTAGAGCTGTACCGATATCGCTTTTTGCCGATTATGCGATACCACGTATAGCCGATTATTAAATTGCCGATACCGATACCGCGTATAGCCGATTATTAAACTGCCAATACTCATTATGAGACCGAATGTTTCATATTTTGTTTAGTCAAAATGTTCGGTTCCGAAACATAAGCCGTAATCTACCATCACAACCATAAGGGTGGGGAAGTTTAAATTAAGTTGGGAAGTTGTTAACGGTATGTTTTAATGCGTAACTAATAACGGACGTAAAACGATAGATGAAAATCGATGAAAAACTTGGAATGCGCAATAATTCAAGTAAAATTATTAAATTATAACACAATTTTGACATCGGCACCGATTAACTGATTATTTCTGCCGATACCCGATTATGCCGATTGTTCTAATAATCGGCCCGATTATTACGCGTATGGCCGTTTAATCGGTACAGCTCTAATGGCCACCAAGGTCTTAAATGAAGTAAAACTGATTTCAAATGTCTTTGAAAGTCCTACTAACATGTCAGGTTGTGCATTTTTTTGTGCCTGAATGTTTTGATTAGTCTGCTACGACAGAAGTTAAAACTCACCATCAGAACGAGCGTGTACACCATTCCAATGAAGGCAATGACTGCTAGGCAACCAATAAACTTGAAAGTGTCCTGACTGAATTTGAAATCCACCGGCTTTGGAAACATAATCGAGCGAACAAGTTCACCCTTTGCAGTCATAAAGCCTGAGATAAAAGAACAAAAAGCCAGCTAATAATGACAACAGTAATTCTTAACAAACAGTAATTCAATAAGTAAATAATTGAATAAATAAAAGAAAAGGAAGTAAACGACATCTAAACCAATAAAAAAACAGTAAACAATACCAAAACCAATAAAAAAACAGTAAAGAATTCCTAAATCAATTACAAATGTGTAATATAATCAAAATCATAGAGCTCATACGACATTAAAGAAATTAAAAAAAACCATAGGAGAACAATCAGCCACCATTATTTAACAGGAGTACAATACAATCAAATACAACTTGCATTTATAACGCGCCTTAATAAAACAAAGTCTTACTCAAAGGACACGTTACAATGTACTTACTAATCATAGAACTTAGAGAAGAGATAAGTTTTAAGTTTAGATTTAAAAATATTAATTGAGGATGATCTTCGGATTAGTTCTGGTAGAGAGTTCCATTCAACTGGACCAGCTACTTCAAACATTCTGTTTCCAAATTGAAGATTTGTTCTTTTGATTACGAAGTCTCTTTTCGAAGCCGATCGCAATCCACGTCTTCATTCAAGAGCAGCACATGGTGTGACTAAAGATGATAAGTAAGGAGGAGCAGAACCTGACATTATTTTGAACAGGAGTAAAGACATCCCGTGCACCAACCTGTCTGGAGGACAACAGCTCGCACTCGTTGACCCTCGTAGAAGCGCGTCTGAATGACCTTGGTTCCACAGAACAAGACATGTCGTGAATGTTCCTGTGCATCGAAGATCATGCTGTGTGTTGAGTTATGATCCATTGGATTTGGAATCAGAGTCTTTGTCACCGGAACACTTTCACCTGAAACAAACCGTTTCAGAAACTTCAACGACATAAAACATGACAACAGAGCCATTTGTAAACCACGGTATGTCAAAACCTAATAAGAAGCCTCTTTGTAGGCTGCAATTAGCACCGTGTATTGCAGGCTGTGTGTTCTGTTAGTAGTTAAGATTTATGTCTTCTGTCATTTGTGTTCTTGTGAATTGTTTCAATTGCATAACTGTACACTGTACACTGTAACCGGTTGCGGTTTGTCAACCGGATTGTTTCAATAAAGAATATTATTATTATTATTATTATTATTATTAATATGAGTCAATAAATGTATACCTGATCGTGTAACATTCATTCATTCATTTCAAGAATTTGTACAGCACAAATTAGATTTCAGCAACTTGTAAAAGATATTCGCATTGTTTCTAGGCCAGTGGTTCTAAACCTTTTCAAGGGAGCCGAACCCCAAGAGAAATCCATGACCACTCACCGAACCCCTCAAGTTTGAACAATAATTTTTTAACTAATGGGAACAAAAGGAAATAAAAATTGTACCAAAATGTGATACAATATTAATACATTCAATACATGAACTACCTAAGGCCAGTTAACAGTTAACTAACCGTACCAACACTACCAATTGCATCTTAATGTTTCCTTTGTTGTTTGCCGTTTAAAATAGCAAATGATATCTCACTCACACTCACTGACCCAGAATATGTATAATTGTATATATTATTTCAGAGGACCTCTGCCGAACCCCTGGCACTGGCTCACCGAACCCCAGGGGTTCGGTCGAACACTGGTTAAGAAACACTGTTCTAGGCAGTAGGCGTATCTCCAATGCAATAAAAAGACAGATTTCTCCAATTGTTTGTTTACTTTTTACATTCTTCAGGTCAATTCATAAATTAGTATGAAATAAGTAAGAAATGCACACTGAAGCGCATATTACTGGAGCAAATGCCACTTTAACACTTTAACAATGAGCAGCATTGGTTCCCAGTTGCTTTTAGTACACTCTCATCGTTAAAGTGCCAATATGATTTTCACTTTTCAATTTCTTGCATTTACAAAATGGGGCCAACATCTAATACCCAGTACCTGACAATTATACCAAGTTCTGTCGACTAATTTTTCAAGGTTGATACGCAGTGGAGGATTCAATCCACACACCCACCCACACCCACAGCCAAACACATGCACACACACACAGCATAACAATTCAAAAACTAGTACCAGGCAAGTTACATTTTAAAACTTGGCACATGCCGTACTGAATGAACGATTACCAGCCTTAAGCATTAATGTGGCACATAAACCACAGAAACCATTTAATACTCACCTGTCAGCATGCTCTCATTAACAATGCAAATGCCGTTAACGAGAACAGCGTCACATTGCAAAACGCACCCATGGCGTGGCACCTCAATTATGTCACCAGGCACCAAACACTCCGACAGAACCTCTTCATAGGCTGTTACAAATCACAAACAATGCAACTTGTAATAAGAGATAAACCGACCTTAAACCATGACTTAAAAACTGGCTTTTCCCAAAATGCTTGAGCATGCATTTTCAAAAGCTAGGCTACATCACTTCATATCAATTTTTAAACAAAAAACATTACAATCAGACAATAGCAATACCTTAAATTTTATTCACGAAAAAAATTAGAAAAACTAGGTGACATGAACAGCAACAAAGCAAATTCGTAATGTCACACAAATCAAGTATCTACAAGAACAAGTAAGAACGTTTTTCAAAGGTTGTAGTACGAATATAAATGCAAATTGTACACAGCAACATCACAAAGAACACTGAACTACGTAAAAGAAATGATCTGCATACTTTGAGATTCGCTTCGAAAGACAATAACAGTATCCGAAGACGCAATTGTTTTCTTCAGCTCTCTCTCAGTCTAAAACAACAACAAAACCAAGTCTGCACCACCAAGTTCATAATTAGTGCCACTGCATGAAAAATTAATTAACGGCACTCAATAAACACCTTAAGGATTAGAAGATACATATGATTATGGTTGTGATGAGCAT
This sequence comes from Aporrectodea caliginosa, assembly GCA_020284085.1. Classification (NCBI taxonomy): domain Eukaryota; kingdom Metazoa; phylum Annelida; class Clitellata; order Crassiclitellata; family Lumbricidae; genus Aporrectodea; species Aporrectodea caliginosa. The sequence goes on along the minus strand of JACEVL010000494.1, from coordinate 536,600 downwards.
AGACATAATGTATCAATTATTACAGGTAATACAATACAACTTGTATTTATAACGTGCTTTAATAAAACAGAGTCTTACTCAAAAGACGCGTTACAATGTAGACCTGTACTAATCATAGTACTTAGAGAAGAGATAAGTTTTAAGTTTAGATGTTAAAATATTAACCAGTGTAATTACTGAAGGGAGTTGGTGATGTGATTTCTCAGGTCAAGGTTTTTGAAGATGGGCAAAACACTTTGTAAAAGTAATTCAAAAATACTTTTACAAAATACTGTTCAAAAGTATTTTGAAAATACAAAATAAAATAGTATTTGAAACTACTTTTGAAAATAGTTTTTCAAAGTACTTGTGAGAAATCAACATTTGTACTATTATCACTACTCGCTACTGTGTACATTTACATTGCATTAGTGTACTTGACAGTGACCTTGAAGCACTGGTAAAATTGCAGTTGTAATTATTCACATTCCTGTGTGACGTTGCGCATGTTAAAATGTTTGTAATAATAATAATAGCAGTGATGCATACCTGTCGCATCTCTCGTATTTGAACAGCAATTGAGATGACAGAGATTAAGACAATACAGGCGGCAAAGTAGTAATACTGATCCATGAACCACAGAAGGCAGCTGAAAACTTGGAATATGTAAAATGGGTTGAGAACCTGCAAAAACAAACACCGACCAACTACTTAATGCACCACCAGGCAAGTAAATGCTACCTGGCTTCTAGGTCGCTACACCACAACAGAGTTAACTGAAATTGTGAAACAATAAAGAACGATACGATTTGATTTGATCGATAGATTTCTCACTTTCAAACTGCCACTGTGCAGCATGGGAATTTTACTACCAACTGGGAAGATTTTTCTCTTGAAGTGTTTCAACGGTGTATTTAAACAAATACACTCAACTAAGAAAAACCTCAATGTAAATATAACTTGTGATTATGTACTTCATAATGTACACCAAAATGCGCTTAGCAATTGGTTTAATAAAGGATATACTTACTTACTAACTTACTTCAACTCAAGGACTACCTGGTATACACTATCTACATGTTTTAAGCAGTCCGTCAATAGAGCCAATCGCCGATTGCAATGCTCTGCCGCATCGGAATGGATCATCGCGATACAGCAAGTGTGACAAGAACCTAAAAGCCTTCTGCTGCCATTACTCTCAGAAAGGCTTAACGCCATCCCAAATTCTGATACTCTATGTCTGGAAACTGATGCTCATATAGGTTGTTCACACAATTGAATTCAATTGAACTTAGCATCTCTGACAGTTTCTTAAGTCATGCAATTAAATATGCAGATTCTGATACATATGCCTGACGTACTTACATTCTTACAACACAAGCTAGTTAGGATTTTGCTGCTGCAACTAGTGTGATAAGTTAGAAAAGCAGGCCATGAAGAGCTTTTAGGGCATCAGACAGTCAAAGCTTGTTGTACAGGGTAACCCATGTATGGATACCAACATGTGGATATGCAGTTGGTGTAACAATAAACTTATTATAACAGAAATGACTATAATCAATACTTGATCTCAACCACAACTGCAGACCATGTCAGTAGTCCAATGGACAAAGTCCAAATCCAGGGTTGGGTTAATGCCGGCAACAACCTATTGTTGCCAGGACAGTGGCAATAACCGGTTATTGCCGGTTATAGCCAGTTGTTGCCGGCCGGTTATTGCCAGTTGTTGCCCATTTTCTCCAAAGTAAGGGCAAGGCAAATGAAAATCATATTTCACTGCACAGACTGCATACTGCATAGTTATAATAAATGTTTCTTGTGGGAAATTAAAACTACTGTAGTAAATCTATATTACCCCTTAGTATAAATGTAGTTAAAGTCAACTATATGAGATTAAGATAAAATATTCTGACCTACAGTTCAACTACTCCAAAATAAACTGCCATTTGTACTGCTGTAGCAATATTCAGGTCAACAGGGTCACTGCCTTTTCTATTATACTTACCTTTCAGTATATAATTTATTAGTAGTGTATAAAAGCCAATGGTTTGGCAAAATTTCTAATTCATAATTACACAATTCGATATTGACTGTACTTAATATGTAAAACTTGTAAATGTCTTTTTTATTAGGAAGAAATTATATGGTTATTTAAATCAGGTGATTTTTATTTGGAAAAACGTGATTAATATAAAGCATGATATATTTAAATCAATGAACTGTGTAAAGTAGCAAGCCAGAAGAAATAACAAATGAAGCTAACTGTGAAGATTCCATATTTTATTACCACAATAATTAATAGTTTCTATTTTTGCCAAAAGGTTTTTGCCATTTTTGCCAAGAGGTTGTTGCCATTATTGCCAAGAGGTTGTTGCCGGGACGGTTATAGCCATGGCAATAACCGGTTATAACCGGCGGTGGCAACAACTTACCAACCCTGTCCAAATCTACGAGGAAGTTTCCTTACCGTATCTCACCTTGTTCAAATTCAAACCTTTGCGAATGACCAATTAGCCAGTAGATGCAATCGTAATCTTAATGTTTAAACATTCTTTAAAAAGACATGTAGCATAGAGTATTAATTGAAGAGGTGTACCTGAGTGAAAAGCAGCTTGATAACTGGGGTAACATGAACTCTGACTGAATTCATGCCATACAGTGCTTGCCTACAAAGAACAATAAACTTATTATTTAAAAAATGTCAGATATATGTCAAACTTTTACGAAAATGATAGATAATAAATACAACACTGACATTAATTATTACACTTATAATTGACAAGTTTTTCTCATAATCAAAGAATGAAAGAATAGTGTAGTGACTGAAATCAGTGCAAAAGAATACCAAAGGCGTTTCTGTTGCACTATCGATGAAAATCCAAAACAAACTGTTGATCAAACTCATAATGATCGACTCTCATCCAAACACACCCAACATGTACCAACCTCGCGTAATACAAGTTATGTCAGACTATGAAACATCCAACCTACCTTTGTGATTGCTCAGCCACTGAAAGACCTTGTGCTTTGTGAAAGTATGAACAGGATTTATTGTGATGTGGTCCCCTAAACCAATCAAACAATCAAATGTATGTTAAGTCTCTAAAGTTTGACACAAATGCACTCTTTCTATAGTAGTGCTATATAAGCAATGTCCTAATGTATTAATGGAGTGGCAACGGAAGTGATGACGTTGACAGTCCAAATACGAGTGCCAGAGTGCGCAGGTAACAATTTTTTATTCAGAAAAAGCGTGCATATTTATTATCCTTTCTAACTTGCTTTACAAAATGCAGCTAAACTTTTGGTCATCTAGTAACTTTTCGATTTTTACTGATTGCAGAAATTCACATCAAACTGACAATAAATTGCCAAGCAAGTATTCATGTTTTAATATATTGCAACGGGACTGTGCCACCAGAAAATGATTCCAAGTTTAAACAATTCAAACAAGTGACAACAGATATATACCAAAGTTATTGGGGCAGTATTCACATTTAGTCACATCAAGTCAAAACTTACACCAAAAACTAGTTACATTAAGACTTACATAGTTTGCCTTTGGAAGCCAAATCAAGAAATCACACAGCTATGCTTTGTAACAAGGTCATGTTATAAGTTTAACTTTTACAGTACAGCCATTTAATTGCAAAGCCACTTAATAAGCGGTTACACCATGGCTCCCAATGATAACTATTTAACACGTGGGAGACACGACACACGATAGCAACTTGTATCAGCAGTGAAAACAGGGTAACAGTCGCTAGCTGCAGCTGGCTTTAAGCAGAGGGCATGGAGAACTTCATAAATAGCTCCCTGTTGTCTTCACTCGACCATTCCCCAAACCTAGCAGGACTTGTAAAATTATAGTATTTGTGCCCTTCCCTCCCATTGCCCATCTACTTAATGCCAGCCAAAACTCAGCTGATGTCTCAGTCAAGGTGACAACAGCTGTGAATGGATATGGTTGGTAGTTCAATATGATTGGTAGTTCAATATGATTGGTAGTTCAATATGATTGGTAGTTCAATATGATTGGTAGTTCAACATGATTGGTAGTTCAACATGATTGGTAGTTCAACATGATTGGTGGTTCAATCTGGGCACTTTCACTGTTTTAAATTATGTCTGGAATCAGAACATACTCTGTCCAGAACATAAATAAACTGTCTGGAATTAAATTACAATAACTTTCGACATAACTAGACAGCAATGTGGCCTTTCAAAAAGTATGTGGACAAAATCGTCTCATAGCAGTGTAAGTGCATCTAAATCAGACAATCTTTGAGCATTCTAGCCACACTAAGACTAATGTAAATCATACACTACTGCACGTGTGCTTCAGTATGACCCTCTTAATTCATGGTCCATTAACATACAATCATCGTGACTTTTGGCTCTTAACAACACAACAACAGAGCATGAAAAAACAGCTCTGCACCGTTTTATATATTTGGACTTCGTATCTTGACTTTTTATTAAACACATTTTGCAAGCTCCTCAAAGGTCGGGGTATTTGAATTAATTTTTTTAACCACATCCCCAACAACATTATAATTATAATTTGTACTGTAATTAAACATGTTTTAACTATGTAGTCTCCAGCATCTATGCCTGTTTTCCATTTATCTAAACAGGTGATATCAAGGAAACGTTGACTAATACATGTACCGTAATCAATATTGGCAATAATCTAAAAATTAGCAAGCACAAATCAAATTTCTACACACCTGAGTTTTTCGAATTGAAGAAGTTCACTGTTCCAGATGTACTTCACTTTCTTATTAACAAAATATTTACATTTCTCCTACAAGTTAACAACAATGATCATTGTCAAAGCGCGTAATTAGCAAACATGAATGATATGCCAGCCACAAAACACAAGATCAACTACCTGCAAGCAATGAAAACAGTTATATGCAATGGCAAAAAATGTTGCACTTTTGAGCACAGTTCATACTTCAGAAATTAACATGCCACAAGTCACACTTTAAGCAGAGGCAAGTATATAATAAAACATCTTTTCAAGCTGCATATGATAGCATCTCCTCAAGAGAAACTCCTCAAAGGTGTTTCTCGCCTGATCACACAAAACCATCATCACACAAAATGATCAGCCCCTGATGGAGTGAAGCCAAATAACAGGCAGACTGCAATAGAATAGCGTCCTTGAATGCTGCTTCTAGCCATAGGCAGTTACTATAAATAGGGACCTTGAGCAAGGCTTCACACACTCGGTACCTTCAATTGATGCTTACACATTAAATAGCAGTGCTTAGTAAGTAAATAGAGAAACAATACTAATAAAATTGAATGCTGCTTTAAAAAATGGCCTATAAAACAAATTCCCTGCAAGGCAATTCTTAACCTGGCTGTCAAAAAGTGTATCAACACCTTGCAAATAACATTTTCTTCTCTCCATTGTTTCACGAAATGGTCTTTGCTCTTAAAATGTGTCAGATCACATTTTGAAAGTAGAGACATCAGAACAGTAAACATTCACTAAGTTTTTCATTGTCATCTGCATTGATTGTTAACAGGCAGCCCTAATGGTACCTTCTGGGTATGCCAATTGTACCCCATATTCTGTTTATTTCACATTAGACTCGCATCTTTGTTGATCAAATGAAAACAACATTATGAATATTTGATCAAAAAATGCAATTTTGAAAGAAATAGAGTGAAATATAGAGCAAGAAATAAGGCACATAAAAGATAGAGTAATATAAGGGGAATTTAAAACCTTGGAAAATTTTAAATTAATATAAAATCAAGGGAAATGAGCATGGTACTTGTGTAATGATAATAGAAGCATGCCAGTTAAACTAAAGTCACAAATTATACACACAATGGAAAAGAGTGTGTAAAAAGAAGTCATGCCACAGTGTGAAGAGAAAGTGCTTCCTCATATCAGTTTATCAGTTTGGTATTCGAACAAAAAAACAGTATAGTGGTTAGCATTCTGTATTGTTGTTGACCCAGGTGTCAGAGGTTCATTACGGCAAGATATCGCACGATATCAGTTCTGCAAGTGCTCCCTAATGAGTTCAGCTATGAGTGCATAGAATGTACACTGTTCATAGAAAGATCAGATAACAAGAGTAGGACTGGTCACTTGTACTCATATGCTAAGATAGTGAAGTTGCTAAAACTTCATAATCATGACTGCCTCAGAATGTTAGCTCAAAAAGACTGCTCTTCTTCTTTTGTTTCTTTTGTTTGGCATGCATTAACCACAGTGAAATGTGCATTAACTAGCCAGCAAGTTGACAATTAATGAAAAGGAGGCCAGAGAATGAAATATTCACTTGCATGTAAGAAGCATTAGCAACTTCATTGTCCTAACAGCATACTTGGATAATGTAATGCAACTATGTCGTAATGTAAAAAATTTAATGTGAAAGTCTGTAAATATAGGACAAAATCAAGTCTTAGAAGCACTCTGAACCACCCTGATGACCAACCCGCATATATAACCACCTTGTTGACAAGGGGGTTATCTGCTCCAGAAGAAAGACTATTTCACAGTGAAGGCTCAGCCAACTTAAACTCAAACAGTTTAAGTTGGTTTCAAGTTTGAGTCTGATCCATAATTGCCAGCAAGAGATAGAGAGGTTGGAAAAGAAAACTAAAAGCCGTTCCTACTATACCTGTCACACCTCAGACAAGACTACAAAAACCAGTGAAAGTATTTCACCTCTATATAAGTGAAATAGGTTTGTTGAAAAACCAACCATTCTCGTGCTTACTTAATAAAATTACTTGCAAAAAATGATGGTCTTGTCAAATTGTGTCTTTAACATTGTGCAAGTCTCTAAATGTATCGTGTTGTAAATTCTGTACAAACACTTCAATAGATACTCATCAGTGGAGCTTCTGACTTGACAACACAAAAACGTGATTGAGGTTTCAACTGCTTATCGAAAAGAGGCAAGAAAGAGACGAGGAAGCTATGTTATAGGTTACTAGGCAACCTGTTCCAGAAGGATGGTCTGACCACAGCACAAAAGCATCATCGAAACCATGAATGTTGATCTATGAGCTCAACATGTTCTTGAAGATTCTCAGTGCATCTACACAGTCCAGCAAGAGATCAGCTTACTAAAAGATCTGTAACAGTTGGGTCTAGAACATTTTCCCCCAGGACAATTCCCTCCCCGGACGTTTCCCCTGAAGTTGGACTGATAAAAATAATTCTCTACTTCAGCAGAAGTTGGATTGATGAAAGAAATTATTTTTCTTAAATAGAAGCTGGATTGAGGAAACAAATTCTACGGTTAAAAAGAAGTTGATTGACGACAGAAATTCTATTCTGAAATAGAAGCTGATTTATGAAGAAAATTCTGTGTTAAAATAGAAATTGGATTGATGAAAGATTTTTTTGCTTAAATGGAAGTGGATTGATAAAAGTCTTTGCTTCAATAGAAGTTGGATCAATGACAGTTATCATTGACAATGGTAGAGTTACCTACTTAAAATGTCTTTCCTCTAACAGTCCAGTGGTTAGGATGAAGCATGTCAACCGAGAGAGTCAGGGTTCAAACTATGACACTCAAGATGTTTTAGGAATTCTGTTCCTCTAGCCTCCCAGCAAATGTGACACCAAGAAAATCAAAACATTTTTACATTTCAAACAAATATTCAGATTTTACTCCTGTAATGATCATTTATCCATTCCCATCGCCACCAAAAATGGCTAACATCAGGAACTGATGATGAATGATCAGAAAACAGGCTGACTGAAATACCTGACAAAGCACCATCTCACCTGTTCATTATCTCACCTGTTCATCATGTAACTGCTCCAAGGTCACTTCTGACAGATCACTGCTTGCACTGGCCACCGAGTGGAAGGCAACCGAATGGGCGTCTCCTTGCACACTACATATCAGAAGAAAAACCAAAATAACTCTTTATGCATTAAAATCATCATCATCACGAGTACCCCATTCCAACGGGGTATTCGTATGTAGTATGTTAGCATTGTTTACCTGATTATTATTTCTGCTCTTATTATTATTATTAATGTCATTCTTGTTGTAATTATTAGTATTGGTAATATAACTGTGGTGGTATTATTATTAGTAGTAGCAGTATTAGTATTCTATTAATACAGGCACTTAAGTACTAATTAAGTAACAAGCACATGTACGAGTAGTAATCAAGATAGAGGGATCAAGGTTAGTATAAACTATTAGCTTTTCTTGGCTCCTGTTGCATAGTACTTACTGATTCATGACTGCAACTGTAATACTTGTTTTGTGCAATAAACAAATATTCATGCATTCATTCAAAGTCTTGCCATTTCCACAAGCCAGTCAGCTGTCTCGGTCTTGGACTTGTCCTCAAACCATTTTTCACCCGAACTTTAGTTGGCAAAGACCCACCTCTACTTCCTTGTGTGGCATGGCTATCTGACTGATCTCCTCCAGCTCCTTGGGGACCTGAAAATCATTATGTAATGGGAGGACCTAGCATGATCTAGCCCGCCTGCTGTTCACTATGCAAAGTGCTCAAACATCCAGTCTCCCAGATTTGATCATCTCCAAGATTGGGGTCTGAAAACTTATGCATTAGTGACATGAACAGTATATGGCAGTTGCAGGCTACGCCTTAGAAGGCATATAGCTTCTCCTACAGGGCCACTGTGAGCAAGCATACAGGTCTCACAAAGGAGCACTGGTAGTATCAATCAATCAATCCTTTTATTGTTTCCATAGAATAGTTTACAAGTAGTGATCCAGAATAATCATAATCAATGATCATAAGTTTAGAAATTAAAACAGACAGATCACATGATTATCTTGTTAACAGTTAACGGAAACAATCGGGTTCCCAGAAGGGACTAAAGTCCCGCTAAGCTAGGGATACCCGTGTACCATGTTAGCAGAAGGATGACAGTTGAGTATAGTCTACACAAATAGCATTGTCAGAAAAAATGAGAATAACTGGCTTAACTATGTACGATGACAGCCTGCAATTTTTTTAAAGCCAACTATTAGTACTTCAAATTCCCTGATTAAGGCTCTTCATGTGGTTGTGAGCAGTTGCTACATACCATCAGCCTTCTGGCTCGCCGTTGCCATCAGCCTCAACATTTCACCCAAGGTACATGAACCCTCTTACCAGTTCCAACATGCTTCCCACAACCTGCAAGCTATTCGAAATTGGGGAGGCTCTACCATAGTCTGGATCTTGATTATGGCCCAGTTAAGCTCCATTCCAAACTTAAGTGATTCTTTTTCATTCATTCATAAATTTATATAGCGCCTTCCAGAGGACTACTCCCGACTCCAGAATGGCCAAAAAGTACAGTTTTGAGCTTAGTAAAGAAAGCTTCAGTAAAAGTCCCAGGGGAGCAGGCGTATCTCCTGGGGAGCCTGTTTCAGACCACTGGGCCCACCATGGAAAAGGCTTGATTCTGCATAGTTGCAGTTCGAGCAAATGGGACTAAGAGCACCCCCTTCCCCATTCTTGGTCCATTATCTCCAGTGCAGTCCTGACAAAGTTAAGATCTGAGAATGTCCCCAATCCAATATAAAGTACTTGAGCTCTTCATTTAACTTCTGTTATAAATATTTTACTACATTTTAAGTGTTTACCCAAGGAGTTAAGCATAGCGTTAAGATTATGCATAATCAATCTGAAAAGAAGAAAATAAATCGGAAATGGTTATGACTCATGGATAGTCGACACAGAAAAATGTGCCAAGGAAAGCAATGATATTATAGTAACTTTATTATAAAACATTTACATCAGATATTACTCTAAATGGGAACTACACAAATTTAAAATGCAACTCACGACGGCGTCTTGGGTTGACTGAAATAGGACACTTTCTCAACAAAACATTGTCCATATGAATCCTGTGATCACAAAAAAGAAAAACAACAAAAGCAATTCAATTAAAGCACTTTTTAACATTCTCAACACATTTGTTTAAATCCTGAGGAATCACTGTTGAATCACCCAAGGAGATTCAACAAAAAACAAATTATTCAGTTGTCAATTCCACGTTAATTGCAAGAAATCAGTGTTACACTGGTGCTCAACAAATTCAAAACTGATTTACATTAGTCCTGGAGTGGTGCCATATAAATTTCTTTAACAAAATAAATAAATAACTAAAATTGCTTTGATGTTGGGTCAACGAGTCACGAGAAAGTCAAAGTTGAGAAATTCTTCCCACGCAAATGAAGCAACCATCGATTGACATCTCAGGCATTGGGATAATGGTGTCATAGAAGTCATTAGATTAGATAAGAATAGAATGAACAGCAACTAATGAAACGAAATAAGGCAACAAGAAACTGGAGACACTGTAAGGCAAAGGATAATAAACAGTTCTCATGTTTTCAATTCTTCGGTGCTCGACAGTTTTTTGTTAACGTGTTGGGCTGTAATCGAGAGGTCGGGGTTCAAATCCCATTAGGGCAGAAATTTGGTTCGAGATTTCTGCTCCACCTACGCCCCTAGCCGGCTATAATGAGTAAACTGTCAGTGGGAAGATGAGACGGGAAAGGAGAGGCCTGGTCACCCGACCACATATGCCAACGCCAAGACTTCATACTCAAGGCTGCCTCTGGGCTAGCTTAAGGGGCTGCTCTGCGTCATCTTCTTCATGTTTTCAATTCATCCAAAAGGTACTTTAACCCAAGGACCATACATCTGAGTAATACCACTGAGCATATAGAAACTTGAGATCATCAAACCTCACATGACAACCTCTAAACAAACAGGGGTCAAAATGTCATGCAATGGTACATAATGGTTGCACTCATACTGTAAGTAGCAGAGTATGAGCTTTTTCAAGAGAACATTTTGAGCAGCTGAACGCAATCCTCCAATCCGGTTTCCAGTAGAACACAAGCAGCAGAAATCCCAGAGAAAAAACGACCAACACCCACATCAGTGCGTTCTTCAGCTGATTTGGCTCATAGCCAACAATTGTCTACAAAAAAGCCCAAATAAAGTTTAATCTATACAGTAAAAGTGTTTTAGACATGGATTACAAATATTAGCTTTGTTAATAAGCATACAAAATCTGTAAACCAATTTGCAATGATTTATAACATTTGGTAGAGAGCTTAAAGCAACGAAACTGTTCTGCTAGCGGGATCCCCACTTGTTACACAATATAATGTGAATGAAATGTCACAGTAAATACAAGAACCAATATTTAACATTTGTGCAGATCATGCTAAGTTGCAACTTGTAAATATAATTAAGTTAAACAGCATCTCTTAATAAATCTTAATAACTGCAATAAACATGGAAGTTACACAACAGCTTCTCTTAGCCATTTGTGCGAAATGTTTCGAAACCACTGCTCTAGAGTAACTAAACATGTAAAGTTTCAGTGGAATACTGTTCCATGAGGAATGAGGATGGTCCCATTCAAGACAAAGCTAGAGCAAAATGCTGTGTGGGATTGTGGAGATTCCCATGTGTCGCAGGGCACAGCATTCAATGATCCAGCTGGTTCAATACTGGAACACTGAGTGTCCTCATGTACTCTGGGGCCAAACAATTCCAACACGGCTATCATCAGATGAAAATGCGCAATCTTAGTCACATGAAACACGTAACCTCAATTTCTAAAACAGTGCTTCCCAAAGTGGTGGTCCACGGACCGGTGACGGTCCGCGAGCCATCAGTTGCCGGTTCGCAAAGTGAGTCAAGAAACTCGTCAAATTGTCTTGAATCAAGAAATGGCTATTATATTTTTTAAAGTCATAACAAAAACACTTATTAGGCTAGCATTTAAAGGTCAATAGAGTCATAAATTGGCTAAACATGCATTTAAATCAGTTTAATACATATTTGAGGAATTTAGATGATCAAAAGCGAAAAAGAGTAATAATTAATAATTTGGTCAACGGTCCTCGATGCATTGGGAAAATTCCTGCCGGTCCGTGACACTGAAAGTTAATTCTTGCCGGTCCGTGATGCTGAAAAGTTTGGGAAGCACTGTTCTAAAACATTTCAATTTTAACAGAGCTCATTTCACTCATTCAGCTCTGGGCTATTTTTAACTTCAAATGAACAAAAACAAAGATACTGCAAATGATGAGACATCTTACCATTTGATCTTCATCACCATGGTTCAGAAATGAACTTGACAGTGGCTTACGCCTGAGCCTCTCATGTCCCATGTTACCTGCTAGAAAGGTATCTGTTCAAAACAATAAATACCTAAATTGTTATTGAGAAAAGAAAACTAGATCAAATACTAGGTATGTTATGCATTGAACTACAAATAGTTACTTCCTAAATTAGCTTCTGACTTGACAGTGGTCAGGTATTGGAATTACTTTAACCTGACTGCAATTGGCACATGCCTTAAAAGCTGTATCACAAAGGTACACTATTTATTAAATACTACATTACACTACAACTCAAGAATACACCTTGGCCACTGAATCTGTCCACAAAGCTCTTCCAAGGCCTTCTCATTGGACTCATTAAAAGGTATTTGAACAAAACTCAAATGATCATACACCCTTCCTACCAGATCCCTAACAAAGACCCTAACCATTAACATATTACGTCCATATTGTATTCACTACACTGACCGCCCACTGGGCAAAGAATTCCTTTAAAATCTACCTTATAATTCACAAAACAACACACTTTAATCAGCCGACATATTAGTGTTCCATTCACACATTGATATAATTCGGCTAAATGTGCTACCATTACAACGATCGCAACGCATGTTATCAAATTCTACTGGCAGAGTATAATATAATTATTTTAAAAAACCTGCCGATGTAGTGTTGTTACAAGAGTACTATAGTTAAGCCATCAAGAAAAGACGCTTTTAACCGTTAAAGAACGCAAAATATCGACCAGAAATCTCCGCAGATAATCGTGCCATTTGTTTACGGTAGTTGTGTACTATAAACGGTGTGTGACTAAGTGCACCGTGGGTATTCATTGTGGGGCCAATATTCAGGTTAAAACAAAGGTAAATCATCCTCAGAAGTTTCGAGAAACTATACTAAAACGTGCTTTAATTGATTACCGTTTTCTTCGTCCATTTATTATTGTATCCAGAGTCTAAAATAGATGTAAAAACCAATTTATTACGAATTTCGTCCACTTCCCTCAATTTCCATTTTATATACAAGTCCACGCTGCCATAAGCATTGCCTAAGTACCAGTAATTAACAGGATTGGACACTTCAGATTAAACATCATGTGAATTTTGGAATGTTTAGAGCGCGGTCCTTTGGCGAACAAGAAAATATCTAAAATAACAAATACAATTAGTTTATTAGAATTTTGAAGGAAGATGACATAAAATTATATTTTCAGATTTATTTATATTTTCTGGATTTAAAACATCATATTCGCCACGGATCTGGAATGCTCTTCCGCCCTATGTGCGTGCTGCACGCTGCTTTAATGGTTTCTCTAGACTTAAAGACGCACTTTTTCAGCTGTTTGATGGCCACGTGTTGAGCGCTTCTGCGAGATTCTAAGTGGCGCTTTATAAATATCTTGTTACATTACATTACCTTACAATTAATACCAGGCATAGACCTGAAGTGGGGCGACATCTGTGAGTAAGCATACAACCCGCTATGCAGTAAGTTTCGTGAGTTTCCATTCCTCTATCGATATAGGCCGATTCATTGGAATGAACGACCTCTTGTGCAAGGAACTGACGAGGATCTACATTTTACTCCAAGTAATCTATATAGAGCGGAGTAGAAAATTGTGATAATGGCACATCTGTTAAATTCCTTAACCACAGATGACGCCCCGCATCAATTTTACGACTGATACTACGGATGATGTTTTGCTCTCCATGAACAATTTTTACTTGAAAATATAATTATTCGTCAATTTTTCTTCAGAAATAAAACAAGTAGCAATGCATCTTTGATGTAAATGATCTTAATCGTAATCGTAAACTCCAAATTTTCTAAACCGCCTCTAGAAACCTCAGCACAGGGCTGGAGAACTTCGGAATGAGTTCTGTACTCTGTAGTGACCGGTGGTCGAGAAACACTGAGACAGGATGATCGGGTAGTGCGGTTTGGCTGTATGGGGAAGATATTTGGACTAGGAGATGCCTAGTGTAAGGAGTTGTAGGTTAGCAGGACTTTTGAGTGGATTTGCACTAGAATTTTTAGCCAATGGTGTGATTTGAGGGTGGGTCTTTTCCCATCACAACCGCAACTTTTCGGTTGCGGTTGTGTCAACCTAATTTCTAATAAACGAATATTTGATGGGAGTGATTATGATGATGCTTTGCCACTTTGGGCATCTTTGGTGACAGCTCTTGATAGTGCTTAATTTGGGCTGAGTCACAGGCTCAAGGCTGAGAAACAGAGGAGTGAGAGGACTGCGGCAATCGAGCTTGAGTGGACAATGGAAGTAGCAATGGTGGAAGCCGTTTCAAAGTCGATCATGGGTCGGATACCTTAATTGAGCTTATGACATGGTGCTATAGAGATCGAGTTATCTTATATTATAAAATTATATACTGTACTGCTATGCACGACGAGGAGTCAAATCTGGTTTACGTCATCAAGTGTTGAATCAATAGAATCTGCCGGGAACTACTTCTTAGCGAATATTGCGCCGCACTACTTTCAAACATTGTTGACAGGTTTCCTGGTTATTTCTCTGATAATAATTAACTTCCTTCGTTTCGGAAATTAATTGCTTCTAATTATCCCTAATAGGTTCTAGCCATTTTCCCGTCGTTCTTAATTAATCGTTCCATCTATAGAAATGCCAAGTGCAGAAGAAATTCTAGTCGGCTTTAAGTTGTATCCTTTGAACGATTGATTTTTCTGCATAGTTGTGCCATTTAATGTTTGATGACAACGTATACGGTTACGCATTACCGAACAACGGTCATGCATGAACGAAAGTAGACTTCTTGGGGCAAACATTTAGTATCGGGGTACGTATATTTCCGATGATATACGACATCTTTTGGCATGCTGTAGATTACGGTGCTGGTGCGCCGTCATTGGTCGATTGAAATGACACATGGAGTATCAATTGGAGGCAAATACAATACAATACGAAATTTATAGTGCGCTTTAGCCATCAACGTATATTGGGGCTTTAACAAGACAAGTCTTGCACGAGTCTTGTGTCGGTACGCAGTCTACTCGATTTAATAGTAACTGTTGAATCTGACTAAAACATTTAACATGATAATCAGAAGCACTGTTTGGCTGTTTGATAGCACTTTAAATATAACAACGGGATTCATAACCAGAAACAATTACAACTAAACTCTAACAGACAGAGATTCACCAATGCACAGTATGCAGCTGTGATTGCTATGTTTGTAATCTCTTTTAGTCTCCCGCATGATAATCCTCATTTAAATCACAAGTCTGTTGGC
The DNA here is from genome assembly GCA_020284085.1 of Aporrectodea caliginosa. Lineage (NCBI taxonomy): Eukaryota > Metazoa > Annelida > Clitellata > Crassiclitellata > Lumbricidae > Aporrectodea > Aporrectodea caliginosa. Next base: position 521,245 of record JACEVL010000494.1, on the reverse strand, counting down.
AAACTATAGTCTTCAGAGCAAATGCATTGTTCTATACTGCTGTGGTCATATATTGTTGCATGGATTGTTTTGTATTGTTGTGGTAATATTGTCTTGCAAATAATATTTATAATAAGAACTTTGTGAACCTTAATTACCTGCAAGAAACTGGATGAATCTACGAGATGCCGACTCGGGCAAAGTCATGTGGCAGAGCAGCGATGACCTGTGAGTATATTCTCTTAAACATTTAATTCATTCAGTTGCTTTTTCTCATTTCGATCTGATGGATGTCCCTGGGAGATCCAAAATGCCGGTGATGATTGGGGAGATGGTTGAATTGTAACACAGTGGCACGAAGATCAGAAGGACCGGGTTGATACCCACTAGCCCCATCAGGTTGACTCAGCTTTCCACTCCCCAGGGGCGATGGTAAAATGAGCTGTAGGACAGATGGGCGCCTTGCAGGCTGCCATACAGTTAAATTCAACTCCTGTTACTACTATGTCATGCAATCTTACTGCATACTTTTCAGTTTGAATTAATAAACGAAGGTTAGTATTATTATTATGTTGTCGTTGATGATGATGACTGGAGAGACTGATTCTTTACTAAGAGTTATCTTCATATCTCTGGTCACTGACAGCTGTGTTTCTGTTTGCTGTAGGTCGGCACCTGGAGTGGAGCACGAAGGTAGAGTAGTCCTAGTCTTCCAACCTGGCAAAAAGCTCTTGTGACCTGCTCTCTGGTGCATTTCGTGTACATTTTGATTCATCTTACCTCTTCATTATATCATAGCAACTTCCATAGCGCCCGTATCTAATGCTCACAAAGCATCTACTAGCGGTGCACCAAAATCAAGCCACAGTCAGGTCAGTACTGAGAAGGTCAGAAATGCTAATAAGTGTAGAAGGGAGGTTTTCATTCAGAATATTTCTCCACTGAATTGGACTTAATCAAATGTACTGCATACATTCTATACATTGTTCAAGATCTTGAACAAGGTCAAGTTTGGACCATTTGCAAGGAAAAGCAATCAATTAGGAGAACTTTTAGAAAGGCTTAACAAGAGATGTCCATGAGTTAGATTAGTCGCTAACCTCTGTGTCTTTGAATGTCATTTGCAGCCAGAGTCCCTAAAAAGATTCTCAAATGTCGAGCGGTATCTCGCGAAATCAACTTCTCCTCCAAGGAACAAATGGAGCAGTTTCGACTGGAGCAGAGGGTCCTCTTTAAAGGAAAATGCATTGAGGGTAGGTCGTGGCTCTAACATTTAGAGCGAGGAAGTCACTGGAATGTATTCTTTTTAACAAGAACATTCCTGTGACGTTTCTGTTCGATTTTGACGTGTGTTAAATATCATTAAGAACAGAACATTTTAAGACAATACTAAATGCATTCATGCACTTCTGAACTTCGTAAGGACGGCATTATCAAGTTACAGTTGTATTGTACTAGGAGTGGCATTATTGGGTGTCATTGTGTTTTGTGACAGAGTGGTTCTTTGAGTTTGGTTTTGTAATACCGTCATCAACCAACACGTGGCAGTCGATCATCGAAGCTGCTCCCGAGAGTCAAATGATGCCGGCCAACGTCTTAAAGTGAGAATTTCTCATCGTTTCAGTATAATATTTGCATCAGCAACTGCATTGTCATACAAAGCCTTGCTTCCGTGACACAACCTTACAATACAACCATACAAGCAAACTGACAATTGTGCTGTGCTGTTAGTAATATTGTAATCGTAATCTGAAGATATCTATATTGCACATAAAAGTTAAGTCGTGGGAACCAGCTTATTAAAAGTTGCTCAGGCACAAACAAATTTTATTGGCAAGGAAGGTCAGAATCAGTTCCAAGTCAAAATCCAAGGGCAGAAAAAGAGATGGCTGTGGTGGATGGTGTTTAGATTTGGAGCAGCGAGAGAGGGAAGAGGAAGTGGAGGAATTGGGATAGGATTTGTCATACTAGTCCAACCTGATGACACAAATCATGATCAAACAAAATGATGGTATTGTTAATGTAATGTAATGTAATGAAACATTTATAAAGCGCCACTTAAGAGTCTCTCATAAAACAGCTGAAAAAATGGCTTTAGAGTTTAGATGATGATGGCAGTTAAGGCAGTTGCTGCAGCAGTTGTAGTTTACGATGGATCGTTGGATGAATTATTTAACTGAAACGGTGATTGGCTGTTTGATTGTAGTGGCAACGTCATCATAGAAACGAGGTTCTTTGATGGAGATCTCTTGGTCAGCATTTCTAAAGTCCGCGTCTTTTACGTCTAGCATTGGAACCTTGTCGTAAGAGCATGCGTGCGCTATCAACTGATAAGATCAGCCACGTTGCTGATTTTGTGAAGAGGATGATGATGAGTGTGATATTTATAGTAGGACTGACTTTCATTTCTACTGAGTGTTTTACACGTATTTACTTATCGCTGGCATTGGTCATAGTTTCTAATCAACTTGAGTTGAGGCTCTCTTGCCGTTTATTAAGGTACTTCAGTTCCGGTAACAAAGGCATCGAGCCATCATCTTATAAGTTACCTGTCTAAGCCTGAAACTGCTGTTTTCCAAGATATGCCAAACTTCTAGATGACTTTTGGCACTTTCCAGATTGCCTAAGCCTGTTACTATTGTCCAATATTTATTGCTTGTATACAGTACAGATGATATAACGAAATGGCTAGTATGGGCCCCCATGCGTCCGATGCAAGGCACAGCAACCTCAATGTGTTGGTAATTTAGTTTCTGTAGTCTTTTGACGAGATTGAAACCAGCACAACTATCAAAAACTTCTCGCTAATTCAGTGCTTTCTGAATTAAGTGAAAACTACAAAGAATAGTTTAGTTTTATTTTACCTAACTGTCCAGTTTAGCTTCAGTTATGGCTTAGACTGTCCAGTTACCAGGAATAACTTTTCCATCTCCTTGACATTAATTAATATGCACATTGATGAACATGTATGTAGTAAACAGTTTATCTTCTGTTATTTGATTTGATGATCGTACCAGTGCTATTATTTAGTTCTCTACCCCAAAGATTGTGTAAACTGAAAAGCACTGGCACTCGTTTAGTGACGTTTGGTGAACTGTTAAATTAGTTAAGTATTGTGAACTGTTGAAGGCAGTGTAGCTTCAGTGTTTATAGGAATCAACAGATTCTGGTTGCCACCAACTTGAACTATTTCGCACAGTAGCTTCTGGCAGGTATCTGTGAGGTCTGCCATCAAATGGACGACATTATGAGTTGTACATGCTTGCTTACATTTAGTTGTTCTCCTGCACAAGCATCCGGTAAAGTTTAGGAAAGATGCGCAGTGCAGACATCCCAAACTGAATTTCATTTTATGAGTTCTCGTTGTCGCAGTTTGTGTGTAACCGGTTATTGAGAAAAAATGAGTGTCCAAATTTGTATGTCACATCTTCATTTTTCTCAGTTTTAAACAAATATCAGTAAAATAAATCTGCTAAATGAGGATCTGTTGTTTATTTGTGTTTTGTTTATTTCTAGCAACGTGTGTGACTTGTTAATTTTGTGTTTTCACTGTCGTCATTTAAATCACATTTTTAAAGAAGGTGTTGCATTTTCTTGGGTTTCTGACATATTTGCACTGCATCATTTCTAAAGTACATTCCAATGTGTAAGCTACACACACAACTATCAAAATCAGATCAACATCTGGTTAGTGCTAATCAATAAAAAGTACACAAGTTGGACTACTTTAGTTGTTTACAACAATTCCAGCATGTTTTAATATAATAGTTGCAGTTCTGGCCTTTTTATTACAATGGGACTAGATCTTTATATTATATTGATACTGGTAGTGTCTGCTTCCTTGATCTTTAAGCCATGCAAATTGGCAACAGACAGATTGTAAAGTAACCTTCCAAAGTCATTACAAGAGATCAAGGGAAGCTTGTCGGTCTTCCACTCGCTTGGCAAGCAGCGTAATTGACTTCTGTTTATGGGAATTGAGTCACAAGCTAAATTCTGGTTTACCAGCTGCCTAAAGATTGCCTTCCCTTAAATTTTAAGTTTTCTTGAGCAAATCCAGACCCACAGCTTACTTTTGTCTTTAGGCAAAGCATAGTTTAAGAAAGTAGGTGACCCACCCTTAGGTGCTTGCACCTAACAGCTTGCCACACTACTCCATGAATTGCAGTGTTGAAGACATTCATGCCTTTGCAAGTACGTTATCAGGATCGACCTATTTATTGTTGATTAGTTTGTTCCTATGGTTCAGGTTGTCTGCAACAATTAGGCCTACAGACGGGTTTAAAGTTGATTTAGATCACGTGGGCAGATCTCAGACTTCACACGGTGCAAACATATCCCAGGATTTGAACTGAATGCAAATCTTGCACGTGAAGTGGTTTCAAGTTTCGGTGTCAATATTACCATCTATACAATTTCAGGAGTTATTAAGTTTAGCACTGATGTGAAATAAGAGTAGGTTTTATTAGAGAAACACAATTTCCTACGAGGCACTTTTGTCAAAACCGGTAGAAGCAGACAACTGTAAAAGCATAATTTGCATCAGGCCAATCGTAATCTCATACTCTACCTATGGCTCTGCATCCTTATTGTAATCTGACATTTATAACGCGCTACTTCAAGTAAAAAACTCGTCAGTGGCGCTCCCGACCCAAACCAGTGAAATTACTGTCGAATAAGACACTGGCGAAACTGTGGAAGGGACAAACTGAGGAGCTCGAGCAGCAACTCTCAAGAAAGGCGATTCCAGCTGGTGGGCCCAACATAAGCAAATCTTCTAATCTGGACTGAGCTGTAGCAGTATGCATACGAGGGACAGTCGGGAGTCCATGGGCATCAGACGGAAGTGTGCCACAACTCGGGACCAAGGAGACTGAAATGCTGAACCCCCTAAGGTATGATGGACCAGAGCCCACAAGACAACTGCACATAAGGGTCAGGATCTTAAACTCGAATACCCTGCTGGATTGGTCGGGAGTCAGTGCAAAGTATCCCACTTAAAAGAAGAGACTACTTCATACATCAACATCCGAAGAAATAACACATCCATCATTTCTCCGTCTTTCTTCCCAACCCAAGAAAATTCAGATGCTACGTTTGAGAGTTGATATCCAAAAAAAACTGAAAACATGATTTCGAAATGTAGTACAAATTCGAGATCACTGGCAACATGTACACACAACCGTCAGCGTACAAGACGCCGTATTACATCCAAAACACTTTAGCATCAGAAAACCGATTCAATTGGAAAACCGTTCTTTACCTTCGGTGGCTTCTCTGCAAATCCTCAAACACCACATCTCTCTCTCTCCACATCCTTTGCCTTCAATTAATGCAAATCATGTCGCCATACATCACAAGCAATGTCAACAAAGCAGCTCAATGTTTAAGAGCCTAAAGATTACCAACAACGCAATTCATAAAAGCAACGTTTATACTGTTATTCAAAATAAGTCATTCTTCAGGCGGTCGCTAAATTCAACAACAAAACACATCTTAAAAGTTAGGGCTTCACCGACGCCAAACGCCAACATAAACAAAATTTCACGATTTCACTAATTTCTGTTCTAAACTCAATCTGCCACTTAAAACAACAAAGTGGATTTAAAAATGTCAGGCTCAACAATTTTTACAGTAAACGACGGATGACTTTTGAATCAACAGAGGTTCACTTCCACATCCTGCATTTGTAAAATGTGTATACATGTGAAATATAACCGATGCCTCTGCTTGGCCGCATTGCTGAAAATGGCCATTCCTTCTTGCTCTAATAAAATCTGCATGGACAGTAATTTCAACTCTTAAATCAAGATTGCAAAGAAATGTCCTCACCACAGTTGGAAGATGCTGACCGTACAACAAACGCACAGAAACCGAACGTCTCTCTACGCAATGCGCCCAATTAAAAAAGCTAAAATTAACTCTGCTACTTCATAATCGTTGAGCAAGAAAAGAAAGTGGTGCCTAATCGACGCGGTCCACAGGGGGCAGCGACCGACAGAAAAGTCATCGTAGAACAGAGGCACCATCAACCTAACCGCATCAAATATACTGGGTATGTACAGGAGTAAAAATATTGCAACCTGGCTGGCTTAGAGTTTTGCACAATTCAAACAAATGTCCTCAGTTAAGCAGATATATATATATACACACAGGAGAGAAGCTAATAAGAGCACAAATAATCTTTCCAGGCTTTCTTCTTTATTCCAGGCTTTCTTTATTCCAGGTTGGGGAACGCCAGCAAAACGTAGCTATGCATAGTTACATGCCCGAGGGATTTCGCATATAGGTGTGTGAGTTTGTGTGTGTGTAAGAGTCTATATACATCTTTTCCATTTTGCATCATCATCACCATCGTCAAATGTTCTATGCGTTTTGTTTCAGTTGTCGTCATAACTAGCTGTCTGGGTCATCTTCATTTGCCGGCTCCTCCTTCTCTATCCACTGGAAGAACTGTTTAACGGACGACTGGGCCACTCCCTTTCCAGCAGCCTCACTTGGCTCGGAACTGTTTTTCCATGTGTCGAAGCTCGCTTCACTTACGACGTCTTCATCGTACAGAACCGTCCAAATATCGAGAAGCATTGCTGCAAATACAAGACAATGCACCACAACTACACAAACGAGTAAACCCAAACAACAACATTCAACGCCGTTGCTAACACTGGAACAGCGCTTTCAAACTTTACTTTTTTGTACCATTAGGTAACAAAATCGAATGTTGGCATACCACCAGCAAAGGTCAGATCAAAAACAGGCGAGTGCGAAATTCCCTTGCAATTAATTATTAGGTGAACATCGTAAGTTATCTTGCAGGGTCTGGGACGGGTTGAGAGTACTAGTGACACTTGGCATACCACTAGTGGTATGTGTACCACCATTTGACAATGCCCCAAACCGACCGACCTATTCAAACACTAACTACAGTAATCAGCCACTATACAGGACTGCAGCAGAGCCAGCCAGGTCAGCTGTTCAAGAAAACTCATACAACAGTCCATCAGATGATACCATTAGTATATAACGAGTCATAGGCCCGAATCAGTCGTCAAAATTTTTATTATTAATAAGTAACTTCCATAACATTGGTGTCCAATGCTCAAAGCACCAACCGATCCTCTCTGCCTTGAGCATCCAATGGCGCCATTCCTTTCGGTGGTATGGCTCCTCTTTCAGTTTCTTCTATCCATTCCCAATTATCCAGTCCAGCAGCATCTGTCAAGGTATTTCTCAACCATCAACTGATGCTGTACCCAAAATGTTCCTGGATTCATTGCCAAGCAGAGATGGGTAACTAATCATTAGATTGTAATAAAATCATGCCCATTTCTGTCGCCAAGAACCCTTCTTTCTAAGAAGCAGGTTTCAAAAATAGCAGACACTGTTGTTCCTGGATCCATCACCAAGGCACCCTCATTTCTACGAAGCAGGTTACATACACAACCGTCTGCGGACGAAAAAACTATTAAGATCGTTTCTAGTGTCACGGAGTTTCTACTAACATGGTGGATGTTCCATCTTATGAACGAACGACTGTGTAGCATAGAGCGCCTGCAGTTCAAGCTGTGCTTCATGTTTGATGTATCGTGCGAGAGCATTTGCGTATTCCTTCAACTTGTTTGAATCGATTTTAGAAGAGTCCGGTCGTTCTGTAAGTAAAAAGGTAAATTGAGTCAACACAGCAACGTAAGCCCCGAAAGAATCACTCAGTTAAAAAACAAGACTCATAAAAGTTACCTCTTAGCAGCAAATCGTCCAGTGTTCATACTGACTCTCAACACCATGTACCATGGAACTAAAGTCTACCGTATATACTCACATATAAGCACAGGCGTAGCCACATGGAGGCAGTTGCCTCCTCTTGCTTTCTTTATATACTGGAAATAACCAGAAAAATGTCCAATTTTTTGGACAATTTTGAAAGTCCAAAGCTGGGGGTCGACTTATACGAAGGGCAAACTAAGATCGCAAGATTTGTCCATCAGAGATCGCACGAAACGTGCAACGGAGGTCAACACATACCCGTCGGATAATGAAATACCCATCGGATATCGTATGACACAACAATGAGAGACACAACCATGAATGAAATAATAGAATGTTATAAACATATGACACTATAAAGAATAAAGTTTTAGCAAAATGCTGACAAATACCTGATAGAATAAATAATATTGTGTTAAATTTAAACCATGCCGGCAAATAACGTCAACACCAGTTCTTATTTAATATTCTTTTTGTGTGGAAGCGGTTTCTTTCTATGCAAGATATGTTATAGCGCATTTTGCAGCTATGCCCGTAAATTCACATCTGGCAGCATGGATATAAACTGCCTCTATTTTACCTGACTTCATCTATATTCCAGATTCCTTGTGTAGATGACCGTAACTGCCGCAAAACGAAAACAATGAGTCGGCAAAATCTTGAAAACAGCGGAAATCGGCGAAAGTTGCTTTATTATATACCGTCAGCCTTAACTTGTAAATCACAAACTGGCAATTTTAAGGTTTTTTTAGTAGAAAATGTTAATTACTGGTTGATAATTTGTGGGATAACATTCGATTTTGGGTGATGCACGTGTTCACAGTCCAATGGTCTAACTGGATATCGATGAGAAATTGTTTTTATTTATATACAGTCGGAATTAACTTGGTGGTTGAAAGGGCTACAAGATGTCAAGATTTACCCAGGTAGACATAAAAACGCGCATCGACTTATACGCGGGTCATAGAATTTTCCCCAATCCAAGGTCACATTTTTAGGGGGTCGACTTGTACGCGAGCATATACGGTAATCAGATACCCTCTGGGAGGAGAAGTACAAAATTTTGTTCCCCCTCTCCCGCAGGCCTTGAGCTAAACCCCAATATCCAGTCTCAGCATGTGACGGCAGATGGCTAGTCCTTGCCCGTGCCGTCTGCTCTGCCCACCAACAGTTCAAAGCACTCATCTTCAAACATCTTGGCCTGGTGCAGATTTGAATTCCTGGCCTTTGGTTTCACAATCCATCATGCTAACCAATACACTATCACACACACTTCTGCACTACAAAAGTTATTGATCAACTGTCACTTCTAGTGTGTAGTCAGTAAGTGTTGAGAAGATCAACTCAGTTCAGTCAAAACGCACAAACAGACAAACTGAAACAAAATACAAGCAAGTATGCTGATGGGGACAGTTGTTCAACTGTACTTGTTTTTGTATAAACTTTTATGTTTTGGTCTTTGAACAGGAGCCTGACATATGCCCCTTGTTTCTCTAGACAAAAAGTGTCCGTTACTTACGGCCGGGCATCCTGCCCTTCAGACAGCCAGAGCAGATCGAAGTTGTGAAGGCACGAATGAATGAACTGGTCTGAGAAGTCTCTGTATCGACCTTCTCCTAAAGAACAAACATCTCCAGGCATTTAACGGAAGAAACGGAAGTCTTAATTAACAGTCCATCATTATTAAATACCAGCTCACACAGCTCTTAGCTGCTCATTTATTGCAGGCTGTCTGTTCTGTTAGTAGTTAAGATTTATGTCTTCTGTCATTTGTGTTCTTGTTAATTGTTTCAATTGCATAACTGTACACTGTACCGGTTTGTCAACCAGATTGTTTCAATAAACGAAAAAATATTATTATTATTATTTTCAAATGCATCACGAGAGCTTTCTGTTCCCTTCTTACATAGCCAGTGGCAATGCCAGCTATGCAGCTAAACTCCAAATTTCAGCTCATCAGTGGCCCAATCCTAACAAGGCCATTCCTAACATACAATCATTTCATGCACAAAGGAATCTATGCTGTAAAATGATTTACACAAAGTGGCACTGCTTCTAAAATGCCACGTGTTGGCTGTCCAACCAAGTCTTCATCTCACAGGCAGTAAGTGTATCCTCTCTGGAAACTTCCCCATATGTATCTTAAGCAGCAACAATGAATCACCTCTGCATTCATTGGTAATTAACATGTATAGACACATTATCACTAGTAACATACACTGAATGGTTTAACTTAAATGATGAAATTTATACAGTGCAAAACAAATTACGCTGCGACAGATAAGTGCATAGAAATGCAAGACATTCAAATGGTTAAGACATAATAATGACTTACTGAAATCCAGTCGTGGATTTTCTCCTTGTCTGTTTTCAAGTCAGTTAAAAACGCAGTCAACTGTTCCTGCAACTGTTCCATAGACAGGCTGGAGCTGACAGGCGCTGACGCACGCTCTTCCGTAAACTGCAGTTTCTGTAAAAGTGCAAAATTTAATTTTTACGCTCTGCGATGCAGTACAGCAACAGTGACTTGAGTATAGCAACTTAAAATTCGACAGACTAGTAATCTGTTTATCTCATCAAATATTTCTGTTCTTTGTCATCTTCTACCTTAGAAGTTAAAATAGATACATTTCTCAGAGATGGAATTGAAACTCTTCCACGACTTCTTGCATGTTTTTTGTCCCACAAGTGGCAAAAATCGGCAATCATCCGAACAAGGACCACATACGCTGATGCTCACAAAGGGAAGAGGATGAAAAATCCAGTTCTGTCTTTACGCACAAGACATTGCATATTGGTAATTCAGCAGGCCACACAATTGAGGATGACCACTGCTGACCTATTCACAAGTTTTACAGGCCTGCAAGGATGGAAACAGTGCAAGCGATATGTTGAAACACAAAGACTGAACAAGGGTCCTGCATGGCAGCGTTGAAAAAGTTAACTTCAGAGTATAACTGCACCAAACAGTCACTTCAAAAGCCAGCAAAACTTCAAGGACTAATAATTACCAAAGCCTGTGTGCATCACAGTCTCTTCAAACCACACTGGGTTCTGCGTCTAGTCCATGTTGAAATTGGTTTAATACAGACTGGACTGAAGCAACTGCACTGGTTATCTATGCAAAAACTTACTGAGTTTAAGGTCTTAATGCTTATGCACAATCATCTTACTCCCCAGATTTTAACCCTTTAACAACGAGCGTGTACTAAAATGTATGGGAAACCATAAGCAGCTCGTCGTTAAAGGGTTAAGTTGTCCTCTGCCAACCTCAACTTCTGCAGCCCAGCATAGAACATTAGCTGTTGTCAACAAGTCATTCTAGAATGAGCCACCTGCAACTTGAGCTTCTTGGCCTTTCTGTGATTCTTTTCTGAAAGTGCTTGAAAGCCAATCTATTCAAGCATGGTTTTGTGTTGTCCGGTCCAAAGTGCCTCTGATTTGCTTCTATCGAAGTGGCACTACTGTGTCGCACGGTGGCCGATTGGTTACAGCGGTCGGCCTGTAACGTGGAGAGTACGGGTTCGATCCTGGTTACTGAGTAGGGACCTTGAGCAAGTCCTTCGCTCACAGTTGCTCTGCAGTATAATTGCATCTGCACCATCGAGGCGTGTGCACTTCTGAACTTTGGAAGAATGGCAATTTATCAAAATGCAGTTGTATTATTGTACTGTATTATAAATCTGTGATCATAATTACAGACCGAAAACCATCATACCTGACTCTCGAGGAAAGATTCGACTGCATCTGGTTTCATAAAGTCTGTCCAGCGTAGACCTGACTTCTGCCAAAGTTCAGCGGCCCCACGATGACCCTGGATAAAGAAACTGCCATCATTCAGATCAAGAACCAAGAAAGCAAAAAGACATAATGACGAAATGCCAAAGAAAGATCACCCGTGAGTAGGGCTGTCTAAATTTCAGTAAAATTCCTAAAGTTAAATTTTGTAATATGTGCGCTACATTGATTGTCCAAAGGGGCGCAGCATTCTGCAGCCCTCATGAACGGGTCTGGTTTGAAGGGCGCCGGCATAAAACCAAGAGGAATGCAGCAGCCAAACCCCCTCCGCTACTATGACTTTATTCACCACTGTCGGCGGAGTTAGCATTAGGCCTCCCACCCAGGGGCAGATTTCGCTATAGGCGTGGAGGGGTGGCTTGCCTCTCCACCTGCCCTTCTTGGTTTATGCTGGCGTCCCTCAAACCACACGCAAACCGTGAGAACTGTTCAAAATAATTTCGGCCTTTTTAAGATGTCGGCACCCTTGTAATGGCTGTGTTACGGCACCATATAAATTGTCACTGTAATTATAATTATTATGTCGTTAAACTCGGGATCCACCACAAACTTGTATGGTTAACAAACATCATCTGAATAGAAAGTCACGTGAAATCTGCTGGTACTAACAAGAACATGTGATGCTTCGTGAAGCACCCGACTGACAACAACGCCCGCTTTGTCGCAGGCCAGCAGAGGCTCACAGGCCGCTCGAAGGAAAGTCAGTGACACGGTTCCATCTTCGATCATGGGGCTGATGAGCTCGCCAAGATATACCCAGATGAGCGGAATGTCGATCACCATTTCATCCGCAAACTCCAGGATGCTGCGAAGACCTTCGACGTAATGGTCGATTTTCATCTGCTTCGTTTTGACTAGGTAGAGATGAAGCTTTCCGGTGAAGTTCCGCGCTTGTGTCGTTCTCTCCAGATTCTGCAGAAGGGAATGGTAGACGAAATGCCGAAGCGACTTGGAACCCAACTCCTTGACACACAATGCCGCCTCCTACAGTAACAAAGAAAGACAAGAAGATGAAGGCTGCTCTTCCTCTCTCCCCCTCTCTCTGTCGCTTCCTTTATCTCTGTTTCTGTCTGCATCTCTCCCTCTCTCTGTCCATTCCTCCATATCTTTTTTTTTTCTTTGTCTCAGTCCCTCCCTGCCTCCTTCTCTCTGTCTCTCCCTCTGTCGCTGCATCACTCTCTGTCATCCCCTCCCTGCCTCCATCTCTGTCTCAGCTCCTCCTTCCATCTCTCTCATTGTCTCTCTCTGCCTCAGCCCTCCCTCAATGCCTCCATCTCACTCCTTCACTATCTTTTCCTCTCTCTCTCTCTCTCTCTCTCTCTCTCTCTCTCTCTCTCTCTCTCTCTCTCTCTCTCTCTCTCTCTCTCTCTCTCTCTCAGCATCATCTCTCTGTCTCAGCCCATCTCTCCCTCTATTTCTCTCTCTGTCTCAGCCTGTCCCACCAGTTCGCTTTTTTCTCTGTCTCAGCCTCTCCCTCCATCTCTCTTTCTCTGTTTTCCTCTCCCTCTCTCTCTCAGCCCCTCCCTCCATCATTCTCTCTCTCTCTCTGCCTCAGCCCCTCTTCCTCCATTTCTCTCTCTCTCTCTCTCTCTCTCTCTCTCTCTCTCTCTCTCTCTCTCTCTCGCCAATGAATAACTTGCCTTGATATCATGGCCATGCAGGTATTCTTCCATCAGCGCCTTGGTCTTCTTTTCGACTTCAGCTTCCGGAACCTCCTTTTCTTCTTTTGGAGTTGGTGGCATGAGAAGCTCTACGGAAGATGCCTTGTCTCTGACGCTTCGTATTTCCTGACTTGCACTTCGTGACCCTACTGGAGAGTGCACAGCACGGCCGGCTACAGAAGACCTGCAAACAAACGTTCAATGACTAAGAAACATCAAAATAACACAGCCACACTTGAAATGTGCCTCCACTCTCTCTCTCGTTCATTCATTCTCAGAAGAATTTATACAGTGCCTCTTTAAGATATCTACTCAGAGGCATTCTCTGCGCTAGCCTATTATGATGTTAAGTGTCATTACGAACAAAAATATTACATCAGTTAGCAATGCACAGTAAGCTAAAAGAAGCACCATTGGCAGGCCCACACACACACGTGGAACCAAACAATCTAGCTATCCATCCCTCATTCTCTCTTCCTCTCTATAAACCTCTAACTCCCTGTCTCTGTCGTACTGACATAACCATTCATTTGATACTTCATGCAGTCTTGCATTCAACTGTAGAAACTCACAATGAGAAACTGACTAGGCTGATATGAGTGATACAAACCTGTATGACATTTCATTGGATCCTTTCTCCTGAGACTGCCTGGAGGCTGGTGTCCTGCCCTGTGGTCCAGACAGGCGACCAGTGTAAGCGCCTCGGCCTGCTGGTCGACTTCTGGCATCCATCGACTCCGATCCAAATCCACCGAGAGCAGAAAATCTGTACAACAGCCAAAAACAAAAACCTCTAGTTGCAATCACAGATGGCGCTCTCTATCTCGCTCTCAAAGTGTTGCTGCAAATTGCATCTAAGATTGCCACAAGATTAATAAAAAATCCATGACCTTTTTCCATGACTTTAAGACAAAAAAGGAACTACTTTCTAATTGTTTTATCGATGTAATATTTATCAAAATTTTAAAATATGATTAGAAATATGTCAATTAATGATTTCTCCATTTTCTATCAAACTTTCCATGATTTAGCTATTTTCAAATTCCATGACTTCCCACGACTGTTTTTCCAGGCCTTAAATTTGTTAAGTCTAACTCCATGACTTTCCAGGATCTGTGACAACCCTGAGCACCACTTGAGAAATGCATCAGAGGTTGACTTCTTAAAACATGCTCCTTTACTCTGCAATAATTCTTCTGAGATATACAGACATCAAGAATATATACTTTTCAGACAACAAACCCATTGGGTTTTGATTCCTTGTGAGAGTAAACTTTATAAAAGCAAACCTGTTTGGTGTCGGCATTGGTCTATCGCTTTCCTGTGACAGTGTCTTTACTCCACCGCTGCTTCCCCGACCCCAGGAGCTCATTCCTCTTCCACCGGGTCCCAGTTGAACATTCTCGTCCATCGGCTGTTTCGTCAGTTTCATGCGCGCTGGATCTACGATGCTCTTTGGTGCTCTGCCAACGGCCGTCCAGCCATCATCACCCACATGTGAACCACCGGAGGAGACGGGACCAGCACGTGCTGCAAAGACACAAGACATTGGTCAGTGCTGTTCAAGAAAACCATGACAAGATACGAATCTATCGATGGCATCTGGCCATGTCCTGCCACTGAGTCACCATCTGGCCATGTCCTGCCACTAAGTCACCATCTGGCCATGTCCTGTCACTGAGTCACCATCTGGACATGTCCTGTCACTGAGTCACCATCTGGCCATGTTCTGCCACTGAGTCACCATCTGGCCATGTCCTGCCACTGAGTCACCATCTGGCCATGTCCTGCCACTGACTCACCATCTGGCCATGTCCTGCCACTGAGTCACCATCTGGCCATGTCCTGCCACTGAGTCACCATCTGGCCATGTCCTGCCACTGAGTCACCATCTGGCCATGTCCTGCCACTGAGTCACCATCTGGCCATGTCCTGCCACTGAGTCACCATCTCGCCCCACCGTCCTGCCACTAAGCCATCATCTGGTCCCTGTTGTGCCTCGCTGGTTGCAAGTCAAACAGCATTAGCTATTTATAATTCAGATACAATTCTACACCACTCACGAACCTGACAACATTTTAACTGCGAAACTAATTCCCAGTCCTTTAATGATAATATAGAAATGTGAAAAGCTAGAATCACCAAATGATCCCATTTGGCTTTATTGGTTATAAGTCAAAAGAAGCTAGACTCACGAGGTGGTCCTCTTCGTCCTCCTCCTCCTCCTCCTCCTCCTGATCGCTGTTCTTGATTGAACTTCTGAAGGGCGAGCTGTTTATCCTGTGACTCCTGTTCGGCCTCCTTGTGAATCTGTTCGATTGTCTTCGGATTGTTGCTATCCCGTCGAGGAACCCATTGATTCTAGAGTAAAGTAAGTAAGTATATCCTTTATTGATCCAATTGCTAACCGCACTTTGCTGTACATTATGAAGTTATATAATCACAAATAAATCATCCTAATAATAAAAGTTTTGCATGCCAGACTGTCTGCAACAGGTAGAATTCTGTCATGTTTACGTGGACATAGAGCATATACTACAGTTTTAATTGGGGGGCAGAAGGTCATGTAGAACATGGCCTGGATCTGCAAGAACAGCACCGATGAGGCGGGTGTCAGCACTCTGGCATAGTTGTTCGAAACTTGGAAACTACACATAACACATACGCATGAAAATGCCACTGCACAGCTCAACAGCCACGTAAGGCCAAACACAAATTCTCTCATCTGATTTGGAGATAATTATTCCTAGCTCAACATAACGGATGTCAACTAACAGTTAAAACAAGTTCACAAATTATTATGTTTACATATCTGTCCTTTCATCCCATATCATAACAGTGGCGCGCGGTGGTGTAGGGGTATGTTCCGTGCCTTGCAGCCGCAGGGTTTCGGGTTCGAATCCACCTTAAGCCGCCGCGTAGGGACCCTGGGCAAGTCCTTCACTCGCAATTGCTCATGCGCTTGGGCGTGAAACACCGATTCATTGTCCGCACTGTAGTCGGGAGCGCCTCTGAGTAGAAATCTTGAAGGGGCGCTATAACAAGTGCTCATACATACATAACAACAAATATTGCACCAAAGTATATGGCACAGCAGTTCAATTTTTAACCCTAAATACAGTTCTTTTTAGACTATCAGTCACAGTTGAAACCACCAACCAAAGCATACCACAAAATATTGCTACTGTCATCAATGATTCCTTGGCCAGAAATAATGCAACGCCAAAGCATTTTGTAGTTGGTTGGTTCCTACCTTCCGGAGATCGAAGACGTCGAGAATCATGAACCGGATTCTTGATGAAGTCTTCTTGTTGTCAACCATTGCTTGTAATTCTGTGAAGTACTTGTTCACAAAGACCTGAAACAAAGCAAATCATCATCAAGTTTCATTTAAAAGTCAATATTAACAGCTGCAGTCAGGTATCTACAATAAAAAGACTGCTTTACAAAGTAGAGCAACTTTCTGAACTTAGAAGTAGTTTCCAGCCTTGAAATTCTCTCTAATATTAAACATATCCAAAAACTTCACTGCTAAGAACCCAGTTGACTCACAAATCAACACACTACGCAATTATAAAAGCAACAATTGAAAAATCCAAAATACCACAGCAACCTTCCTAATGAGAAATGATCCAAATGTTACATTACCTAACAGACCACAATGACCTACTTAATGACAAATTGTCCACCTGTTACATTGCCAACATACCACAACAACCTTTCTAATGACAAATGGTCTAAATGTTACATTACCTAACAGACCACAATGACCTTCCTAATGACAAATGGTCTAAATGTTACATTACCTAACAGACCACAATGACCTACTTACTGACAAATTGTCCAAACAGCATTATATTACAAAGACTGCTTGCTGCTGTTACCTGTGACTGTTGCTTCTTGTCGATATCCTGACCAATTGTTCTGAGCAACTGGCAGAGGCATTCCAAGCTGTCTTCATCATTGCTACTCCTCAACAGCTTGCCCAGACATTCATGCATAATTTTCTCCGTCAGCATTTTGAGCTTGAACAGCTCTCCTATGAACCTGAAAGAAACAATGATTATAAATAATCTTAACTGAAGAACACTTTCTTTATCGTATTGTATTGTATCCAAGCGCCTCTAGTAGGGTGAACCATTCAGAAGTTATCCCAGAGTGCAGGGCCCCAACAGAAGCAGGTTTTGAGAAAGGCGAAAGAAGAAGAGAGGCGGCTACCCAATAGAACTGTAGAGCGAGCAGGAGTCAGCGCATTCCAAAGGTATGGACCAATTGAAGCAAAGGACATTATGCCCTATTACAGCAGTTCAGACGTTCTCCTAAAATTCAACAGGCATGGCCACGCATCAATGGGTTTGAGTTTAAACAGGAAACAAACAAAACATATAATAACTGTTCAGCTGAACAAAGGACTGAGGGGTCATTGCATAATTACGTAATGCTCCAGGGTGGGTGGGTGGGGTCCTTGAAAACGTTACGAAACGTTAGGTGGGTGGGTGGGTTGAGCTGAACGTTACGTAACGCTTTTAACAACAGTTTAGTTGTAAATGAATTTTAAATTAACATCAAATGACAATAATGACACGATGTGATCGAAGTTCAAACTTCGTGCCATTGATTTAAACTTAACTTAACTAAAACATGTAATAGTATAAAGCAAGCATTTATTGAGCATTATTTTAAAATTAAAGGTTCAAATTTAATCTGTTTTTATTTGTAAAAATTTAAAGAAAAATTGAATTTTTTAGACAACAATCGACATGTTAAAGAAAAGTAAAGTTACTCATATGCCAGAACTTTACCAAGACCTAACAATAAATACATAACGTTGGGTGGGGTGGGTGGGTGGGCCTAGGGAAACGTTAATAAAGCGTTACAGGGTGGGTGGGTGGGTGAAAAACGGTCATTTTCAGCGTTACGTAATTATGCAATGACCCCTGACAAAACATTCCACAAAAACCTAGTTTAAGAAAACAATTCTGTATAAAGAAGAACAATCCAAATGAACCTGTATGAAGAAGAACAATCCAAATGAACACCTCATGAATCAAAACATTCTCAACCCAGTCTTTCTCTCTCTTCTTCCTCTCTCAGAAATGCCTAACCTGATGTTGCCAAGGGAACGTCGCTTTGCTTTCGACATCATTTGGTTACGCTGTTCTGTCAGCTGTTTCCGCTTTTCCTCCTGGAAAACAACATACACCGGTCAGTAAATTTAGAGAAAGACGTACCATCTCCTAACACTGTTTTATCTACAGTCTAGATACATGGAAGCATTTTATGCAATGACAAAACTTTGAAACTTCAAACTGACTGCAGTCATTTCAGTAAACAGATTTACAGAGCTGTATTTAGTCTTAAGGATTCAATTCTGAGCAGCGCTAATTTGCCGAGAACGTTAATTCATGTCACTGGTAACAGAACTCTGGAGGGGGAACTCATTGATCAGTGAATTTACCACCCAATCAAAAGATCCATGAAAGACAGACAGAAGGCCACAATCACAAGCACAGATAACAACACATAAGCATATAAAAAACAACAAAACAGATATTGAAAAAGACAGCAACCGAAAAAGGGAATGCAGGAACTCACCGAACTCGCTTCATCAATGAGGGTCTGTATATTATCAATGTCCATCTGTTCCGCCTTATCTTTCTCAAACTCCTGCTGACATTTGTTAAGAAGCAGCTTTCGAAAACCAACCGATTGGTTAGGATCAGCTTCAAGAGGAACGTTAATCTGAGCCAAAGAAAATAATTTCCTACGTCATCACTATAAAAACATCTGCTTCAATTTGACGTGCTTGTAAGGCAATTGTCAATTATAAACTTGCACACATAACATGTACACTGTTGTACAGCATACTAGACAGGTACCTGTTGGTCACACAACAGATCTACATCTTTGGTTGGACACCATCTGATCATTGCACTGACCTGCAGCATCAGAGCTCGCACTGGTTGCATGTTCTTCAAAGGATCACCTACACACTGCACCTAATCACTTACAAGGCATTCAACAACCTTATCCTGGACAGTATATTGACTTCTGCATTTGAATAGCAGACTAGAGCAGATGTAAATGCATGCACCAATCTTCAAAGAGTCTTCTCTGTGTTGATGGGCCCAATGTGTTGAGCAGCCTCTTCCCAACCATGTGAAGAATGCACCAATGCTTAAGATGTCTCCTTTTAAAACATCATGCGGCTGTGTTATATAAACACAAGTCACTGCTTAAGATCTCTCCTTTTAAAACATCATGCGGCTGTGCTACATAAATTCTATTGCTAATTATTATGCTGAACAGCCGACTTGTGTGAGCATTATACTTCCTAAACAGCTTGAGCAACTACTATGAATCCAATTAAACATAAATTTCAACAAACTTAAAAAAATTAATTCAGAGCAACTTCAAAGACTTACGTTTATCAGACACTTAGCCATGTTGGCATAGGCAACCGAGAAATTAGGCTCGCTGATCGCCTGCAATAACGAAAAAGGAATTAGGTTCGACAGTTTAAACCGGGCTTATGCTGTCTAAACAAAAGTTGTCAGCTGAACAGATCATGAAATGTTAAGTCTTCTGGGGATCAAATCTGTTAATTTTATTGCAAAACCGTGAGCAGAGACAGAAGATCGCATTTCATAATCTAATCAGCTTGATACAAAGCAAAACATTTTAATAAACATGCTTAGAAAACAACGTCTCGATCAAATGAAAGGAAAATCCGACATCTCAAACAGATCAACTATCGATGTCAATAAACACTACCAAGCTAAGTCAATCAACTTCACATGATTACCAATCATTCATGTACCGACACAATTAGATACAGAACCCACACACAAGTATGTATGCCATTTGTATGTGGATCCTTGATGCATGCATGCTTCCCTTGCTATTACCTGCCTTAAGTGCTTCAATCATGTGTATATACTGTGCTCGGTGCAGACAGTGTGTTTAATTTTTGAGATTTAGTTAACTTGTTAAGCTCTACAACTATTGATACTTTCATGCATAACCTGCTGCTACCTTTTCCCATGTACATGGGTAACCCTGTCAGCGGGACCCTGGTCCCTTAAGGGTTTCTCACCCTTTGCTTTTTGTTGGCCACTGCATAATCTGTTTGTGATGTTGTAAGATAGCCTACTTGAAGCAATAAAATTTTTGGTTATGGTTAAGTGTGTGTATGTATGTAAGTATGTATGTATGTACAAATGTATGTATGTATGTATGTATGAACGTGTGCTGCAGAAAACTTGTTCAAGGCTATAAGGAGTAACTCTGAATCTGCACACGTAATACCTTTTCGAAAATGATGTTGATACATCCCGTCAGTCTTTCTTCGGTGTCAATTGGCAGATCCTGAACCTGCTGAAGCAAAGTCGTGAACTTCTGAGGCGTCAGCTTGTTCAAGATGCCACGGATCTTCTTATAAAGATCCTACAGAACAAAATCATCTAAAGACATCAGAGAAAATAACGCTTCACCTGCTGCCTTATCTGCTCAAGACTGGTTTCAACAACCAGTATTGATGATTTCTTGAAGCACTGCTGGAATCAGATAGAGCCGCTACAGAGAAAACCTTTCAGCTGGCAGACTAGAGATAAAAATAAAACATAGATCTTTTGACATAAAAAAGGTGATGATCCAGTGTCAAAGAAAACTCTTACAATATCCTATTTTGGATAGATCGCATATTATGGCTGAGGTGATCTAACATCTACACTCCCTGGTCGCTTTGCCTTTCGCTGAGCCACCAGAGGCCTTCTGGTTGTTCTCCGCATGCGCGGTACTACCGCTCAATCCAGCTTTGCTAATGTCGGTCCCTCTCGTTGGAACCATCCTCCACAGGAACTGATTCTCAAGCTCCTCAGCTTTTCTCTTCCTCTGTTTTGGAAACGCCTGAAGACTATTTAATTTGTTAGTGACAGCAATGACTTGGGTCGGGAGTGCCTCTGAATGGCACTATATAAATATTCAATTACAATTACAGTCAAATAGAGAAACTGAGCAAACCAACCCACCTCAGTAGACGTCACCTCTGTCTCTTTGGTTTTTGAAACCACAGGTTTCCAAGCATTCTGTGTTGTATGCAGAGTGATATTGTGTTCCAAGG
Organism: Aporrectodea caliginosa; assembly: GCA_020284085.1. Lineage (NCBI taxonomy): Eukaryota > Metazoa > Annelida > Clitellata > Crassiclitellata > Lumbricidae > Aporrectodea > Aporrectodea caliginosa. The sequence continues at coordinate 499,921 of JACEVL010000494.1, read as the reverse complement.
TAATAATTCTCCTCTGCTGCTGTTGCTGGTCATTGCCCCGTTTCATGCCACCACCACCACCGCCGCCACCACCACCACCGCCACCACCACCGCCGCCGCCACCACCACCTCCGCCACCTCCACCACCTCGTCGTGGCGGTCCTCGGTTTCCACCACCACCGCCTCCCCCTCCTCCTCCAAGAGACTGCTTTATGAAACCAGGAGTAAAGTCCACGGGCGACATTGGGTCTATGCTCAGCTGTTTGGAGAAGTCTGCTTTCCCTCTCGGCTGAAAAATCAATTTTAACATTATTATCATTATGCAACGTCAAGCCTTCTCAGTGCTTGGGCCGACCATGTAGAATAATCTTCCACCTGCATGTTCTTTTAGCTAGAGACTCTGCATACACCTTTTTCAAGAATCTGATACTGTTTTTAGCGCCGGAATTGTGCTGGGAGCGCCTCTGAGTAGGCTATCTTGGAAGGATGCTATGTAAGTCCTCTGAACGAATGAATCGAATCAATTTCAAATATTTAAATAAAAAATCGTTCAGCAATGGAAACAAAAAACCATACTTGTGAAACACAACCCTTTTAATCAGCCATTAATTAATGCAGGAACTCCATGCCATTACTACCTGTCTAAGTAAAATCCCCAGTTCCAACTTCTTAAATGCATAAATTTACCCTACGTGAAAAAGACGACCGTAACTACATATCCCGCATTTTATATTTATAAGAATGCCTACTGACTTAGTTATACCGCTCCCTTAGAAGCCCTGAATCATGTGATTTGTTGAAGTTGCGTTTAGTCAGCTCCTGAGTTCAATAAACGAGTATTGTATTGTATTCTTTCCAATTGCTCTGGCTATGCCAAGCTAAACAACAGCCACATCTAACCTTATCATCTGAAACCATTGTAGATTGCTAATGACACTTCTAAGATCTCACCTCGTTCAGAATGATGTCCAGCATTGGTGGCAAACCCGCTGGCTTAATTATTGATGGATTTGCAAACTGCAGCTGAAGCATAAAGTTGCGATCGTACTGCTTCTTCCCTTCGGGATTAATCGGAGACCATTGCTCTGAAAATTTGTTGAAAACAAAACATGTCTGTTAAATAGCCCAAAGCAATAAAACCAGGTTTCAGGCAGTGCATTCATTCATTCATTCATTCATAAATTTATATAGCGCCCCTTCCAGAGGGCTACTCAGAGGCGCTCCCGACTCCAGCACGGCCAAAAAGTACAGTTTTGAGCTTAGTAAAAAAGCTTCAGTAAAAGTCCCAGGGAGCAGGCGTATCTCCTGGGGGAGCCCGTTCCAGACCACTGGGCCCACCACGGAAAAGGCTCGATTCTGCAAATGCACAGTGCACACCAATACTCAATGACAACTTTATAATCTTCGTTTATTTCAAACTGACAGCATGATTACATTTCATAGTATGAATGGATGATCACAAGTTTTTACAGGAGTGGAATTTAACTGTTTGGCAGCCATACAAGGTGCCCATCACGTTCCTACTGCTCATTTTACCGCCAGTTGGTGAATGAAAGGCTGAGTGGGCCTTTGGAAGGGGTAACGAATAGTAATCCAACGCTCATACTGATCTTCTGCTCTTCATGCCAGAGTGTTACAATTACCCTTAACCCCTCCCCAAACTGTAGGTAAGGGGTTGCGCATAAAGGACATTCACAAAAATAACTCCACCCTCCCCATGTCTGCAATTGGCATTACCCTCTCCGATCCCCTATGGGCATCTGCACTCCTGCATCCACACTCCTGTCGCGAGGATTAAGATAGATTAAGCTACCCTGTTGAGCTTGCATGGCCCACTGTGCCATGGGGAGAGGTACTGCGAATCTGCCATTCCCCGCAAAGGGATTCTAATTAAATCAAACTCAGTCTGACTGAAGTTAATTCAGAGGCTATACTGAAATTTTTCAAAGTCTAATTCTATGACTTTCCAGGATCCATGGCAACCCTGTTACACAGTACAACTGATTTAAGCTCATGACCAAGGAAGATAATGAACTAAAAGCCATGATCTGAGACTGCTTACCTTCAGGGTATGTGTACTTCAGTTGTGTTGTTTTCGCTGGTTTGCCAACAGGAGCAGCGGCTATCTCCATCTCCGTCCCGCTGCCACTGCTGCCGCTCTCAGCATCGTCCGCACGGTCTCGGTCGTTGGCAACCGCTTCAGCAGCTTCCTTGCTTTCGTCGTTGGCTAGAACAGCCTGGAATGTCTTCTCATCTTTATCACAGACGAGCCCTGCTGCCGGAGCCGCCTTTGCAGAGGCATCGCTATCAAGTGGCAATTGCTCACTGGTCTCCGGCGCCTTGTCAGGAGGAGGCAGGCCATCAACATCAGCAGTGGAAGCAGGGAAGGTGTCTTTCACAACAGCAGCAGCAGCTTTGACCTCAGCCAATGATGCATCACCAGTGACTGTAGACTTTTCAACAGGCTCTGTCTTCTCTGCTTCTGGTAACGAAGTCTTATCAGCACCATCGGCAACAACAGCACTGTCAGCAACGACAGCACTGTCAGCAACGACAGCACTGTCGGCAACAACAGCACTGTCAGCAATGACAGCATTGTCGGCAACGACAGCACTGTCGGTGACAGTGGCGCTGTCAGCAATCACCACATTGTCAGGAACAACAGCACCTTCAGAGACAATGTTGTTGTCAGAAATGACGGTGCTGTCAGCAACACTACATGGCTCAGCAGGTGAACTAGGCAGCAAGTCTGGAGATGTTGCAGCGACTTGTATATCATCCGTGACATTCTGTGCAGACGTCTCTGGCTCTGAGACGACTTCAGATTCGGCTGCTTCAGAGCTTTTGCTGGCAGCTGACTTTCCTGCACTCGACTTCGCTTTCTGAGCGTCCGACTTTGAAGCCTGCAGTTTAAGACAGTGACCAATTGGCCAATATTGATAAGCTTATATGATACTTATACTATACTTTTCATCTTTTTATATGATACAATTATATATATATATTCGTCTAATGACAAGTTGACAAACCGCAACCACTACAATTACAAGGAAATTTAAATAACAAAGGAGGATAATGAATAGTTGGAGGTACTATCAGATTTTCATAGAACTGGGGATGCTAGCAATTACAGAATGGAGGATGACAGATCTCTTAACCCTTTTGCCCCGAGAAACCGATTTATCGGTTTGAGCGTCCGTTACTTATCCCTGAGAAACCGATATAACAGTCTCGCCAACCATGACGCCGGGTTATGAAAATATTGCAATGGGGATTCGGGGGCAATAGGGTTAAGCAAACCCCAAGAAGAAGCCGTGGCTATGATGTTTTAGTGACTTCATATTTCTTAGCGTTGACACGATGGGTGGCCAGCCCTCTCCCTTGCGACCCAAGAGGAATCTCTACAGACACCTTACCCCGACACTGAGAGTAACACAGATTGCTAACTCGTTTGCAAAAGTGGAGGACAATAATAGAAATGCCTTTGATCACACACTTGGTAAGGCAGGCATGGGCAACTTTTAACAGAGGGCCATCCTAAGATATTAAGGGCAGCTTAGGGGCCGTAAGCCAATTGCGGGCTAATTTTTGCAGATCTATTCATTTGCTTCAGAAAACCAGACACTCAATTTTATTCAAACAAAATATTGTAGAATAACCGTTAATGTAATACTTATCTAAGACAATTTTTATGATGAAAAATTCATTATCCCAATACCTACAGTCCTACAGTACAACAAAAAACAAAATAATGTTTTAAGTTTAATCAGTTTTAAAAATATACATAAAATGGATAAAAGGTTCCCAAGTGCCACGTACAATGCTAATATAAAAGACAGGTCAAAGGCCGGTTCAAAAGTCCCCAGGGGCTGGACCCAGCCCTCGGGCCGTATGTTGCCCACCCCTGAGCTACAGGAAATGTTCAATTCTTTCACCTCATCAATGAACGCATCCATGTCGCTGCCCTGAAGAACTTTCCCTTTCGTATTCAAATCCTTGTTTTTCTTGCGGTTCTTCTTCTTGTTGCCTAATTGAACAACACAACAATTCGAACGTCAAGCAACAATTGGGACACGTTAACAACAACAGTGAAAACGCAGGAACAATGACAACACAGGTGGAAATGAAGAAAGCGAATGGGAGAAACAGACTTCTTTAATGCTCTGGCCAACGCTTTTTCAGGCAACTAAATTACCAAATTTAAAGTAAGTCAAGTAATTAAACACAAAACATGGGGCCCATCATATACAAAGACCCACAAAAACTTCGATTCTGCTAATTCGGTTTTTGTGGGTCTCTCAGACCTTGAACTCAATAGGCTGCAATGCATCCAAAACTCCTTAACTCGTGTAGTGCTGAGTGCTGCGTGTCCCACTAGTTCCTCAGTCAGCTGCTCTGGCTTCCTGTTGAGTTCAGAACGAAATTTAAATTTGCCTGTGACCTACAAATCCCTTAGCACCAGCACACCTCTCTACTTTCAGTCGGTACTAACTCCTTACATTCCTCCTCGTTGCCTACGATCAAGTATGGGTCTTTTAGCTGAGCCACGATTCACTAGTTATATGGGCTCACGTGCATTCCATGCCTCTGCCCCAGGGAATGGAATCCACTTCTGTTCTCTTTGCAGCTCGAATTCACTTCCTTTCTCCAAAAAGCAGCTCAAAACTCACTATTTCTCCCTGGCTTTCAAGCACATCTAACTGCATCTTCTCCTGGCAGCTTTAACAATCGCGCCTCAGATTAACATACATTTCTGTATGATCGTACTAATAATAATATACGTTGAAACATAACACATGATGCCACCGTATATGCGTAAACACAAAACATGGGCCATCATATACGTTGAAACACAAAACATAAAGCCATCATATACATTGAAACACAACATCATATGTTGAAAAACAACACATGAAGCCATCATGTATGCTGAAGCACAAAACATGGGGCATCAAACACGTTGAAACACAAAAACATGGGCCATCATATACATTGAAACACAGAACACGAGGCCATCATACGCGTTAACTGAAGCCAAGCTGAAGAAGAGCTGAAGCAGGATAATTTCCCAGCTCATCATGGAACATTAAGGAAGACTTGCAGGCACACATAAGCACTCGTTCCTAGCAAAGAAACACAGCAAAGATAGCCAATGATGATTAGCCTGACGTTACTGAGAACGTTCTAGACTAATCACTGACCTTGCCTACCCATGGTTGCCGTACGTGCGGCGTCCGTCCTACAGGTGGATGAGATGAAGAGAGTAATCCAAACTGAAGCCACAAGGTCTTCATACAGTCCTCCTCCTCCTCCTCACAAGTTCACGTCAGAGAACTAATCGCAGACTGCATGGACCAACTTTCCGAGGCCGACCGACCGACCGGCTGACTCCGCCGCCGATTGACGCACCGCAAACAGCCACTACGCACCTCGAGGAGTCTGCTTGACATGTGCACGCGTTCAGCTGTCGACGACTGCTACATAACTAGGGTTCGAAGGGGAGAAGGAAATTCCGATCGGCCCAAATCGACCGAAATCCTAAAGGTTGAAAAGTCCATTTACCCCTCCAACCAAACAATACACAAGCTATCCACCAAAAGCAGCACTATTCAGAACTGATCGGTTCGTCTTCTTGCCAATACAGGGCCACTGAGCAATAAACAACTAGGCCCGGCCGGGCGCATGCATTGGCGAAACACGCCGCCGCAGACCGCTTGGCAGCAGGCGGGCGCCCTGCCGGCCGGCCGCCTGCCTGCTGCCCAAGCGGATCTCTGCCTCTCTCTCTCTGCGCAAGAGGCATTCACTTCGTCTGAACTTCGGTCTATTTATAGACACAAGCCCTAACTAGACCGACCCACAGGGATGCCGCTTGTGAAGAAAGACACTACCAGGGTGGGGAGTGCATCATCAAATAGGGAAATAAATGACCCACAAAGTGCTTGAGACCAGCGTCAATAGAGGAAGCATCATTATTATTCAGAGGGAGGGAAGGCCATGTATTTCATTGAATCATCCATGACTTCCCAAGTGTACACAAATATACATTGTACACAAATGTACATTAAGTGAGTGAAGTCAGGGAAGCTTTGCGCACCGTACAGGACAACTGTGTGTACAAGTTCCATTAGTTGCTCTGCTCCTCCTAGTTAGAATCGTTGACCACAAAAGGACCGTATCTTTACCAGCGCTTTACCATACTTTACAATCACTAATCAAGGCCTAATTTGGCCTTTGCAAGACTCCATCTTGGCCCCAACGAACATTAACCCACACCTCTGTCCTCAGAGTTTGAAATGAAACACATCAGTAAGCAAACAAATAGCGTGCTGTGGCTTTTCCCACTTGAAGCACATGTGCCATCTTGTTCAGCAGAAAAACGAGAAAAGCCATCATCACAAAGCAAGTGAACAACTCTGCCCCCAACCACTTGAAGCACATGTGCCATCTTGTTCAGCACTGCTTTAGTTCTTCAAGGCAACCACCATCAACTGAAACCTATACAGCGGTTCTAGAGATACTCTTATGTTACAGAGATATATATAAGCATATGAACAACTCTGCCCCAACCCAAAGTTGCACGACGTTAGTTCTTCACGGCAAACACCATCAACTTAAACCCATACACAGGTTCTACAGAACTCAGACCAGAACATAACAGTATATAGAAGCATATGAACAAATCTGCCCCAACCCATTGTTGCACTGCTCTAGTTCTTCGTGGCAACCACCATCAACTGCAACCCATACAGAGGTTCTTCAGACCAGAACATTGTGGGGTGTGGTGGTGTAGGGGTATCTTCGGTACCTTGCAGTCGGATGGTTGCGGGTTCGAATCCACCTCAAGCCGCCGCGTACGGACCCTGGGCAAGTCCTTTACTCGCAATTGCTCATGCGCTTCAGCGTGAAACTCCGATTCAGTGTCCGCGCTGTAGTCGGGAGCGGGAAATCTTGAAGGGGCGCTATAACAAGTGCTCATACATACATACATTAGCTTAATTTAGCTGTAGATATAACCATGTGAACAACTCTGCCCCATCATAGCACTTGTTTAGTTATTCAAAGCAACCACCATCAAGTGCAACCATGCAATGGTTTTAGAGATACTTCTAGTCTATTACTCCTTTTTGCTCATAACCTGTACCTGGTTACGGTTTGACAACCAGTTTTCTCAATAAATGAATATATAATACTCAGACCAGAGCATTAGCTGTAGATATAAGCATATGAACAACTCTGCCCCCATTGTTGCACTGCTTTAGTTGTTTCTGGCAACCACCATCAGCCGAAACCCATACACCACTTCTAAAGAAACTCACGACCAGAGCATTAGCCGTAGATAAACAGCATTCAGCAGATAACTTTCTTTTGACACAAAAGTGACCCAAGGGATCCAAATGAGTCGCATGTCGGAAATTTTAGAATATGAGTATTTTACATATTCTTAAAGAACACATTTTTTCCTTTAAAATGACACCAAAAGTTTGGTTCTACCTTATTTTTTGACAAAGTTACGAATGATTATTGTTTTTTTTTATTTCTTTCATTTATTTTCATATATAATCACAAAAAATAAAAGTATTCTCTATAAAAAATCCTGGAAATACACATTAAAACAACCAATTTCATCAAATGTGAGATACCAGAAATGGGAAAAAAATTTTTTCACCCATTTCCATTAAAATCTGAAAAAAGAAAAAGTGACTTCTTATTATATTTTGCTGTTTTCTGAACAATGTAAATTGCCGACATCCGACTCATTTTGATCCCTTGGGTCACAAATTGCAAGCAAAAATGAGCAGCACACAAGTTCTACAGCCAAACACATCCCACAAGAAAAGAGATCACAACATCCATCTCCTCATCCTCTTTCAATCCCTCTGCGCAGCTACACCGTCAAAAACACATCCTTCATTCATTCATTCATTAGGAGAATTACTACAGTGCCCTTTCAAAAACCTACTCAGGAGCACTACCACCCCAGCCATGACTAACAAAAAGACTTGAGTGACTTATAAAACCCAGTTGGGTTGATCAGGAGTAATGAACGCAGCTCTGGGGGAGATCATTCCAGATGGAGGGTCTACAACTGAGAAAGCTCAGCATTGTCTAGTAGCCAAACGCGCCCGTGGAACTAAAAGTTCACCCTAGCTGCAGAGTGAAGCAAACAACGCGCCGCAACGTCGGAGACAAAGATCACACAAGTAAGATGGAGCACAGCCAAGAACCCATCGCCATTAATTGTAGACTCAAGACTTATTTGTTCTCTAAGGCCTACCCTGCTGTTAGTTGCCTGTGAGGCGCCCTTGTAACGGCATGGCTGTGTTACGGCGCCATATAAATTGTCACTGTTATTATTATTATTGTAGGCTGAAATGAAAGCTTACCATTAGTATCCGGCGTAGTTTCCGGAGCAGTTGCCAACCCAGATAGCTTGCTCTGCTGTTGCTGCTGCTGAGGTGGCAGCTGCTGCTGCTGTGGTATGGTCTTCACAGGAGCTGTCTTTGACGAGGGTTTCATCGCCTTTGCTTTTGCCAATTCATCAGCTGAATCTGGTTGCTCAGGTTGAACTGAGTCGGCCGGAGGGTTTGGCTCTGCCTCTGTGGTAGACTCCTGTGGTCCCTCGTCGTTACTAACGACGACGGCTGAAGGCAAAGCAGAGGTTTTGTTTTCGGCATCTGATGGAACGGTGCCAGAGGTCGCAAGAGAAGCCGCTTCCACAGGAGTTGCCGCCACTGCTGCTGCTTCTGCCACAACTGCAGATGACTCTGACTCATTCTGGTCGACTGGAGTCACTTCTACGTTGGCAGCTGGCTCAACCATCACCGGCGTTTGTTCCGAGGAGACTGCCTCGCCGTCCGATGACGGTGGAAGCTTGGGAGCAGCAGTGAGTGCTGCAGGGACCACTCGCGCGGTGGTCGGCTTGTTGTCTCTTGGAGTGACTGGATCCAACGTTGCAGCAACTTGGGCGGCGAACTGAGCGCCCCACTGAGAACTCTAACATTTCAACAAAGGCAGGAAATAGGGTCACAACAAAAAACACAGCATTTATTATTTGCACATTTAAGAAGCGCCATAACTGATGACACTGAGCAATTGCGAGTGCACAACTAGCTCAAGGTCTCTACACAGTAACGGTCAGAGACTCGAACCCGCCTCGGTTTGCTTAACAGATAGTTAATTACTACAGCAGACAAATTTGCGACCATTACCGTGGTAAATATTGTGCTTGTATTTCCATCGCCATGGTAATACCGTAGGCTTTGCTACCATCCCCATGATATTAAAGATGTTCCAAGGTGAGTGCTCTAACCAACTTGCTCCCATGTGAGATAATCCACTACCAGGTCCCACAGAATTACACAGAATCAACTTCTCATACGTGACTTAACATTGCTTGCCACTCCATAACAACTGGATAATGACCAAGGACGTCTCTAGCAGTTTCAGTCGATACTCTTCGGTTAACCCTTTGACTCTGTGTATTAAGGCAGATATCTTCTCAATGTATTTGTACTCAAATTGTATCAACAACTTAAAAAATCAAAAACCCACCACTAATCATCCACACTCAACAGCTACCGTAGGGACAATAACAAAACCATAACACACGATCAACAGTTGGAAACTGGTAGAAATCAAGACTATAGAAACTGTATAGTGCAGCAAAGTAGAGAGCGACACGGTAATGGGAAAGCGGTAATATCTCAGTAAATCCACGGTAATGGTGTCAAAAGTGGCGAGCCTACGGTATTATCGTGGGATGGAAATAGAAGCGCGGTATTTACAACGGTAATGGTTGCAAATCTGTCTGCTGTAGAAATTAGCTATCTGTTAAGCTAACTGGGTCTGCATACCATGCTAAGTTATTGTGCTATACAATTGAAATCCTTAATTATTTGACATCTTTTCAACTTCAGTCAAGTATTTAAAAATTTCAACATAACTGTTTAGTGTGCAGGAGTATTTTATCTTATTCTTTTGCTTCACTGAGCTGATGGGAATGGGGATGGGAACAAACCAAATGGGGGATGAGGTGACGACAGACCTAATGAAGATAGTGTGGGGACGGGGAGACCTGATGGGGATGGGAACAGACCCATGGGAATGGGGTGGGGATGGACACACATTTTCTCCCTGTGTCACTCTCTGTAGTGAAGCCAACGAGAACCTGTTTAGCGTAAATAACAGAAATAATAGAAAAGCTTCTCTTAGGTGGTAACTTACATCAATCGCTGGTGGAGCCACTGCTGCTGATGCTGCTGCGGCTGGTTCTACATCATTCGTCGCAGCCTTGTTTTCCTGACCAGCGGTCAAGTTAACTTCTTGTCCAGTGGTAGGATCTATGATCTGTAAGACCGTCTTCTTCCTCTTTGGCACAGATGCTGCTGCTCCTGACGGCTGTTGCGGCAGCTGTTGTTGATGAGGATGGGAAGGCTGCTGCATGTATCCTGAGAAGTAGATTACAACACAATGAGAAGATGGCTAAAACAATTAGATCTGTACACACTACACAGCTACACGCAACATTGCACAACACACAAAACTCAAGATCTCATTGGAAAATGTACACAGCTGAAGATACCATCAGATAATACAAAGGACATTGTGCATTAACCTAACTTCCTAAATACATACTCACAGTCAACAGTCTTTCATCAGAAACTAGACTAATAGGAAGTCTAAACTTGTGCTTTATCGTTGTCCTTTATGATTACGATGAGTAGTGTATATGATGCAGATGCAACAAAAGTGTCAACTTCCTAAAATACTGATATGAATATAAGATGCTTAGTACTGAATATATCAGCAGAGAAAGACCAGGAAGAATTCAAAAGATAAGAGGAATCATAAGGCATTTCAATTGTTTCATATACTCAGGCAATCTCATAGACTGGTAGGACAGTTGTGATGCATGATATTAAACACTGGATAACATACACAAATTAAAATATCATCAGATAACATAAACAACTGACAACATCACACTAACTTTTCAATTGTCTAAGTTTTCATGACTGCACATAGTAATAAAATGTAGCTCAATATAATACAACTGTATTTTGATATTGCCCTCCTTCCAAAGATCAGAAGTGTAACACAACCATACGACAGAACATCGATGGCACAGAGCAACTGTGAGTAAAGGACTTACTCAAGGTCCCTACACAGTAATTAACTGTCGGAATGGAGGCTCAAACCCGTACTCTTCATGTTACAGGTCAACCCATTTAATAACTAACTGGTCAACTCATTTACTAACTAACTGGTCAACCCATTTAACCATTTAATAACTAACTGGTCAACCCATTTAATAACTAACTGGTCAACCCATTTAATAACTAACGAATCAATCCATTTAATAACTAACTGGTCAATCCATTAAATAACTAACTGGTCAATCCATTTAATAACTAACTGGTCAACCCATTTAATAACTAACTGGTCAACCCATTTAATAACTAACTGGTCAATCCATTTAATAACTAACTGGTCAATCCATTTAATAACTAACTGGTCAATCCATTTAATAACTAACTGGTCAACCCATTTAATAACTAACTGGTCAACCCATTTAATAACTAACTGGTCAATCCATTTAATAACTAACTGGTCAACCCATTTAATAACTAACTGGTCAACCCATTTAATAACTAACTGGTCAATCCATTTAATAACTAACGGATCAACCCATTTAATAACTAACTGGTCAACCCATTTAATAACTAACTGGTCAATCCATTTAATAACTAACGGATCAACCCATTTAATAACTAACTGGTCAACCCATTTAATAACCAACTGGTCAATCCATTTAATAACTAACTGGTCAACCCATTTAATAACTAACTCAGCTGAGAGCTGAGACAGTTTTTGCTACCTGTTACAAGTTGCAACTGTCAGTGTGATACTGAGAATAAACAAAATTGATTGACTGATTGATTGAAGCACTCTAACCAATTGGCCCCCATGCCCCACTGTGTTCGATTCAACTGTTGAAGGATGAACGTACCTCCTTTGTAATATGGCTGTGGCTGCTGTTGCTGTGGTTGGCCGATGGTCATGCTGTAGGGAGCAGCATGTGGCTGCGCCGGTGTGCCAAGGGGAATGTGGCCACCCTGATACTAAAAACAGTGAACAGAAACACACCATCACAAGCGAGTCTAAGCGGATTCACATGATGATACAACAATGCTTAACAGGCAATGAATCACTCTTCCCTGACCATTTGCTGTCACTATACATCTGACAACAATGGTCAGTCATGGTCACGCAATACCCGTACATAGTAATGGCCGTATATAGTAATGGCCGTATAATATAGTAATAATAAATAATAATAATCTTCGTTTAATTTCAAACTGACACAACACAAGATGATTACAAATCAGTATGAACGGATGATCACAAGTTATTACAGGAGTCAAATTTAACTGTATACGGCAGGCATGCAAGGCGTCCATCAAGTCCTACATCTCATTTTTACGAACGCGCCATCTCACAAATGACAGGCCGATTGGACCTTTGGGAGGGTTCGGGAAGCGATCCCGCTACCTACTGCTCTTCACGCCACTGATGTTACCACTACGCTATGGACCACCCAGTAATGGTTAAGCAATGGTCGTACATAGTAATGGCCATGAACAGAATTGTTGAAAAATCAGAGAAATATAAATTAATTTAAATGCACAACTTGCAGAGCACTCACTGGTTTACTAATGCACAAGAAGGCATGCAGTTTGATCAGTCCATTGTTCAAGCACAAAGGCAGGATACAAACAAATGTGTCTCCAGTCGAGACTGCAATCCACACAGCAAAAACTTAACAACCACTAAAAAAAGGTCCCCTTATCGACAGTTAATACTATAACCAGTGATGGGCACTAACTAATTTTTTTAGTTAAACTATAACTATTTTTTAACTAAATTAAAAAAGTTTAACTAAAAGTTGACAACTGATTTGGTAAATAAGTTAACTAAACTAAAAATATTTAGTTAAACTGTTTCCAATTTTTTAACAAACTTTTTTCGTAAACATTAGTTGCTGATTTTGTTACTTAAACTTTCTAGCTAATAACTAAAAAATATTAGTTAAACTTTTTAGTTAATAACTAAAAAATATTACTTAAACTTTTTAGTTAATAACTTTAAAATATTAGTTAAACTTTGGTTTTAACTACACTAATTTTTTTAGTTAAACTTCTGCCTTAACTAAAATTTTAGTTCAACTGAAAGTTTGCAACTTTGTAGTTAAACTTTTGCCCATCACTGGCTATAACCAACATGACTCTGGACCCTTAGCAGACATTCGACAATTTGATGTAAAACCCACTAACGAAGTTATGACAAGTTTCTGCTTCTCAGTTTCAACTAAATGATTTTATGAACCCAGTTGAGTAAGGCAAGAGAACACAGTTTGCTGAAGCAGTTGCTGTTTCCTAAGTCAGGTCTGTGTTGCAGAGTCCTATTGAAGGCTATGGTTCACATCGTCTAGAAAACTGTTTCTAACTCTTAACAGAAATGTATTTTTAGAAGTTCATAGAAGAAAGACTGAACAGCAATAACTAACCACTTGAAGCGGTCTCAGCATCTGCGGTGGATTTCCGACGATCCCAGAACCCTAAAATGCATCAAAAAACCAAATGACATTCATCGCCTAGATGATTTTCTGTTCAGTATCTGATCTGAATAACCATAACCATAATTTTATTGAACCAGCCAAAATTCAATATAACAAGTATTAATCAGTTGACATTTCATACATGAATGTTCGAACGGTTACAATAGGGAAACCAGAAGGGACCCTAGTCCTACTAAATAGGGTCCCGAAATACCAGTTGCAGTATTAGATGGCGGTTACTTAAAGAATCACAGCTGCATGTTATCTGCAGTTATACAGCATAAGCAGCAGTTAGTAGTGTACAACCTCGACCTATTCAAAAGCATCCAGACAAACTGACAATGTAACAGGATATGGTAAGTGTGCATGTATTCACATTAGGGTTGTTAATATCGGTTTTTTGGGGAAACCGATTATCGGTTTTAGAAATCCGATTTTAAACCGATTATCGTTTTTTATTGGCCTTCATAGAAAATTTAATATATTATCATATAATGCAAGTTACTGAAAACCGATAATCGCTATGTACGGTAACGTACATACACGTACGGGGTTCTACTATTAACTCGTTGGCTGTGGAAGACCACTTTATATACAGGCAATAATAGGTCCCTGTGGGGGTTCTACTATTACCCCGTTGGCTGTGGAAGCATCCGTTTATATATGAGGCAATAATACGTCGCTGTCGGGGGTTCTACTATTACCTTGTTGGCTGTGGAAGACTCCGTTTTATATATAAGAGGCAGAATTCGATAATCGTTTTGTCAATAATGAAAACCGATTATCGTTTTCGAAACCGATAATCGGATTTCCGATTATCGTTTAACATCCCTAATTCACATATACCATGTATCAAAGCATCTAGGGGTCATCCATAAAAAATCTGCAAAATAAGATCTACTTTGGACCTGCCCCTTGTCTGGGTATGGCATCACCCTCATCCCATTCTCCTTTTCAGATGGTTTAACTCCAACAGAGCACTACATTCCAGAATAGGCCAACCCGCTGATCTTACAGCGTTAACTGTGCTGTGGGGTGTAGTACATTGATATCATCACATCCAGCAAATCGACTGTAATAAAGATCCTAACATGGGCATATTTAGGGGGTTTATGGGTTCAAACCTTTCCCAAAATAAATATTTGCCAAACATTTTGTTAGGATTATATCTACTCAGTAACCATGTCCACTGGAAACCTCTCGAAATTGTTTCCTAGCTACACATCTGGATCCAATGCAGTGCAGTGTGTCTGCCTGAAGTACTGGTGTTATTAAGGCACAGGTTATACTGAAATAACAACATGACCCAATTTAGATGCAGACATCTGCTGTGGTGGTCAGACGACCCCAGAAAAATACAAGAAGACACTGCAGCAACTACTAGGTGTCTTTCTATCCAACTTTCTGATAGTTTCTTAAACAAAGCTGGTCCCAAAAATCTAGAATTAAATGAGACAATGATGGCAGATGGTCTGCAACAATTTACATCATTGTTAGGGACTTAGGGTGACTGATTGGCATTTTTTTGCCAATTTCTGATTCCAATTAGTTGGCCTGCTTTTTCCTCAATTCTGATCCGATTAATTGACTACATTCATTTTTATTTGGTTCTAAGCACTGTTTGTTACTCAAAACCATGACTGTCCGCCATTTTGATGATGAGTCAACTTACAATTTTATTATTTTACACAGACTTTCAATGTTGAAGATTAAATATTACCGCAGGAGGTCACCAAAACACAGTGCATATTTTAACGGATTTGGACTACAGGGACAAAGTCTGCTACAGTACTTTCAATGCTATTGGAAACTAACATTGCAAGTGCAGTATTACCTTGGACAAATCACCAAAACCACTGGGACAAATCCTAAAACTACTGGGACAAATCCTAAAACTACTGAATGTCCCAGTAGTTATAGTTAAAATATGCACTGCCAAAACAGGTTACTATTTTTGTATTGATGAAAAAAGGATTATTGGTCAAAATATTACATATTTTGGAAATGGGATCGGTAGACCTGAGATGCACCTATTCAGATTAATCGGTCTAGGGACAAAAATCAGGGCAAATCGGTTTCCGATTCAAGATACCATACCCTGCATCACATGACCTAGGAAAGGTAATAGCTGGGTGAAGTTAAATGACTTCTTACCGGTTGCATATATTGACCTTGGTACACTGGCAATCCGACCATGACCTGTGCATTAGCTTCGGCTACTCCACGACCACCACCTGGATAACTGCCCTCGGTACCTGGAGGATACATCTGCTGGTTCATATACGGCGTCCCCTGAACTACATACATTTGTTTATACGCATTTCCTTGAGCAGCAGCCCCGGGAGTTTTGCCCGAAGCCATTCCCGGACCCGCGTAAGGAGGGTAGCCCTGCGACGGCGGCCGCGTTGTTGACATAAACATTGGATTTTGGTTAAAACTCATGTTTTTAAAGTCTCTTGACGACAGTTATGTATGTGTCCGTTATTTCAGCCGATGGACAGAATGTTAAATCGTTGATCGCAATTGTGGAATCTTCAACAGATGTCAAGACTGAAAAAGAAAACAAATGTTATTTACATATCCAAACGCTTACTTCAACACATTCCATCTATTTCACATTGTCTAAGTGGCATAACAGTTCATCAATATTTCTCATTGGCCTTCAAACATCTGAATATCAAACGGCTCTTCACCTGGCCGTTGACTAACTGCACCTCAGATTCGCATATCTCTGTGACATAGTGCACATTAAAAATGTTTGTAGTAATGATAAAAACGAAACAAACAATGCCTACAGAACTACAAAATTGGATAAACCATCCACATACGCTCACATTAACAATTAAATAACAGCCTATGTAATTGTAATTTTAAATAGTGCCACTTCAAGAGACTCCTTCAGAGGCGCTCCCAACCTAACGCATTGAAACCACGATCGAACAAAATGGTCTTCAAGCGCTTGCGGGAAAGAGCCAAAGAGACGCTGAGGAGTTCTTGTCGCAGGCTGTTAGGCAACTTATTCCTGGAGGATGGGCCAACCATAGTAAAGCTTCTATGCTGGACCATGGAAATTCTGGATGGTGGAACAACCAAGTCGCCTTGCATGGCACAGCGGAGAAATCTCCGACCCGGTATAATAAGATCTTGAGAAACACAGCTCCTTGAGACAAAATGGAGCAGATCCTGCAATACAATTACAGATGAGCAACAAGATCTTACACTCAATGCGCTTTTACATAGGTAACCAATGCAGATTCCACCCCATAAACCTGGATATACAACCAAACTTAGGTAAGCCGCCATCAGCCAAGCTTTTCCAAAATACTTTCAAAGACATCAGTAAATTGAGAAATGGGGAGTTTCAGTGACGCATCATGGGAATCACTCGCTGATCACTTAAATACTTATGATAGTCCTTCCGGTTGTTTACAGCACTTTAGTTTCTTAGAAGTTTTGGCTGGCCATATTGTTTACAAATAGGGCAACGTCAATTGGCTGTTCTCCAGGATTATCAAACTTTATGCTACTACACTGTTTCCTTACTCATTAATTACTAATTTATTCTATATTTCTTCCTGTAACAAGCAGTACCGTACTCCACTTTTTCTTGGGCTAGCGCTCGCCATATTGTTTACAAGTATGGTACCTGTTAGGGAACAACCGGGTAGACATTTTCTACCGGGTAGCAAATCCGAGTATTTGGATGTACTATTTGCCGGATCCGGGTACGAACCGAGTACCGTTTTTTACATGTAATAAAAAAAGATCAGCATAAACATTATTTTTTTTTTTACCTGTAATAATGAACCAATTAGATATTAGTACGAAGGGCTAGAACAATGACAACCAATCTCAGCGCTAAATAGCGATTTTCGGTTAAATACTTAAATTGTTGCAGAAATTTAGTTCAGTTGTATAATTTATTTGTAAATTGTAACTATAATCTTGAGATTGATCGAATTCCAAAAATTGTAGGTATTTGCGTGGGTATTATTTGCCGAGGCGAATAGTTCCGAAAAACCCGATATCCGGCCGGGGCAAATGGCCGAAGCGATTTCCGGTTGGTCCCTAGTACCTGTAGGCGGTTTTTGTCCAACAGCATACCAGCAACTCACATCACAAAGTGCACAACTGAAGCAGTTTCATCACAAGAAACGCAATCTATAAGAAACCGTAGTTGACAGCAGCTGTCATAAGATCCTTGTGTCACTTTGTGTATACCTTACGGGAGAAAACCCTTAATAGCGCATCGAAAATACGGCATGCTGGTGACTCAAAGCTGCAATGATCCAAGGTCACAAGTGGTAGATAAGCCGGCAGGAGAGTCCTGCCCTGGTACGATTACCACATAACGTCATCGGCAAGAGTTCTTTGGACATATTTAAGGTTTAACGGGTCACTTAGGGGTTGGACCAATAGGTAAATCACACGACAACTCGGCCAACAAAGAAAATGATGTTGCAATCCATATGGCGGATTTTCCCCACTCACTCTCGACTCGATTGCTTCGACGAGCAGCCCCTGAACTTACGAACCAGTCAAAACGGATGCACTTCTTCTACCTTGCAAAACGTCTTCAAAGTCGCCCCTATCCCTTATTTTTACGATGTTTTTAAACACCGCCACTTGGCCGAAACTTGAAAACACCCGAAAATCATGGCAGCCATGCCGTCGTCCATATTGGAGCAGCAGGCCTTTACCCATCGCGTGAAAAACAGCGCCGACAATTTTTCTTAAATAATGCAGCAATCTGGAAGGGAAAAGTAAAAATAAGGAGTCCACGACGTTGGGGGAAATAACGCCGTAACTGACCTCCGTCTTACGCGATGGAATATATGGCGTAGAATGTTCGATGGATCCGATTGTCGTCAGCTACGAAATGAACTGCCATTGCCAGCCATTTGCCGGAGCCGAGGTTTATTCGGATTAAACAAACAAAAGACTACGCGTTCGTAGGCTATGGTCCTTCTATAAGTAAGCAAGAAGTTTAGTAAGCAAATTATAATCACGATCTCAACATTTCTTATTTCTCCTCGTCATACCCTCCAAATTTCTTAAGTGTCGCTTAAAAGTTACGCGCATGGCACCAAGTTATTTACGGCGCTGCGTCGCGTCGGAGGGTTGTCCAGAGATGATACCAAATGGAGATTTCAGTCTGGTTACCAGAATATCAAAGGGTGAAGGGGGAAGGAGGCAAAGGAGCTGCTAAGTCGAACAAACACGTACGTACTGTCAGACAGACAGAGGACAGAGAGAAAGACACATATACATATATAAATGGGGCTAAGTAGCCGATTGGTAGAGAGCGCGGATTGCATTTCAGTCAACCTTTATGTTCTTCAGTCCTTATTTGCTGGCTCCAATGATTCGAAGACCTCTTTGTACCGACTCAGGTCTTCCGGCTTTCTGATTTTGAATATTCTGTAGACAAGGAATGCTCTCGGTAGGCGCGCCTTTTCCCTTCTGGTCTTAGGCTGTGGAACTCTCTTTCGGCATAAGTTCGTCTAGCCTCGGATCACAAATAGCGCTCTTCATTTCTTGGACTCGTTTCCTCCGTAAGTTGTTTCTTCGACTCAGTTGTTCGCCTCTCGGTGGTGGTTTAATATTTCAAGGATTTAAATTTCGGACTAGCACGATCTATACACGTGGGCCTTAAATGGCATGGCGCCTAATCAAACGGGCAGCAGTGATAGAGGATCTCACCAATAGTCCCAGGTCTCACCTGATCAATTCATAAAAAAATTAGCATGGTCGAGACCACACGTTCCCTATAGCAAAACTTGTATATTTACATTTAATTCTTGAGTTCTGACTTGACTCACTCTGGAATTTGGCTTACACAGCCATTTGGCAAAATAAGGATCACTGAATGATGGTTATGATGCCATGAGTATAATAACATTCGCGCTTCAGAAATTCTTTTATTATAATTATTGTAACGCGGAGAGTAAGAGCTATAGCTTCCAATGGAATATAACACAGACGAAACTCGATCCGTCAATGGCGGCAATATAATGTATGATATTATTAATAATAAGAATTATATAATACGTACATAATCTCGACGTAAAATAATTTATCATACGATGGACCTACCTATGCAAACAACAACAGAGTTTGTGCAACAGAGTTTATGTGTACGTGTATGTAGGCCCAATGAATCTATACTAGGTTCTGGGTGCAGGCCTAATATAAATATAGCCCAGAGCTATCTGGGCCTATAGCCTAATATAATGTCTGCGATTAGATCATCGATATCTATATTTAGACTAATAAAATTAGCATAGATATCGATGCTCATAACGTGGATTCAATGACCTAAATATAGATTATCTGCCATCTATGCATAGATATCCGATTCCGTGCGTGACAAAGATGGCGTCGTCCACGAGGAAATTTTATGAATTTTTAAAACCAAAAAATTTGGTCTCGTTTTTAACGGCGCCAGAAAAATGCGGACTGGTCATGGCGATCTTACTTGTTGCTGAAGTTGTTATCAACGTGTTTGTTATATGGAATATTAAATGTGAGCTGCAAAGCTATGCTTACATTTTGCCATTTTTATAGCGCACGATCATTTAAAAAGCGATCATGTGGGCAGACTTTTATATTAGTAATTATCTGAAATATACTATTAGTATATCTTGTAGTGGCGTAATCTCAAGCGAAGTTTGCGATTACATTTACGTAAATAGTAAACGCGAGAATTTGTAAAGCGTTGTACGTGGGCTGAGTGCAAAGCATGAGCCTATTAGGTTGCAGGCTCCATGAGTGATGATAATTACGAATTAACCTTTAAAAATTCAACCTTGGACACTGGAAAGCAATATCTTGACAGAAGTAGACATCTGATAAGTACTGATATGGCGTTGAACAACTAAAACAGTTTCAACTAATAAAAGTTGTAATTCCACTACATACAAACTTCTTATGTAAATAGAACTTTATGTATGAACTGATACACTTGTAAATATTTTGCTCGAGATTATGGAAATTGATCACTATTGACTGGCACATGCTCAATGCTTACAACCATGATGCATATCAGCTGTGCTAGTGTTGCTTTGACCCTTGACAGTAACACTGTTTTCAACAACTCTGTCTGCATTTTTTGCTGTAATGTACTACGTTGCACATTACTCAGATATGTAATTTGTTACAGTAGCAATGTTTCTTATAACATGTTACAGCTGAGAACTTAGGAAACCGGCTTTGGAAGCCGCGGTTTTCGAGCTCTAATGTTTTGCTTTTTCATTTCCTGTTGTTTAGATACAGAAATTGACTGGAGGGCATACATGCAAGAAGTGGAAGGGGTCATAAATGGAACCTATGACTACACGAAACTTGGAGGTGACACTGGCCCGCTTGTGTAAGCACTGGGTCATCTGACAATGGTGTGAAATAGGACACATTGGCTCACAACTGTTCCATTGAACATTGTTACAGTGTGATCCAATCTAATGAATTGTATTGTACCACTGTCATAATGATTAAAGCATAAATTGATGATCACTTCATATGAAATCTCATAATCTATTAGAGAAGCCAGGTTGAAAACAGTGGTGGCGCCAGAGGGGGATAGAGGGCTTAGCCCCCCTAACTGCGACTCAGCCCCCAAAAAGTCGGAAATCACTGCAAATCACAGGGAGGAGGGGACAAAATGGAAGGGCTTGGAGCTTTAGCCCCCCAAACCTGAAATCCTGGTGCCTCCACAGGTTGAAAATTGTACCAGATAGGAGTTCTCAGATTTTTATTAATTGTGTGACAGTCATTTCTGGAAGAAATAGCGCAACTGCTTAAGACCAACAAACGAAGAAAATACTCATCAAATTGACAAAGTGTTTTGAGTCCAAACAGCATTGTTTCATGATGAATAATTACAACCCAGCAAAGCAGTTCTGGCATTATTATTATTAAAGGCTGTTCACTTTAAAATAATAATTATAGCAAAGAGAAGTTAATTGGACTTTATTTCTTCAGTGCAGTGGCTAACCTTGAAGCTTGTAGCACCTGGGTTTGTAGTTTCTGTTAACATGGGTGATCATTTTAGGGCCAAAGTTCCTGTAATGATTGACTGACTGAAGGTCAATATGACTGACTGAGTGACTTACTGACTGACTGAGTGACTGACTGACTGACTGACTGAAGGTCAGTGTGACTGACTGATTAACTGACTGACTGAAGGTCAGTGTGACTGACTGACTGATTAACTAAAGGTAAGACTGACTGATTAAAGGTCAGACTGAAGGTCACTCTGACTGATGACTTGACTGACTGATGTGATCGATGGTCAGTGTGTCTGTCATGGTGTCTTGACCTGGATGTTTTAGTTACCCAGCTGGTTTCGTTTACATATTCCTCGGATTTTATGCCATCACGAGTGCAGGAACCAACATTCGCCTGGCGCAGTACATCTTTGCTGGGCTTTATCTGTGTACGATTGCACTTGTTTTCAACTTATATCGAAAAGTTCAGAAGGTCAGTTCTTTACATCATTGGGGTTTCATTTGTGCAACTTACTTTAAGATGCATAGGTGTGTTTGAGTTTGTCATCCAGTCAATCAATCAGTGCAAACTTCGTTTAGTGCCCCTTCATGATATCTACTCAGAGGTGCTCCCGAGGCTGAAAAGAACAGTTTTTAGAGATGAGTCATTCTGATACACCTTTTGTGTCTAATATGCCTGATAATTTGTCAATCTGAATCTGACATGCCTAATACATAAAAATTTGAAAGTTTAGCCCCAGTGGCACTACGTCTGATGCCAGTAAGGTACTGTGCTCTGTTCTTCTCTGGCCTTAAGACTGTCCTGTTTGACTGGGGTTGGGCTGGGAACGCTCCTGAGTAAACCGGGAGGTGTGCTATATATAAAACTGCTGTAACAATAATAATAATAATGTATGTATGCACATATGTTTCTATCTAGACAGTCACACAGTGGCTTTATAACTATTACATTCTTTTATGAATTTCTTAACATTATTTGGCTATTAATTTACGCCATGTATACATATGAAGGAATTCCTTGTGTAGTATGCAATGCTTCTACTTCTTCTTCTTCTTCTTTGTTTCTCCTCCGTCAGGCCAAGGCCAACGATGAGTCCTCAACTTGTCGTCTCCAGAGTTCTCTATCCTTGAATTTTTCCTTTGCTTCTGCAATGATCATCTTCATTCTCTCCAGATCCTCTCGTATATTATCCATCCATGTCTTTTGTTGTCTTATGCTTAGAACTACGACTTGACATAATGTATGTATGCACATATGTTTCTGTCTAGGTAGTCACCCAGTGGCTTTACAACTGTTACATTCCTTAATGAATTTCTTAACATTATTTGGCATTAATTTATATGACAGTCAGAGTGTTATTTTCCTGTTTCCTTCCGTTCCAGGTGCCTCCGTATGTCTTCTTCTTCATGTGCTGTGCATCATACCGAGTCCATTCGATCTACGTGTTACGACTTTTCAACGATCCTGTTGCCATGTTCTTTCTTTATCTGGCTGTTAATTTCTTCATCTATGACAGATGGACCATTGGGTGTATCATCTTCAGGTATGTTGAGGACAGATGTCGCACGTCCAGCTGTTATTGATAAAAGGTTCACGCATGGTGGCACACCTCATCAGTCTTTAATCTTTATCATTGAAAGTCCGTGTAAAATAATGAAATTGTGACTGGACGCATCAACAAAATGGCGAACAGTCAGGCCTTTTTCTTAAGCCGCGCGGTTTCAAATGTTTTTTTTTAATTTTAAATAGTTCAGTGCCTAAACGCTTGTTTGAATTACACCTTTAATTATTATATCTTGCAAATGAGAAGAAATATTGTCATTAATTTGATGGAATCTGATTCAGCCAAAAAAGCAGGCCAAATATCCGGTTACTATCCAGATTCAGAATTCTGCAAAAATTGCCAATCAGCCATTCCCTACAAAAGATCTAATGAGTTCTTGGATCTCTTTTGTGTTTTTCATTTGTAACTGTGGAAGCTGGGCTCCCCACTGGCAGAGCATTATTCAGAGCCGGATTAAGACTTTCGGGGGCCCTAAGCCAAGGGCCGGGTTAAAACATCCGGGGCCCTAACCGGAAAGCTATGCAAAATTTTGTGTGTGTTGCTTTTCCGTCTTTTTTCCATAAGAAAATTGTCAAATAGGACCTTTGTACCATCTGATTTTATATTTCCTGACAGTTGGGGGCCCTCAAAACGTTGTGGGGCCCTAAGCCATGGCTTATTTCGCTTATACGTTAATCCGGCTCTGGCATTATTGCTCCTTCAGAGATGCCTATTTATTGATATATCTTGTAGCATGTATTTACACTTGGTATCACTAGAAGATTTTGAATTGAAATTGAATAAAATTGACAAATTGAATATGTTGCCTATTCTCCTCTGTTTGTACATCGTTTAGCGTAGCGGTGTCTATTAAGATGAACATCCTTCTGTTTTCACCTGCGCTGCTGATGGTGCTGTTGCTTCGATTTGGAATCCCAGCAACTGTTCTTCGTCTAATGCTCTGTGCATCTGTTCAGGTTAGGTGGTTCTCATGTCTTTTCCTTTCAAATCACGTTTCTGGTGACTGGTCTAATGTAGGGGGATGATGTTTGATTTTCACCCCAGTTTCAGTTTAAAACACAAAACGTAATTGGGGTAATGTAAAAAGACAGTTTATACAGCACAAGTCTGTTTCTCCGTCTGTCTGTCTGTCTGTTTCTGTCTGTCTGTCTTGTCTCTTGTGCCTGGCTGCCTGCCTGCAAGTCTGTCTGTCGTTCAGTCTGTAGCCTTTTACTGTAATTTTAGAAACATCTGAGAGTAAGCCACATTGATGTCTGTTTGTCTGTCTGTCTTTCAGTAATCTTGTCTGTCTGTCTGTATGACTGTATGTAAGTTAAGCTGTAGAACAATTTCAGGGTGACCGCTGCCATTTTGAGAGGTTGATAGCCGTTCAGAGACAGACAGAGCGCCCTTCAAGATAGTAGTGAGGTTATGGCTTGCAAGCAATAGTTTGTAGGGCTGATTGGAAAGCGAGGCATCGGTTGGGAGAGAAGAGGTGATTATTGTTATTTGCTATAACTTGAAACTCGAAATACTGAAGTTCAATATATTGAAGTTGCTCGTTAATTTGCATTTCTTGTGGTCAGTTATTCTTTCCGCTCTCTGGTGAAGGTTGTGCTTGGATTGCCTTTCCTATACGCCAATCCGTTGGGATATCTGAATCGGTCGTTCGAGTTGGGTCGACAGTTTCTCTTCCAGTGGACGGTCAACTGGAGATTTCTCTCGGAGGAGTTCTTTCTCAATCGTTACTTTCATCTCGCTCTCCTTGTCCTTCATCTGTCCATCCTAATCCTCTTCCTCTGGAGGAGATGGTCTCAGTATGTATACATGATTTGCCAACTATTTTAGGTAAATTGCTTAATGTTTTCAAAGAGGGAATAACTTGTCAATTTTGAATGGCTGTGCTGTCAACAAATAAATCTTAATGGAAATTAGAATCAACTTGTCTGGTTTCATCCCTCTGTGAGGAATTCTATTTCACCTTACATGTTTATGCTTTTTGCTTCTTGCAAGTCACCATTTCTGCTGATGAGTTTTGAAGGGGAAATAAGTAAGAAGTAAGTAAGTATGGTATTTAATATGCCATTTGCAAACACACAATGGGACAACAGTTATGCAATGATAATTAAAGTAGGTTTCTGAAACTTTCAACCACTCATTCGCGGATAAGTATGTAAGTATATCCTTTATTGAAAAACCAACCGCTAACCGCATTTTGTTGTACATACCAGGTAGTTAATCAAATAGATAAAAAATAAATTTAAGTATAAAGTATCTGTGTGACAAATGTTTCATGAGAGAGCTTGCCTTAGGTATGATTCTGTTGTGGGTTCTGGGGCATTGAGAGTATGAAACAGTTTTCATGGGAGGCAATAGCTGATGTAATACACGTGCAGGGTTGCTGATGATGGTTGAAAAGATGACTGTTTTTCTTTCTCTAGAAGCTACAATAGGTAGTCCTCACCCTTAACTGTTATGTCTACTGGGATGTCCAAAGCGTTTGGCTAACTTAGATTAATTTAGAACGTTTTCTTTAATAGAATTAGTTTCTTGAGGAATTTAGTGCCTTTGCTTGAAGTAACAGATGTGATGTGGTTGTTTTCAGAAAATTCGGCGGACCATTTAATCTTCTGTCACTCAAGTCTGTCTCCCAAAATCTCAGTGCAAATGGTATCCTTCTAAGTGAAGACAATGCACATTCTACTTAGGATTGTGCCATTCATTTATCCTGATCATGAAATCTGTATATCCATCTTCAAACGTTTCAGTTGGGGAAATTAAAAATGATAGATTGATCATTTATGCCAGCGTTTTCCAAAGTGTGTTCGTCAGTTAGACTGACTGACTGACTGGGTGATGGAGTAACTGACTTTTATGACTGACTGACTGACTAGGTGACTGAGTGAGTGATTGCTGACTGACTCGCTGACTTTGACTGATTGACTCACTGACTATTTGACTGATTGACTCACTGACTATTTGACTGAGTGACTCACTGACTGACTGATTGACTCACTGACTATTTGACTGATTGACTCACTATTTGACTGATTGACTCACTGACTATTTGACTGAGTGACTCACTGACTAGGTGACTCACCTTTACGATTGGCTGACTGATTGATTGACTAGCTGACTGAATGACTGACACACTGGGTGACTGACTTACCATTGGCTGAGAGACTCATTTACTGACTAACTGACTCACTAACTAGCTAACATAGTGACTGACTGAAAGATTGACTGACTAAATTACTGACTGGCTCAGTAGCTAACTGACTGACTGACCAACCAACATGAATTTGACAATTCATTTCTGCTGCTGTCATGATTTCTTGATAAAGCACTGATGACACAATGATTCTTAACGGAGCAATTTCTAAGATGTGATTATGCCACTGTTTGCGGCCAACTTCATCGGCATCTGTTTCAGTCGCTCTCTGCACTACCAGTTCTATGTATGGTACTACCACACCCTGCCTTACCTCTTATGGTCTACACGTCTTCCGGTCATGTTCAGGTATGTTGATCTTTGAGAAGCAATTATCAGACTTCTTTCAATAAGTACTTCATGATACCTGAGATGAAACTGTTTGTACAACTGTATTTTTTGTTCCCTTTCATGTAACGATATCAAATTACATAAATCCAGTGTGACAAAGCTATTGTTTATAAAGTATATACTTATGTACATGTATCTGGACTTTCATAAAGTGCAATTTAGGAAGCCATCAAAAGCGTAGTGGTAGTGAAGTAGACTTTTGTTTTAATGGTGCCGTTGTATCTTGGGGTAAAATGTCCATTTTAGATTGCACAATGAACTACTTCAGTCGGTATTGCTAGAGCTGTGGAGTTCATAGCAGCCAGACTAATTGTGTTTCTTCTTGTCTGTTAGGCTGTTGGTGTTGGGTGTGATTGAGCTGGCGTGGAACCAGTATCCATCGACGTCGCTGAGCAGCGCGGCTCTCCACGTCTGTCATATCATCATGCTCGCTGCTCTCTGGCATGGAACATCACCGCAGAAAATGTTGTTGGCAAAACAGAAACAGAAGGCTCCATGATGCAAACAGAGACTGTTTGGCTGACTTTTTTGTGCTCTCTGGACAAGAGAAATAGCGAATGGGAATTATAAATAGAATTAAAATAATAATTAACGTAATAATTCATATTTGTAAACGAGTTGTTGTCATTAGATTTCGTTGTCAGCTGCACCAAGGTGTCGGGTGCAGATGTAACTGTAATGGAAAATTTATTAAGCGCCACTCAAAAGGTTAGTGGTACTCCCAACGATCGATGACTGCATCCATAATGTAAAGAGCATAACCCTGAAAAAGTATTAGGGGTCTGTTTACATGTATCTAAGTGAAGGAGGATGAATTCTTCCGGGCCATTGTCATCACTGAAAAACGGGAAAGTTTTCAGAGGCTTTCGGATCTGAGGCAGTGCATATTTACTGTCCCAGTAGTTTTAGGATTTGCCCCAGTAGTTTTAGTGATTTGTCCCAGTAGTTTTAGTGATTTGCCCCAGTAGTTTTAGTGATTTGTCCCAGTAGTTTTAGTGATTTGTTCCAGGTACAGCGTAATACTCTACTTTCAATGTAAGTTTACAACATTAAATTATTAACCTTCAAATTTGAAATATTCAACAAATGAAACATTATCTGAAAATTGAATCGATGCACTCTATAAATACAAAAATAGTTTATAGTTAACACTTTATACACAAGTCTACCAATATCTCTGGGACAGGTGCACGCTGTAGGTTTATTGAAAGTCAAAATACCCACCAAGCAAACATTTATAGAATGTAACTATAGTATAGTTGGTCTAATTATTCTCCTATTCAAGTTGGCTGACTGCAGAATACATCATGCAAGTGATAGTATTGTGATCAGAGTTATTATGTGACGTGTGTTCTGGGCGTTTCTGACAACGAATATTTTTTGTTTGTTTCATTTGCCTAACTACATTGGAAAATGAAGTTGGTCGTGTTTGCTAAAGTTAAAGCTATCACTGTTTGTTAGGCAATGCAGTTAGGCAAATGAAACAAAAACCCATAGCCATTGCTTGAAGTGTGACGGTATGAAACGGAATGCCATACCGGCACCTCTCCTGGCCGGCTAAAAGCATACCGGTACTTCTCCAGGCGAGAAATCCATACCGGTAGGGAAGGGGAATGGTTCTTATAATACTATGAATCATAATTATCCGTACCGGCACCTCTTGTTTCCCACATCGACCTCTGCAGCCCATAGCACACGCCACATAATAACTCTGATCACAATACTATCACTTGCACGGTGTTGTAGCTGTAGCTTTCCACTGCATCACAGTCACCCAACCTGTCACTGACTTATTTCGTTATCAATTATTTGGTGATATATAGTACATCAAATAGAAGAATTTACACGTAGATATGGTTACGATTGTCCTCAGACAAAAAGGAAACGTTGATATGGTTACGATTGCCTTCAGACGAAGAGTAAACGTAGACATATGGTTACGATTGTCTTCAGACGAAGAGAAAACGTAGATATTGTTACGATTGTCTTCAGACAAAGAGAAAACGTAGACATGGTTACGATTGTCTTCAGACGAAGAGAAAACGTAGACATATGGTTACGATTGTCTTCAGACGAAGAGAAAACGTAGACATGGTTACGATTGTCTTTAGACAAAGAGAACACGTAGACATGGTTACGATTGTCTTCAGACGAAGAGAAAATGTAGACATGGTTACGATTGTCTTCAGGCAAAGAGTAAACGTAGACATGGTTACGATTGTCTTCAGACAAAGAGAAAACGTAGACATGGTTACGATTGTCTTTAGACAAAGAGAACACGTAGACATGGTTACGATTGTCTTTAGACAAAGAGAACACGTAGACATGGTTACGATTGTCTTCAGACGAACAGAAAATGTAGACATGGTTACGATTGTCTTCAGGCAAAGAGTAAACGTAGACATGGTTACGATTGTCTTCAGACAAAGAGAACACGTAGACATGGTTACGATTGTCTTCAGACAAAGAACAAACGTTGACATGGTTACGATTGTCTTCAGACAAAGAGAAAACGTAGACATGGTTACGATTGTCTTCAGGCGAAAAGAAAACGTAGATATTGGTACGATTGTCTTCAGACAAAGAGAAAAAGGAAGCTAGGTTACGATTGTCTTCTAATTAGTGAATTAACATGTAGACATGGTTACGATTGTCTTCAGACAAAGAGGAAACGTAGATATGGTTTCGATTATCTTCTAATTGTAGAAGTTACATGTAGACATGGTTACGATTGTCTTCAGACGAAGAGAAAACGTAGAAAACGTGGACATGGCTACGATTGTCTTCAGATAAAGAGAAAACGCAGACATGGTTAGGCCTACGATTGTCTTCAGACCGAGGAAACGTTGATATGGTTACGATTGTCTTCAGACAAAGAGAAACGTAGACATGGTTACGATTGTCTCAATTTTACCTCCTATTTAATTATGTTTCAAACTCACACTTCTAAGAATAACTTAAATAGGGATAGGCCTAGGGCCTATGTATAATAATAAAAAGCAAATTTGGTAAAATAAAGTGGATAAAATGTGTTCCATTTGCTCTAAAATGCTTTGTCGGCTTGGGCCCAGACCCTGGTGGGGGAGCTTACGACACTCCCTCAGACCCATAGTCGTCGCCGTACTTTGTCCCAATAGTCCAAATCCGTTGAAATATGCACTGAACTGAGGGGTCGAAAGACTAAGGAGTTCTACAACACTCTTCTGAACTGG